>BRZM01000050.1:871732-906264 GCA_033238685.1 Lates japonicus | reverse complement strand
GGGGGGGGGGGGGCAGCAAATACAAACACAGCCATGTTGTTGCTTTTACCTAAAGCCTTACATCCAGCACCAAGGCCCCCGGGGGCCCACTCCAAACCCGGCCCACCCTTGTCCACCAATCCCCTGCCCCTCCTCCTTCATCTATGCTCCGTGCTGGACAGCCCAAAGGTGGAAGTAATGACGCCAGATGTGACCAATCAAGCTGATAAAGAGCAGGGTCTGCTGTGGACCGATGCACAGCTGTGGGTGCAGCTGTGCATGGTTGTCAGGCCAGCTCGCTTGCTCAGAAAGAGGGAGAGAGAGAGAGAAAGAGAGATAGAGAGGGAGGGAGAAGAAACAGCCATTCTGTCCTGAAATAATCTGCTTAAGCACATCATCGACATCCCCGACAGATTCATCTTCCACACCCCTGTCACTTTAAACCCAATAAAGACTTTATCATTGTGTTTCTAAATGGTCCTTTTCTCTTCTCTTCTCCTCACCCTCTTTTTTCTCTTCCGCCCTCTCTCTCTGTCTCTCTTCCTCTCTTGTGCCGAGGCAGGGCCTGCTCAACACATTAGCAAGATATCCTGTTCTGACAGCAGCTTTAGCCCAAATCCAGCCATCATGAAGAGTTATGCCATCGTAGCGAGCTGCGGATTTGGGAGATATAATACAAATCAAACCTAGAGGGACCTGGGGGAAGAAGAATGGGGAAAAACCGCTCTCACAAAAAAAGCAACAATGATGGAAAACTGGAGGAGCAGCAAACTCCGAGCCATTGCATCCGACGTGCTGACTGGGTTTGCATGCATTCAAATCATTTGATCTTAATCTGATTAAAGATTGAGGCAACATTTTTTTTCTGAATAATGCATATGTTTGTGGAAAACAGGCATGTGATACACACCACAACAATTTCTTACAGGGTTTTCATATTCATTCCCTTTTCACAGAATTTTACTTTGAAAATTCAGTGAAAAGGGTCAGATAATTCCCTTATGCCCAGTGCACTGCCACATATTTCAGGGATTTTCTCACAGCAAGGGAGTTTGAAACAAGGCAGAAGAAGCCAGATGATACCACCAGTATTAAAAAAATGTCACTTGACTCAAAGAAGTTCTAAAAAAAAGTTTGTATTGTGAGGGAGCTTTTCAAGTTTGTGACCTCCAAAGGCAGATTTCTTCACTTCTTTTATATAAAAGAAATAGGATTTTTACAAGTCGCTTCTAGCTGAAATGATGTAAGAGTTTTTCTTGCAGTATGCTCACATCGTCCCCTGGCCTTAAAAATGGAAAGTAGCACAGGACTGCTTACTTTTCCTCCTATGTTTATTTTCCTCTTGCCTTTGTCCATCAGTCTCCCTTACTGCTCTCCCTTCCCTTCCTCGGAGTTCAGCCATCTTATGAACAATCTGACCAAATTAAGATATAGCTGCAGCAGACTGACACGGTAGCATGTTGCCAGACTTTTTAGATAAAGTTATGTGATGTTTCCTGAGGCAGATAAAAACTCAAAAACAGAAAATAACATAACGTCTTGCATTGCTTTATTCAGAGCACACAAAACTTGGGGGCTTGCAAATATTGCAAGATGGATGATTCTGTTGACAGACTCTCTCTAAACTTTAAATGGACTTACTTTTCCAGACATAAAATGTGTGTGCTTGCCACACTGTGATGTCTTCCATGCCCCAGTTTCCCCCCAAAATGAGAGAGTGGTTATGTACTTCATTTTCAAGGCAATTACAGTGATTGTCATGTTGGTGCTTTAATCTAAGTAAGGTCATTATCAGTGTAAACAACCTGATTAAAAACCACCTCAGTTTCAGCTGCATCTTTGATTTTTCTTGAGCATGTAAACAATTAGATTTAAATAGATTACCTTCTGTTTTTCTGATAACATGGCAAATGGTGACAACCAACATTTCTACTGCAGTAACAAATTGGTGCTGTTAAATTAAATGAAAAGGGGAGATCAATGGCAACTTTTAACAAGAGCTTTCTGAAATATGAACACCAGGTTTTCTTAGCTATTTCAAAACATGTAAGCATTTTAAATGAGATGTCAGCTTAATCTAATCAATCACAGTAATGATACCATTGTGGGCACACAGATTTAATCAGTTAAGATGCCATGCTCCTTCTTTTCCTGAAGCTTGGTGTCTGGGATGAGTGGAAGGACAGGTATTTAAAACAATAAGAGTTTTTAAGGCTGAAAAAAGTCCTTAAAAACAAGCACCAGTATTTTGTCCAAGTATGCTGGCCAATCTGTGCAAACATCAGTCACATTGCTCATGATTGACTCAGTACCCTCAGAATCCAGGCTTAAGGAGGACTAAATGTTGCATACAGAAACTGGATTCTTGACAGAGACATTTTTTTTTTTTTTTACGTCTCTCCCAAAGGAGCTGACGCAGCTTCAGACCAATCACACAACAGCCGCTCTGTTGTACACTTGGCGAGCTCCTGGCCACCACCAGGCCTGACTGGATGAATATGGTCCTTTAAGAGTAAACCGCGCACACACACACACACACACATACACACACACACACACACACACACACACACTGCTTTGCCTGCCTTCATGAAGGCAGGCAAAGGGGCACACAGAGCTGAAAAACAGTGTGCACATACAAAAGGCAGCGACAACTTTTCATAATTAAAACCCCATGTCACATGCAGGATGTTTGGATGTGAGCGGCACGCCACTCACTGACGATCACATAAACAAACAGCACAAGTAGAACCTGAGCTGTGATGGGAGAGAGCAACCACACACTGTGTCTTTCACTGTACAACAATCTGCTGGAGAAAATCCTTCAAACGTTTAGACAGAGCCCTCTCTCACTTTCAGCCTTGCTGCTAAAAGCAGGCCTCCAAGGTGTAAGGATACAAATGACCTAATCCAGGATAAACATATAGCTGGGCGGTAGAGGAGAAGGTTTATGTGTCTGTGCGATGGAGTGAACAGCATGCCAGTGTTTTAGGAGGCAAACTACCCAGAATACCTCCTGGTTGCTTCCCCTGCAAATGCAATACCGACATCTGAAAGCGCTGGCTATTAATAAAGACTGTTTATGAGCCGTCGCACCACCTCTTGGATATATATGTGTTTTTTTATGCACTCAGCACTAGTTTATGCAGGTGGTTATCAGCGTAAATCCGCATGAAGGCATGTGCAGGCTGGAGATGAAGTTACACATCTATGTGCTCATCAGTGCTATTAGTTTCCACCAACGCTGATTGCTTTGACACTTCGTTCTGTCCAAGCGTGGCGATAAAACAGATTGGTTTCGCTCATGCCAAATTAAAGGCTGATATACAGCTCTTCTTTCAAAGCGAGGTATCAATGCCAGACTGAGAGCGTGCGAACCAGCCGCAGACTTGTAATTTCAGGATCTGAAAGAGATAACTGACATCTGAAAATGACAAAAACACAGCCCGGCACTGATCGAGTGCTCTGCAGTAACATGCAAGACTGATCGTGGTGGAGCAGCGCACACTGAGAATAGTTGTGGGTGGGCGCTACAAAGTGAGTTGTCCCACCAGTGCCTGGACCAAAAACAGAACTGACCCAGAAGTCACGCTAGTGTAAAACATAAATGTCACATCAAGTTTTAAGGCATGACTACCGTGTGCAGCTTTTGAAACAACAGAAACATCTGAAATACAACATTCCTCCAATTGCAAAAAACACATTCATGATCGATAAACACACCTTTGCTCAGTTTAGCACATTTAAGTTTTGCTGCTACACCAGTAGCAACAAAATGGTGGCTAATGGTAGCATACTTTGGATAGATATTGCTATGCAAGTATAATTTCCAAAACAGTTCACTGCCTACTTACACTGCCGACAAGTGTTACACTATGTTTTTGCAAACTTTGTGGTCACAGTGATAACTTTTCAGCAAAAGGTAAATACTATGGACTTGCTTGCAGACATACCCCACATCAAGATGAACTAATCAATATTTTTGTATCAGCAATGGGTCAAATGACTTTGTGTAATGTGAGAGGTGTACTGAGAATTATCAGCAAACTTTGCAGCTGTGTGAAGCTTTTAAGCCTTATTTTTGCTTTTCCAACTCATTGTTTTGGTTTTCCAGCTGTCATCAATCTCTTTTCCAGCAGCAGCTGTTTTCAGCTCTGATAAACCCACAGTACCTGCTAAGTACCAAACAGTAGAAACATAAAAATTAGCAACTAGTAAGTGAACTTCACGAACTGAAAAGATTTTTTTTTCAGCAAGTTGACTTTAGGGCAATAATATGTCATTGTTGTGTTTACAGCTCTTCCTGCTGCCTAAAAACCTTTTTTTTACCTAACATTTTGCTTTGACAGTGATTCCTGATTTGATAAACAATCAAAACAGAAGTTATAAAACATTTTTTAAATTCTTTTTAGTAACATCTCATTAGTAAGAGTTTAACACCCAGAACCCAGCAGGTCTGCTTTGTCGACTCATACTAATTCTTGCACTGTTAAAATCTGATTGGGTAATGGACATAAGGGACGTCACACCTTTTTCCAATAGAGCCTTGCCCACTTTATACCAGTGAAAAAAGAACAGTAAAAAACAAAAATACAGAGATCTATCATATAAAATAACAAGCATTGGTTTATATCAGTGAGAAAACAGTGTTTTAATGTAGGAGACCCTCATTGATAGTAAGGTGATGATCAAAAAATGTTTTTTCAGGGCCTTTGAGCATTCCTCATTTACACCAAGAGATACAAAGACCAAGTTACTTGTCAACAAGAGAGTCAGGATTTCAGCCCAAAAGCAGCAATAGTATTAAATGTGCCGAAGTTTTGTTTGTAGTTGGGGAGCATGATTTGAAGGGACAGTTTTAAAAACACTAAAAGAGATTTAGGTAATTATTGAAGCCACTAAACATTGCTCTCCCTGATCTGACTGATGATGTCTAACTTCAACAATGTGACCACACAGGGCAGGGAGATATTAATGATGTCTGTAAATACACCTCTCCCTAGTCTAATCCTCCCAAACACACACACACGCACGCACACACACACACACACACACACACACGCACATCATCTGCTCCTTCACTCAGGCCTGAGTCAGACCAGGGAGATGAGCTCAGCTCCAGCTGGATGCTGAGGCAAGCTTTAACTCAGTCAGCCACTTCCCCGGGTCCTGCACAGCTCAGCACAGACCTGCACTGCCAAGTTTAACATGGCTGCCTGCTACAGTACCTGAATCCGAACCACTCTAAATCAGCTACGCTCCTGAGAAGATGCAGTATTTCATTCGCATGTTGTTTCCAGCCAGATCGGTGGATGGGGGAGAAGCAGAGGCTGTATACGTAGTCTGCTAATGAAATTAGAATGGCTCATCTGTGTGGACTTGAACACCGCTACAGTACACAGACCTCGGCAAGCTGCCTGCGCTCTGACTGGGCCGGCTTTAAGCGGATTTATGGTCTCCGGTGGGGGAACGGGGAGATTTTTGGTCCAGACCTAAATCATGACTGAAACGACGAGAAGCTAATTAGGAGAGCAGTGGAGCAGCAGTCTGGGGACTGTGTGGTTTTCAGTAGGTCCACCACTGAGCATTGTGCCACATACAACAAGCCTCTCTCTACCATGCGTGGTAGCTAGCAGCAGTGGAAAGTGTGCTAAAATCCACACTGAGCTTTGTTTGGAACTTGTTTGCCGAGTTACCTCCAAATCAGATTTTCTGGTGGTAGTGAAGTAGCCATTTGGGCAGCTTTCAGTAAGCAGAGCACTACCCAGTGAGCTCAGAGCAACTAGCTGTTCATGGTTTTGACAAATGTGTAATGTGCTCTGGGACTCATCCCTGCATAATGTTAAATGGCAATGGGTTTCTTCTTAGCTTTGCTATTCTACTGAGAGAAGTGAAAAACTGGTTTAATCTGCACTGCGGCAGATCTTTCAGAATCAAGAAAAAGACTCTTACAAGTCCACTGATTTTCTGAGGGAAGAAATCCATCAATCAATAACATCTCAGTCTGCTTTTTTCCCCTCAAAAATAGCAGTAAAAAAATGAGAGCAGCTGAAATGATAACAAGCAATGAGTGCAAGCAATCAAAGGTAAAAGATATTGATTGAAATCTCAGCCCAAACACTCTTGAAGAATGTTCATCAGTCAGTCCCCACCTGCTGCACCAAACTCAGGCCCAAACCCTCTTCTAAGTAGGCAGCATGTGTTGGTAATTTGCAAGCAGTTGATGTTGATTAGCTGGGTTATGACATCCTGCGACCTCAGCTGTAGGCAAGTACATAGACACACATTCTCCAATTAGACCTGTGGCGTTTGGCTATCAGGCTTTACGGGGCCATAAGAGGGAGTTATGTGAAAAGTCTACAGGGCTTTAGTCAGACCCTTACACACACAGTGGTGCACACACACACGCACACACACAAACACCTCTACAAGCTGATATAGTTGCACGTACAAAATCCATGCATGGAAGCAGCAATACTGTTATCTATTCAGTATTTACACTGATGCAGAGCTACTCTAGTTTTAACTTCACAGAGAGCTCCACATCCATCCAGACAGTTAATGATGTGTACAGCATAATGTGCTCTTCTTTCCATTACAAGTTTCACAACTCCCCACTGAACTGCTGTTATCCCCCACATAAACAAAATATGAACTCATAACAGCTAAATTGTTCTTAGGTAACTTTGTTTTTGCAAGCATACTGTTGCTGGGAGTGTGAAGTAATTCAATCTGTCAGTCGGAGTAGTGGTGTGAAACAACAAGAACAAAAGGCTAAGCACCACCTGAGACCACGGCTTTACTAATTCACTAGTTTTTTGTGTAATAGTGGCAAGTATACTCCAATTTACTGAATGTAACAACTTCTGTAGTTCAAGTCTATTTAGGTTATACAAACAAGTTAGACATTAGACAAACCAAGGATCAGCCGACCTGCATAGTTAAGATAAATTGTTACCTAACCCCTTTCAAAATAGGCTGCAAACACAAAGGGCTAAAATGATTTGTCTACTGTGTAATTAGTTGATCAGAATGGAAAATTTGCCAACTAGTCAGTCATTTATCAAGCAAAAATGCCAAACAATGTGGTCTCAGCTTCTCAGTTGTGAATATCTGTCTCTCTCTTTTATGTAATTGAAAATTGAATTTTTTTTTTTTCAGGTTTGGACTGTTAGACAACACAAACATCTCTTCACATTTTGTACACTAAATAAATAACCATTTATTGAAAGAAAAAAACTGTCAGACTGATTTATAACAAAAATAATTATCAGTTACAGCACTATATACACGACTTCAGAGTTCCAGATCACAATGTTTAATATCTTGTTTCTGTTTACAAAAAAGCTTCAAGCCAAAATTTCCTGATCAAGGCTATGTGAATAAGACTAAAAGTCAACAGGCAGGCTAGCATCTGTACACTACGCTGCCCTAAGCTAAAGGCTAGTATCAGCATGCTAACATGCTCAAAATGACAGTTCAATAGTTGCTGACATTTCACTCCCAACCCACAAATGTCAAACTCATTGTGGCACTAGAGGAAAAGTCAGGGATACACCCTCTGGGAACCATGACATTGAGACATTTCACTGGTTAAGCAAAAAAGTTGACCTGCTGGTGGCTCTAGATGGAACGTCAGGGGAGTGCCAAAGTCAGTAGGATTGGGAACCATGAATGTCCTCACAAAATGTCATGACAACCCATTCAATAATGATTGAAATATTCTGGACCACAGTGGGGGACTGTCTGACCATCGCTATAGCCACTAGTGCAGCCAAAAATCATACAAAAGCCCAGTTCAAAAGAGTAGTTTGATTCTGTGCTTGTGATTTAAAGTGCTCGTAAGAAAATGGTTTTCTGATGAATTTTTACAGTCTATTTGTCCAAACGTTTTTACTCTTTTGTTCTGGCTGGGCAGAGGTAATCTGGGAACAGTAAATCTTGTTGTAATATCTAGTCAAGCACACAGTAAAAACAATGAATATGTGATAGCAGATTACAACAAACAGAAAAACAGTTACCAAATCAGATTGGTGAGTCAAACTGTACATAGCTGCCAGCAGCAGTCTCCCCACTTTGATTCACTCCCTCAAAAATGCTTCCATTACCATGACAAGAGGTAATATTCTAGCAACAAACCTCAATGCTTTCTTGGCCTACATTATGGACGAGTGACAGATTTAGTACTGTTCTTGGATCTTACGGGGCTGGAATGACTTAATAAAGCAAAGCTGATAGTTTTGAGTATGAAAGTGGAAGCCTGAAGTTGAGAGGTTGGAGTGGGGACACCAGGACTGTTTCCTATCCAGTCAGACGTGTGAGTGAGTGCACAGAGCGGCAGAAACCACCGGGACCTGATCTACAATAGTACATGCAGTAACTGTCAGGACCCTCTTCTGCTAGAGTGGGACTGATATTGCTCTGAGACAACCTTGGCAAGCATTACCAAGTTCTCAAGTCAACTTCCTGTGTCGGAAGCCTGGAGCAACCAGAGAGGCCAAAATGAAAGTTGAGACAGTCATCCACAGGAGCCACCTTAACCATTTTGGGACCTTAATATTACATCATGATGTGAGAGCTTGCCTGTCTAGGTTGATGTTAACATCAACAATCATGAAACGTTTGCTGGAACACAATAATAATCAAACTAATTCCCTATTCTATGGCACACGTTTTAATGTAAATAAAGCCCTAAACCCAAGACTGAGTCCTAAAATAGAACCTTGCAGAAGTGGGAACCGTCCAAAATGACTTCACTTCACAAAACTTCCTGACTCCAAAGGTCTAATGCTTTAACTGGCTCCAGCAAAGATGAAAACCCAAGAACACACACTGACACAAACCACACACAAAGAAGATTTAATTCCTTACAGTTAGAGACTCAGACACAAAAAAAGAATCTAGCAGAATAACATTGTGAGCCAGATCTGTGGGTTTTCTTTGCTCACCAACAAGCTGGACCAGTTTTGTGTAAGTGTGTGTGTGTGTGTGCATGTAATTGTACTCCTCACCCCTACCCCCCTCTCTTGTCCTACTACTCCTCTCTCTCCCAGACATGCTCTGATGGAGAGATAAGTTGAAGGTCATCCTGAGAGAACAGAGGCTCCGCTCAGGAATGTGTGGAATGACACTCTCTTGTTCTGTGGACAAAAAGCATATCAGAGGCTGGTATGGTGTCATATGGGCTTGTGTCATCACTGCCATCAATATGAGCCAGGGACTGAAGACTTGATTTGGGGGGAGCACACACAGTCTGCAGCTACTAACAACCCCAATTTTCTTTGATTATTTTTTATTATGTGAGCAATTCCGAAAAATGAAGCGAGATAAGACACAGTTTTGAGTTAAATTACCTCACTGGCAAAGCATCAGTCCAAAACTGAAATTATTTCAAAACTGCGTTTTGTGTGCAGCTGTTTATGCGACCAAACCACTTGGCTTGTTACTAAAATGCTCTGAAAGGCAGCGAGAGGCAAACTAGTAAATAAAATTGGAGTGAAAAATGGGATACAGTTCTGAGGACAGATTTCTTTAAAGAATCTTGTAAAAATGTAATTCCTTTTACTTCATGCCAAGGTGTTTCTTTTCCAAAAAATGAAATTCCAGATCCTGATATCACATGAACTTAACAAGAACCACTGACATCAAACTGATGAAATATGAAGACATTATAGCTTATCTAGTTTGAAAACTGTTGTTTGAATAGGCAACAGAACATGACGTTTTTCCCCAAACCATCCATTATTCTCAGGCTCATTACTCAAAAACTATAAAGAGATCCAACTGATACATCAGGGATATGGACATAGTGATAACTGAGAACTCTATGTTCTACTCGTACACATTAATAATGTGTTTGTGACATGTGAGCCTCCCAGCTGCTCCCATCCAGAGCCGTGGAGGCTCGATGAGTCAGCATGTGAGCTGGAAGAAAATGAATATGGCTGCAGATCTGTCATAAAGCACAGAGAGTAACCTTGCCAAGTTCACTGCTGACATGATAAGATGCAGTAATCACCAGAATGTACAAGCATGGACATTATCATGGAAATCAAAGACGGCTTCAGGCTTAGGAATTAAACATGATATGCCATAAGTTATCGACATGTTTCCATCGGAAGGGATAAGACCCAAGTCTGATTTATAATGAGATGGGTTTATTTAATGATTTTTCTTACACCTTTAGTGCAGCTTAATGGAACCCTATGTCGTATTTGGCCACACTGGGTGTTACCTGAAATCCTTTCAAAAGAGAAATCAGCCCCTCCTTTCCAATCGACTGCAAGTTGTGACCACCTGAAAATCCAAAATGTATAGTGGAGTATGAAATTACCTCAGCTGGAATCCTCCCATCAGTTCCTAGCTGGGGTCTGCACATCAAATCATCCATGTAATGGGAGATGAAAAGGGCTTTTACCCCAAACATCGGCCATGTCTGTCATATGAAAAGGGGGCTTCATGACATCCCCTCAGTTTCAACCTATATGGCTGTAGCAAAGCGCCAACAAAAAAGCAGGGGGGGAGAAAAGACTGCAAGTTGGATGTAAAAAAAAATTTGTCAAAGTATTACAAAAACTGGCTTTGCAAACTTGTTATGAGGAGGGACATACATTCAATATGTTTCTTAGACCTCAAAAATACACACAAGAGGACAATTTATATTTCAATTTAATAGACTTACTGTTACACTTTGCCAAGTGTACACCTCCATTAGCATGATCACTAATCTAACTGCATGTGCCTTTGTTGTCCTGGGCTACATACAAATCAGAGTGGGCCCCTGGGAGGTGGTTTGAGCAATAGGATTTGTCTGATCTGCCCAAGACATGTTAAGTGGTTAAGTATAAATATGATGTATATGTACTGGTGAGAACTGCTGACTAAAAGAAGAGGAAAACTCCATCGGGTACATTTAATTATTCAGAGCATAACTGTTATTAATGGTAATTCACTTTTCAAAGCAGATACTTATCATAAATTATGACATTTGGTTTCTGGTGCTGGCCTCACTGGCCTCCCCTGCTGATAGAGGCCACTGGTCTTTTTCCTTCACCTTGGTGGTCCCTGTGCTGCCAGCCTTTTACCGCACTCACAATGGACCACACATCCAGCTCAAAAGAGGAAACATCGGGGCTGAAAGTGAGCAGTGGGTCAAAAACTGGACCAGACTGGATGTGCTTAGATAAGCAGAACTGGAGGGATCTGCCCCTTAGAGCAATACAGCAGACAGGGAGCCAGCAGTCAGCCTCCAGGCACTGCAGCTTTTGAATTAACCAGCAGGAATAGGGAGATCCTGTTTTAATTCCACTCCCGTCTTTGTCTCTTTCATATTTTCTTTCGCCAATATAGTTCTGTAGCCTTTTTTTCTGTGCTCCACATGGGAAACTGTACAGGAATGTTTTCTCAAGCCTTCTTTACGGTGACCAGACATACATCGTCCTCCTCCTTTGTCTCTTCTTGATTTACGTTATACAAAGCTCCTTTCAGTGCCTCAAAACAATCTTTGTACAGCCTTGACAAGACAGTAATGTCACACTTGCTAATCAGTGTGCAACTTGCCCATTTAGCACAAGCCTTTCACAGCTGAAATGTTGCACCTCAAAAAACCTGTTCCTGTTCTTCCTGTCAAACAGCCTTCATCTTGAGCCAGCACTCTGCAACCCATGTGAGTTGTAACATCTCACTTTATTTCCCTTTTTCCTTCATCAAAAACTTTAAATGTGTTAACAAAGAGGATGTCAACAATCTGCAAATGGCATTTTCTCAGATTTTTCAGATCAGGAAAAAAACACATGCAAAAAGTATTGATATTGCAGTTTCCCATGCAGCCCTCAGCATGTTGTGATTGTTCTAAACTAACAAATCCTAAAAACCCTGAGCCATGCACACAGGCTTCTTTATAGTTTCATAAACCCAAATATCTAAATGGTGCATTCCTCCAGCATGCCTTGCCACATTATTTCCATACTGCACTAACCTCCAGGTTAAGATGTGGACGAATGAGTAATTCAGCTTGACATGCTAAGATGTTTTTCTTTACTTGGCACCAAAGTGAAAACTTGATTTTATATACACACAGTCCATGCCTTATGGCTAAAAAGTTCAGGCTATAATTGGTATGTGCCCAGGAGGAAAAGAGAGGTTTGTGTTCTTATCATTCATTCAACTCTGAATGATTTGTAATTCATCTCAGGTGCTGCTGGATCTTCACTCCGAGTTTTGTCCTCCTGAGCTTCGAGTGTTCTTGATCACTTCCTCCTGACATCTCACCTGACTCACTCCTTTGTCAGGGCCTAGGGCTTCTCCTTTAAGACGCGCTTGTTTACCATTTATAGATTAAGCTGTGGAATGAACAGCACAAAGGCGATATATTTTCAAGGCGGTATAAACAGCTTTGTTGAAGGAACAGGCAAATTGACTAAAGTGAATCATGTGTTTGTGGTTTGTGCGTTCCTCCTCTGGTTCCAGCTGGATGATTCTTGCTCTTGTGATGAGGGGGAGTGCAGTTCTTACTCCCCGTGTTGACTTTTACTCTGTGTAGGAGCTGGACAAACAGCTCAGTCAGCTGTGAAAGCCCGTGTAGCAGTCTCCTCGGGAGACACGACAACAGGGAAGGCTGGGTGACACTGCAACCAGGTGATGCAAGTTGAAGATTACCGTAATTCCTGTCTAAGTGATGTAAATGATATGCAGCTGAATGGTGCTTCTCCCCAAATGAACTCTCTCTTTGGCACATGAAAGTTGGATTTTCTTTCCCCTCAATATGTAAAACAGTGAATTTTATGGAGAGTCCTGAGGAGCTAGCCCACAGACACATGCTGGGAAAAATCACACTACGCTGCACTTCATTACCAAGGTGTACTTTTTAACTTCCATGTCATGTGTCTGTCAAACTACAACTCTGGTACTGGTTTGGTTTTACTGTGTCTTCTGAGTTTATTCTGAATGAGTCACACGATCAGGTTGAATGTAAGACATTACAATGACACCATTCACGGTAGACTCTCCAACAGGATGACATCCACTTTTCCCCCCGAAGTCCAGACTTAATATTTAGCTCCAAACATTCCATATTTGGACACACCGACAAGAGACGAAGCATCAAAACCACCGAGTTGCATTTTTTCCTTGGAGAGTCATACTTGATTAATCAGAGCTTCGGAGAAATAAGAGAATAAATGTGTGCTCAAGATGAGGAGAGAACCATCTGAGCAAACAGTGAAAGAGACACTGAAGGCTCAGAGAGAGAGAGAGAGAGAGAGTGCGGGGTTTACAAAGTCAAAAAAAGCAGCTTCTTGTCATTTCAGCACAATGGCAGAGAAAATGCTCTTGGAAAAGGCAAACCAGGAGTTATTTCACCGCGCCTCACACTGCTGAGTGAGTGGAGTCTCCAGTCTGGCCCCCTAGAGTTTCTGCATCATGTAATTTAATTCATGGGCTGCAAAACACAGCCGAGAGAGAGGCTCAAACAGGACGGAGATGCATAACCGCAGCAGCAATTCATGAATGACGGTGATTTTGTGTTTTTACTGCAAGACAAATGAGTGCAAAAACATCTGAGAAAACATTTCAAGTGCTTGTAAGAGAAAAGTTAATCCCTTTGTCGAGTCTGTAAACATTGAGCTCTAGAATATGAGCTTTCTGTGAGATCGTTTAGGTAGCCCTTGCCATGCCAGTACCAGTGGTGGCCCTTTTATAGCCCTTGACCTCATAGTGTTGGCATGCTTTTCTCAACACAAAAAGGTGAAGATTTGTTTTTTCAACCCAGCATAGCCATGTCTTAGCTATTCTTAGAGACGTTATGGTCACATAAATGGATTGTTACAGTTACAGGAGTACAAAAAAAAAAGAAGTAAAGTTAGTTTTCACTGCCAAAAAACATTGCTAACAGCCATCACATGTGAGGCAGCACATGATCCTGTTGAATAATTGATTTAGAAGCATTTCATGGCCGCACAGAAATACACTGCAAAGGATCTGGGTAGAATTAAGTGTTCTCAGTGGATATGAACTCTTCGATCCTGCCCCCATCCTCCCATTCCTGTCCCCTCCTTCGTTCCCTATTAGTTGCTGAACACTGAAAGGAATTTAATTTCTGTCACTGCGATGTGTCAGACTGAAGTGAAAAGTCGAGGGTAGTCGGATAGGTAAGCCGTGAGGGGAGGGCATGCAAAAGCCTCGGCCCCCATGTATGTAACCGTGCTCAAATACCTGGCGAACACCCAGCCTGACATCTGATTAGCCCCAGTCTGGTTAGATGCTTCTGTGAGTCGAGTCAGAGGAAGGTCATAGATGAAAGAGACGTCTGATCAGAGCTGTGTCAGCCAGCCCTAATGTACACGCTTACATAAATATTGACTGGATTTGGAGGGCCATGTAAATTGTTCTGTGGTAGAAAAGCAGAGACATGGCCATAGCATGCTCGACTGAGTCGTTTGGGCTTTGAACGTGTTTGAAAGTGTTGACTTTCACCACTTGATGAATCACTTTCCCTTCAAAGAAATCCCATGATAGTGAACCGCGTTTGCCCACTTGAATGGACATGTAATGTACATGCTGATGTCCACGGTTTTAATGCAGCTGCAGAGGAGATGAAAAGCAAATCCACTTATTTAACACTTGCAAATGGATAGTGATCGATGAGAAAGGCATTTGTCTAGACACATTTTGAAGGAGCCTTCAAAAGGTTGGCTCAAGTAAGGATCTGTGTATTTGTCTAAAAATCTGCCTGATGACTCGTTGACAAATGATGTTGTGTAAATAAACTTAAGTGCAGATAAAACTGGGCTTGTGAGCGGCCCCCTTTTTCACTGTTGGAATGTTCTGCCTGAGCAGAGCTCAAGAGACAGTGATGGTGGTGTCTATTGTCGCTCACGTTGTGCCACTCAGCGAGGTTAGTCTTTCAACAAAGGTCGCAAAGCGAAGCACATTTGGTTCACATCAGTAAGGTCATGACCCACACCAGGTTTATTTGGCCCTTTTGCACCAAAATAATCACAGGGTTCTGACTCTGCTGTGACAGACATTAACAGTCTGGAACCACTTCTCCCTCTAACCCCTACCTGAAACGTGAACTTAGGGGCTAGCTGGTGCCGTGAACATTTCCTAATTATTGTTTGAATTATGTGAGTCCTGGAAGTGGAAATGTTTCTTGCAGGAGGAAAAATGCTTTTCTGGGCGGTTTGTCTGCAGGAGCAAGCCGGCTACTTGGAGGTAAGGGACTGGGAGGAGGTCCAGATGAGACAGAGAAGCTTTCATTTTGCTTAACCTTTACCTTTATGTATAGAATCCAGTCAGACATGTGGTTCTTATTTTCACAGCAAGTTTAACACATGGCGATAATGTTTGAAAATATTATTGCAACCATCAAATTTGGTAGCTTTTAAAAAAGTGGAGGCAAGTTGTGACATACAGAAAAAAAGAAGCCAGAAAAATGTTGACAGAAAAAAGCTGTAGATCTGAACCTACAGATGTAGGGGAGTTTGTCCTGGGTGGTTGCCCCAGCGGCATTCGTCTCATGTTGTGTAAGGATGTTGAACAGACTGAGCTGCAGCCGTGCTGTTCAAACAGCACCAACTCAAACTCTCCAAAAATCAGATAAAGGCCTTGTCTAGATGTGCCAAGGGACAGCTGGGAGAGGGCTTACATTTCTCTGACTCTGATTCAAGGAATTTGAGTAGCAAAGCACAACGCAAACCCTTTACCTGTGATACCTTGTTCAAATCTTTGACTCCAGGCTAAGACAGTGGCTATGTGACACAGCAAACACTATACACTATAGCTTATGCAGACACCGAAGGTTTCATTTCAGACATGGATAAATGTTATTATTTCTTCTGCTAATAAAATCCAACATAGAGCTGGGGTTGTGTGTTTTTTTCTAAGTCATAAGCCCAAAAATAAAGGGCCTTGTGTAAGATCCGGTGTGTGTGTGTGTGGAAACCAAGCCCCGGCAGTCAGCATGCCTTTGCTGAGAGACAGCAGCTGTTGGCCTGATATAGCATGGCTGGAGAGCATGGAGGCCACAGTGTTAAAACCAGCCTTGTTCTTTCACCGTCTCTCTCCCTCTCTCTAAGAAAGACTGCAGGTATTTCTGCTTTAATGATGGCAAAGGAAAAATAATGAAATTCATATTCTGACTCTGGGTATTGATACAAAAAAAGGAGACATTTTGGGATATAAATCAAAGAATGATGTCGACCCAGGGATTCCAAAGCCAAACAGAGCGTTGACGTTTCCCCCTTTTTGTGGCCCAAATTCTCCTCTATCTACATCAGTCCTGCTTCAGGTGGTTGGATTCCTGAGCTCTCATATTTTCCATGTTGTTTTTGTTTTTGTTCTGTTATCGCCAAGTGTGCGTGTCCTGGCAGAATAAGGCTAGATGATGCCATACGATATGAAAACAAAGGAGAAATAGATATCTGGTGTGAATCTAGGTCGTGTCTGAGAGATGGTGGTGACCTTGTGCTTAGTAAAGTGAAACAGAGCAGAAATCCAGAATGCAAGAGGGGTTTAGGTGGCTTAATGCTAACCCTAGTCCAACAGACACAGATACAGAAAAGGCCTTCTGCAGAGAAAATTATATCAAGGAAACTGACACAACCAAATTCTGTCTTCCTTTGGAACTGTACCTAGAGCTTAAAATTTCATCATTGTGCCAGGTATATGAGTCCCAGTTCTTCATTTCCAGAGTCTGAAAAATTCTTCTTAGCTCATGTGGACTCATCGATGCACACATCAACCGGATCAGCACACTGCAGAAGAAAAGGCTCCCTGCCTTACCCCGCAACAATTTTCCATCTTCTCCCTTGGCACTCACAGCCTCCTTCCATTTATTATTATTAAGGTAAACTGTCACAGAAGAAGGGAATGTGGAAACTGTGGTGACAAAAGGCTTAATTTCCCTGTGTTTAAGAGTAAGCCCAAGGCAGCTGGGCTTATGGTGTTATGAGCGTAAAAAAGAGCCTACAATAGACTTACAAAGGCCTATTGTCCAGCCAGGATAGGCATGACGTTAGAGACATTAGACGTTAAATTACACTTCTTTTTTAAATTTTTTTTCTCTGGCTTGCTCTGTCTCTTTGCTTTAAGACTACTGTTTTCATAAGATGGCAAGGAGGGAAAAAAAATCTCTTTCAAGTTAGCTGGGAACTCTTACTCATGGGGATATCCTTTACCACCTGCACATATCAATCACGCATTTGGCCAAGCGCTCTGCTGGAATACAGAGTGGAAGAAGGGGAAGAAATCTGCTTGGATCTTGCTCCAAAGATGCAGACAAAATGGCCGCCACTGTGCGTCCGCCACTGGCATACCTCTCTGATTAAATGCTACATATTCTTGCTGAGGTTCTAATCAAAGCACCCCTCTGTTAGCAGGGAGTAAAGGTATCTTTATTGACACCTTGGCGTTGACCTTGGCACAGGACTCTGTGCTCTCAGCCGGTGGTCCTGGCCTTCTCCTGAGCCTGCCAGTTATTTTCTCTGCCTAAGCACTATCATATGTCATAATCTACAGGAATTTGTGGATACAGCCTATTCAACCCCAGATACAAGGTGTACCATTTTAAAGGGAGGACAAAATGCACAGTGGATTAGCGTGAACAGAAGAGACAAGTTATTAAACATATGCTTTTAATAAAACTGTTTAACAGAACTGCAAGCTCATGCTGAAATACAGCAAAGTATTAAGCATTTTCACCACAAAACTAAACACCTATTCACAGCTGGGCTCTGAATAATGTGATTCAAAATTACAGTAGCTTCTTTCAAGTATATTCACAAATATTCAGTGATGGGAAAAGCTAAAGCATGATTTTTTTCTGAGTGATACAGAGCAGATGGCATATATCACTGCATATATACAGGCGGAATTAGAAGACAGGGAAGTGTTGCACTTGTAAGGAAAGCACCTGTATATTCTCTGAGAAAGGAGTATTGGGAGAGAGAACACTTTACTTCCCACTATAGAATAACTCATCCTCTGAGGGTAGGGAGAAAAAAAAAAACAACACATAAGGCATGAGCAGGGAATGTCTGCGTGGGAGGCGCCTGCAGAACATCTCTCTCTCTTTTTCTCCCTGTCCCTGAAAAGCTTGCTCAATGAGCCAGCTCCGGCCATTCCTCCAGGCTGTTTGTCAAAAGGGAAGAGGAAGTCTTGAATGAGACAGAGAGGTAACACTTGAAAAGGAACATCTCTCTCAAGGGAACAAGAGAAAAGGCCGACGCAAAGCAGCGTAACAGACGGAGCACCACGCTTATGAACAATGTTTTCTATTTGCACACATTAGCATGAGAAAAGGTGGCGGTGGCTGTGGCCACCAGTTCCACTAGCTGGCTGCTGAATGGAGGGGAGCTCTAGACCTTCTCAAGAGAGGTTGGGTGGGAGGGTGGGAGTATTGGCGATGATACAGCAGGTTGTGCCATCAGGATTAATCAGCAAAGTGAAGAAAACATTTTGATAAGGGACACCAGGCTTCCAATTTTTAGCTGTGCCAGTCCAACCACAGGCCTGTTGTACCTTACCAGCAAACTACTGGCAGCTGACACTATTTACCATACAGAGAGGGGACGATCACCATGTTAAAGCTTAAGCAGAGCAGGTGTTCACATCAGTTTTACACCGCAGGACTACTGTACATAAATATGTCCAGTTAAGGCACATGTGCAATAGTTTCTCTCAAGAAATGGGTGTTCATGTGGTCCAATTAGCTCAGATATTACTGAACATCTGTCATGTACAGGAGGGACAATTATGTACGGTGATGTCAACTCTGTGTGTTTTGCATCTGTTAAGTCCTAATGGAGCCTTACAAAATGAAATCTAACATCTGCTGGCAGCAGTATTGGCCATGGCCTCGGTGCTGCTGCAGTGTGTAGAGCCTGATTAGGTTTGCTTCAGAACAGTTTCACACTTGTTTTGAAGGTCAGACAAGCACTTTAGATGTGAGGGAGCGATACACTTAGGAAAAGTCATGTTGTTTTCCTTCATATGCAGGGAAAAACCAAGCAGTGTGCTGAATGCTGAAGTGAAGAGTGAGTTTGGAACAACAGAAAATTGGCATCATGATCTGTCAATACAGCGAGAATACGTGGGGAAACACACACAATGGATGGACTGTACATTACATACAACATACACACAATTTAAAGTTTGGAGAAGCACTGATGCAATTATCACTGTGTAAACTGTATTATTCTTGTGACACATAGTAGCCTACTATTACTACTCCACCTGAACAGTCCATTCACACATACTTCTGAAATTATTTGCGGTAATAAATAGGCAATGCAACAGCTACACCTTTATTCAAATTCAATTCAAAATGGCAAAGCTGACAGCTGATCTGAGTTTCGTCAGCCAAACACACTGTTCTGGTTGGATTCATTTGCATTAAGCTGAGATTGAGAGCACTAGACTGCTGAACGCACCGCATACCTCGCCGCACCACATCCATCACACACCGTCACTGCCTGCTCTACAGCGAAAGCAGCGACCTGAGGCACGTTGCTCTCACATCACTGAGAATGTAAAGCACCTTAATGCAAGTAAGCAGGCAGTATTAATGCTAAAGTCATTAGCTCTGACCCTGGACTCCTGTTTATTATCCTGCTGCCCTTGTTGATGGTCAGCCTTAAAGTTGCAAAGAATCATTAAGTTTAATGAGTTTAAAAGTTTAGATGAAACAAAGTGCCTCAGAATGGAATGTATTGAGACTTTAATGGCTGACAGTGTTAGAGAAGCATTAAAAAAAGGGTGAAAAAAAGATTTTGGGGCGACCCGATAGCCAGATGGTTAGGGTGTGTACCACATTGGCCTTAGCGCTCTAAGCAGTGAGTCCCTGGTTCAGACTCCAGATCTTGCCGGGCCCTTACTGCATGTCACTCCACTACTCTCTCCCCCCACTTCCTGTCTCTCTTCACTATCCTATCAAATAAAGGCAAAAAAAGCCCCCCAAAAAACCCTCTGATTTCATGAACTTTTCTGTTTGCCTGGTGATGTCACTACAAAAAGAAAACAAGAGTGGAACCTACTGTACATGATTAACAGCAAGTTGAGATTAAAGTCATGCAGAGCGGTGGGAAAAGAAATGAAGTCCACTTTATCATCTCACTGAAGCAACAACTGTAATGGTTCCATATGAGAGGAAGACAAGCATACTCAGGCATTTTGATTGATGAGCGAAATCTATAGCCTATAATCTGCTGACGGACCAATGTTGGATCACACAGTGCCACACGAACCATGTTTAAATCACTGTCAGCCTATAGCCATTTCCATAGCAACAAATATCTGCCGCCAACAACAAGTCAGAGATGGAATCTGTGTAATAAAACAGGAAAGTCCCTCCGCCTATCATCACGATGTTGGCAGTGGTCATAAAACAGACTCACGAGAATCCAGTTGATGTGTCAGAGGAGGTTCAACTGTACACATTGTTCACCTAAAATTATACACAAACTAAGTTTCCTATAAAATGAAACAATAAAAATTCCACAAACAAAGCTGCATGCCTGTCAGCATCTTGTGATTTATTCTTAAGTCTACCACTGTGGCTTGGCAGCCTGTTTTTCCACTTAATTGATTTCCCTACATGGAGCATTCCCTCAATCACCAGTACCCATTTAGTTTTTATGTTTGCCATAATGCCCCTATCTATCAGCTCTAAGTGGAATAAACTACCTCTATACGGGCCTAATGTTAAGTACTGTTAGTTTATTTGATCAAACTTCTACAGTGAAGTATTTTATTGTCTATAGAGTCACTTCTGCTGAGATGAGTAAGAAAAGTCTTCGAGATTTCTGGCTTGTCTGCAGCAGAAACCAAAGAGAGAGATTTACAACTTTTTAAATGCAGTTTTAAACTGTGGTCTACACAATGGAGGGTAAATCTGGTGAAAACTGTCAACACTTTCATTAAGCTGATGGTTTTAGGACTGTGCCACTGTTTCCCATTTCCATTCTGTTCCCTTGTGAGATTCATGCTGTGATCAACTCAAATATTGAGAAAACTACATTGACATGTTATGCTATTTTTGGTGCAGTTACAGAAACTTTTGAGGAGCTGTGGTTGTAAGAAGACTGGAATAGACTGGATTTCAATACTGACACACATACTGTATATTCACTGAAATTTATTGCAAGAAGATATTTTATATATGTACTTTATACATCTAATGATTATTTGCATTATCAACTAAACAGCCAATTATTTTTGCAATTAATCGATTAGTCTTTTTGTAAAATTCAAAAATGTTTGGCTTACTACAAACAAAAGTATCAAATTCTCACATTTGTGAAGCTGGAACCAGCAAATGTTTGGTATTTTTGTGGAACAGAGGTCTAAAGTGATTAATCAGTTATCACATTGGTTGCAGATTGCATTTTTGTCAGTCGACAATTTGCAGCTCTAATATTTTTATTCAAAAATATATGGATATGATGTTGAAGACTAAATACTACACTTCCATACTTAACTATTCCATACTCAAATGAAAAAACAATCTCACCCCGAGGTACATTTAGTTGCATTCTGTTGCTCTTGAAAGTCACCAACTTTAAGGTCAATATGGACTAAAAAATGACATTTGAAAGACCATGTGATAGAACTGAAAGCTCCAGAACAGTTACTACATGGACATCAAGGTTAGATTCTTGTGTCAAATGCTGTTTGCAAGGTCAAGAAAGAACTCAGAAGCTCAAGTCTATTACTGCTAGCAACACTGATGTGTGGTTTGGGGACTGCTTCCAACAAGGCATTTTGTTAAAAAGTTATGTAAATCTTAAATTGGTCACACTGGCATATATCTTTTCGGAAATAAGTATGTGTCAGCTATTTCTTTATTTTTCTGTGTTTATCTAAAATGGCATCAAACGTTTTGTCTCTGGAATTCAAGTCTGCTGAACCCAGTCTCTGCCCTGCTGGAGAGAGAGAGGGAGAGAGACACTTGTAGAGACAGAGTTGGAGAGAGAGAGAGGCCGAGAGGGAGTGGGCGGTGATTAACATGCTGCAGTAAGGATGCATTTCAGAGGGGGACTGGGAGGAAACGACGGGCCATTACAGCACAACTAAGGGTCTGTTAATCAGCCTATTAGGGTTTAATTGAGGGTAGTTAATTAGGAGTCGGTGGGCAGTCTGTGCTTGGGGGTCAGGGGCTGACATGAGAAGCAGCTGGCAGAGCAACCTGAGCTGATTGTTGCTGATCCATTTACACAAACCTAGTGATTGATTGGCAGGAAAATTAGCCTTAATTACACCTGTCTATTTCTGCCCCCTTTAAACCTTTTAGGAGCCATAAATTAACCCACTAGCTCCAATGAACAAGGAGCCGGCTGAGACTGTGTTGGAGCAGAGCAAACACATTTACAGTGGGCCCAGACTGTATGTCTCCACAAAAATCATCAAGCGCCGGCTCGCCTTTGAGGACGCAAGCTGAGTGGAAAATACAATATTCTGTGTGTGGGGAGGGACAGACACAAAAGCAGCTTTCTGGCTCGAGCAAAGTATAAGCTCACCTCACACCATCTCCAGACTGAGACGACTCCACATCTTAAACCCCCCCTCCCTCCATATGGAGCAGTGGAAAACAAAGATTTGCTTGTCCTCACTTCTTAAAGCCAGCTCTGCATAGGGCAGTGGGTACCACCAGAAGCTGATTATGGACTCTTTAAAGTTAGATTTGTTTTAATGTCCTGCTCCTGCCTCAGCTGGACCATGGGGCACAGGAATGTGGCTCACTGCTAGGATTGGCCCGCTTAGCCTGGGGTGGATTCATCCTGTCCAGGGCCAGACAGGAGCAACAGAGCGGGGCCACACTCTGCTTGCCCATCTGGGGAATAAACACTGCCTGCACAGGGGCCAAAATCTAATAAAGGGCCTGACAAAGGCATGCTTCTTGCCTCAGAATGCCAAACAACATGTGATGCCCCTTAGGGAAATAACTTCTATGTCTGTTCCTCATTGCCCTCCGGGTCAGAAATAACGCCTGGGGAACTTTTGGCTCACGTCCTGCTGAGGATGCCATGTGCTGCGACGATTTATTAGTGACAGTAGGGTTGAGTCCATTCTGTTTCTAACCTTACTTTTTTTTCTCCAGGACGACTAATGACATCCTAAATACACCTTTAGGCATGAAAACTGCTGTCAGATTCAGCGTAAATACTCCAAAAACCAAGGCTGAACTCAATAATCATCAGTGGAACCATCAAGTACACAATTTAATTCACACCAGGCTGAACGTGTTGTAGTAGAATTACTCCTGAAAGCAGGGTTGTATAACATGCCATGAAATACATAAATAACACTTACTGAATCAGCCATAGTAAAACTACACTTTTTTGTCTTTACGGTCTTCCAGGGATCAGAATAATATCTGAAATATAATGCAAAAGACAGCGTTTTGTTTCCAATTTCTGACAAAACTGTTCTCAAATTATCTCACTCCCTCTTGCCTTGGATGGAGGCCCTGACACCAAAGAGGAATAAAGGCTCATTGACATGCATGCTTCGGACCCGCCTCCAACAGAGCTCACTTCACATTTCTGTCAGTCACTACTAAGTGCTATCTGGCTGGGTTTTAAGCTGTCTGTGGCCTCGTGACTTGATACTTAAGTAACTGCAGGGAGGGTTGAGGTGTTTAGTGGCTCACTGTGGGTAACCTCGCAACTCATACAGCTAGTGACAAGTAAGAAAATGCAGATGTGCTGCCTTCAAGAGTGTCGCAGTTGCATATTCTAAATATAGACAATGTGGCAATTCAAGATAAAATGCATTATTTTGCAGTACTAAGTAAATAAAGTAATTTTTCTCAAATGTTAAACATCTACAAAATTTAAGCTAGGCCAAAAGCCCATTGATTTTTTGATAATCAGTATAAACTGTAGCAATATGATCATGGGAACAGGTTGTGTCAAACATAATAAAGCTGATCTGGGCATCTCAGGACTAGTGTTTTAGTGTTCTTGCTGCCAATAAAGTAGTAGTAGTAGTAATGTATTCAGCCTATTTTGCATTTCAGACAGGTTTGATTGTGACCCCTGGCAATTTCCACCACATTCCTCCTGCTCTTCCTCGAGGTAATCAGGCAAAAAAAGCATTATGCATTTCAAACAGGTTAAATGAACGGAAGTAACAGCCAGCCAATCCAACTTGTATCATCTGTTACAGAACTGTGCTGCCTGCTATTTTTGGTCCACATTTTAAGATTCCCTGTTACATGGAGTAGTTGATACTGAATAAAAACATTGTTCTGTTGAATTTTAACCTTCCAATCTTCACTTTCCAATTCAATTGACATCCAGTTTATATATTTATATACACATTGTCTTTGCTAAGACACTTTCCTGCTGGCGAGCCCCCATCCAACCCAAAAACACACACACAACCCCATCCTCCATATTAGAACTGGCATCTCCCAATGTCAGTTTATTTTAAAGTAGTTGTTGCTGTTCACCCTCTGCGACCTAAGAATGTTTGCTGAGGATTTACAAGGCGTCATTTACAACAGCAGCCCTGGCGTCTCCATTCTCTTCCTATTTTCACACTCAGAAGCCCACACAGAAAACATCCCCTTCACCCTGAGAGCTCAGGCACGGTCATTTTAGGATTGTGACATTGGCTTAGTCATGTTGCACAAGTAAAGAGGCTTGAAGAAATTCATTTTTGTGGGAAAATACAAGGCAACAAACTCTTGCTGGACTTCCAGTATTGCTCAATGTGAAGTAAGACACAAGACTGGAATGCTGGGATTACACTTAGATGGTAAACATGTAAACATTTTCCTAATAACATGTAAGTCTACAATCAATCAGCTATCTGAGGATATGATTAGAGAATAAGCCATGGCTATAGAGCAAAGCCCTTCATACCAGACCAATCCCACCGTTAAACAGAATCAGAACTTATTTATCAAATCCTGGTGGCAAACATGGGCAGATCCTGACCAGAGTGCTAAGATTTTTCAGCTTGCGGAGCAAAAGCAAACACAGCTCTAAGTTTTTATGAGAAAAATGTCTGGCTGAACAAGGAGGCATTCATGTGCTGAATCATACCAGCCTGTAGCTCAGTTAGAGGACAGCCATCTGCCATCACACTCCCCCGCTAAGAGCCTGTTATAGAAGGACGAGCTGTGGATCATCATGTACATGTTACATCCATATAGACTTACTGGAACTAACACCTCTACTACAGGAAGACAAAACAGCTCTGTGGCTGTTGACAGTGCTGTGGTTTTGCTGCCTCCACAGGTGAACATGCTTTTCACTGCTCCATGAAATGTGATTGTCCCTTTACAGAGCGCTCAATCCCCATACCAGTGTTATGCTATGTGTGTGAATGGCTGTATTTTCCATTCCACTGTCATGGAAAAAGATGATGTTGATGCTAAAAATTTCACCTTGTTTCTGAATTTTATTTTCAAGGCTGCACTCATAAATATTTTTGTATATTAATAATACCTCAACTGGCTATGTATAATGTGAAATAGGTCATTGATGATAACAAACCCACTGAGAATTACCACCAAACTCTCTAATCTACAAAGATCTTCAAAGACGTTTAGCCCCTTTTAGCTCATTGTTTTGGTTTTTCAGACAGCAACACTGTGCGGTACATACCAAGCACCAAATGGCAGACAAGGTTTGTTCCACTGCTGCCAAGTATCCAGAAGAATCACTTAATGAAGCTATAGAATGCTGATAGAATGTTGGAGTTTAAAACCTTGGAGGTAAACATTTCAACTTTCAACTGACAAAAGCTTACTCAGCCTTTCAGCTTTTACATTACCAAGTCATGCTGAAGCACTTAGTCAGTTAACCCGCGCTCCCATTTTCGTGCGTCAGTCTCATTACATATCTCGTGAACTATATGTGCTATCGAAAAAATTCCAACAGTTCCTGAAAGTAGAGAAGTTGTGCTTTCTACTCTCTACTCTAGTCTATCTCTACTTTCAGGAACTGTTGGAATTTTTTCGATAGCACATATAGTTCAAGAGATGCGGTAATGAGACTGACGCACGAAAATGGGAGCGCGCCCGTCGGTTAATTTTACAGCTAGAGGGCTTATAACCACTTGTGAAATGTGAAACAAACAATGTTATAGCACAATAGCTGTTGTCTCCATCCTCTCTAGCTCTAGCAAGAACAAAGAGGCAACAGGGAGGCTAAACAGCTGGCTAATCAGGTGAGAATGAGATTGTGCTTTAGCCTCACATGCATCCCTCCTAGCACAGGTCCCTGTGGCTGACATGAGCATCAGTCTGAGAGTGCCAGGACATCGAGTCTCTCATTAAAATGATGCAAGGAGCCTCGGCTATAAAGGGTTAATGGATTATATGATCAATCGAAAATTGACTGATTGGTAATTGATCTTTTACATTGTTTTCAAAAGCAATTTCAAGATATCACCCTAGGCTTGGGGAACAAAAGATGAATCTGAGAAATAATCAACATGTAGAGTGATAATGAAAGTAACTGTAACTGTAACTCACACAGAAAACAACAGACAACCTCACATCCTGTTTGATGTTTACACATTCTTGTAGCAGTCATTCTCAAAGGACCATGGACTTAACCATTTTCTTAATCTATGGTTAACTATGGTTTCCCTGAGTACATTACAGCCAGTTTACTTGGATATCTTCCCTTTAAAAACCAACAATCACGTACTAAAACATTTTCTATACATCTAATATGTGACAGCTGCTGAGAACATACAGCATTTGCCTGAAGAAAAAAAAAACTTCCTGAGAGGTGTGATGAGAAACCAGATTTGAAAGCTTCTGCTTTTCTAATGCACAGCATCCCACACAGGATGTTAAATAGGACAACTGTTGGTTTCAACCCACAAATTCAAAACATGAAGATGAAACTGCCTCTAGGTGCTTGGGATTAAATTTCTTTGATTCACTACTGTAAATCACTGAGTTCATGGATCCAGTCACCTGAGGTTAAAGATGCAACCCCCTCAACTGCAAACATGTTATGACGTTGAGTTTTATGTTGTGGTCTGAAAAACCATGACATGGAACTTTTCTTTTTGCTTGGACCTAACAAAGAGGGAGTCTTCGAAATATGAACCACCTCCACTATCGAGTTTCCTATCCAATGAAAAGCACCAATGTGGAACAACATCTCTGAACTGTCTATACATTTCTCTTTCAGTGGCTGAATGATTTATTTTGTTGGTTTTTGTCTAGTAATCCCTCATCTCTTGAAAAGAAAAGGTCACGTAATAGGGTGCTTTGATACCTCCTAAGGCTCTTCGTGTCCTCTCTGCTCATATGTTCTAGTTAGAGAGATTTCGTGACTTCATTCACAATAGCTCAAAAACAAGACAACAAAAACAAGTGAAGCATTATCCTAAAGCAAAATAGTTTCCTTTTTTACGGTAATGAATGGCTGTGAGTGGCTATCTTAACACTAAATCCTACACAAGATATCTTCTCAAGTAACCAAATACAGCAACATCTGGCCCATTAACATGATTCCCCAACCTTCCTGCACTCATACACACCTTGGTGAACACATGCACACAAGCTCATAAAACCAGCCACTGCATGCAAAGACACACATGCACATTCATGTGACATGTGAGCCAATCTCTCTTCGCTCATCAGCTAGCGCCCCAATTGCAGTCTCTTTTTGGCCTCAAGTCACCAGGATCCCAGTGAATTGCTGGTTCAACCTGTCCTTTGTTAGGGGGATCTCATGACAAATCTCAAGTTGCAGAGAGCTTTAAGACACTTGATTGTGTTACTTGAAGTGATTATAAATGAGGACTAACATGTCACATCTTAGTTACGGTGCTGCCATACTTAAAACCACATTATTTAGAACCACAGGGTGAGGCTTGTGCCAGATGACTTGTGGCATTTTTGTAAGTAGTTAGCATTCAACTGCGTGAATGACAGGATAGAGCAATCAACAGAGACCAGATGTTGGAGTCTTCTTTTCTTGTAAACACTTTCCACAAACATCTCTGTGAGCAATGTGCTGGTCAAAATGCTCCAGGGCAATTTCACTGAGGTTTGACAATAAAGCCTGCGACAAACCATATTTGTCATCCTGCGGCACGGGGTAATACACACTTGTAATCCACATAAACCTCTTGTTCAATGCAGCCATTGTGTAAGATTCTGGCTGACAACTGTTCTATAAAAGCAACCTTTGTGATGTTGAGTTTTTCAACGCATCCCTCAAGTTGACCTCAGGGTGAGCTGGCCTTTCCACACGAGATTCTGTTTAAAGGCGAGAGGAGGATGCTACATGGCAGCTCTGTCATAAGGGATTTGTCAGCTAGGAAGTGAACACAGGGCTCTTTCTCACTCAGCAAAACCAAAGACAGACATCCTCGCCTCAGGTTTATCTCGGCCTATGTGCAGCGATGCCCCACTTAACAGAGCCTTCGCCTGAGTGTTGATTGGTAGAAGTATATGCTGAAACTTAAACTGTCTGCAGGATTTACTTTCTTGAGCGGAAATAAAAGCAACGTAAATGTAAATGCTCATTTGATGTGTCATATTTGCTGCTTTTTAAAAAATTGTCAGAGGTCACTGGAACAGAAATACGGGGGGATGATCTTGTGCTTCCTTGCTGTCGTCATTTTTATAGGGCAGACAGCAGCTGACACGTAATCCAAGTTCCACATCCTCAGTATATCAACTTCTGTTTTTTCCTCCTCCAGGAGACACTACCAGTGTGGGCCACATACCTCTATTATTCTGTCGTTGATTTGAAGGCCTCCTTCCTTGTCTGCCGGACCATTCTCGACGATCTTGGACACAAAGATCCCTTCATTTGAAGTGCTGTCATTATCGTCCTGTGAAATAAATAGCGGTTGGTATCTGGGAAATAATAAAAGCACAGTGCTCAAATTGCTAAGGAGGACAGTGGTGTATACATTTTTCACAACATCTTTTAAACCTTGCTAAATTTAATGCTGACATCTAAACAAACTAAGTGTTAGGAACACTGAATAAATATACCTGGTAAACTACTTTTAAATCTCCAAAACTTTGTGCGGACACTCACGTGGGTTGCACACACCAGCCAAATTAATTCTGATCCCAGTCTGAACCCAGTTAAAGGGTCAGTATACCCAAAAAACTAAAAACTTGTTTTTAACCCTTTTTTCACCCTACACGAGTGGTTTAACCATTCAAATAGTTTCCGTTTTAATGCTGAAGGCATCCCACTCTGAAACTTCTGCTGCCATCCCAATAAAATTGGAGTGAATTAAATTTGGTTTGTGCTGCTCAAAACACTGAAAAATTACAAGTGAATGGCAATGAATACCAGCATGTCTTTCCAGGAGTAATTTACCAGTTTTCACTGTCAGCAGTTTTTTAAGGAAGCAGCAATTTCAGGGGCAGATATCTCAAAATCTAGACACATGAAACCAAAAATATCTGGAAGGTTAGACACCAGTGGAGGGAATTAGAAAGAAATATGCCTTTTTGTAATTTGGGTAAACTGACCCTTTAACCCTGTCCTTGAGTGTGGACTTAGAGGTTAGCTTTAACTTTAGATGCTTCCCAGGCCTGAAGGGTTGACCCTGGCCTGCAAATCCATCACAGCAGCCCTGACCACAGATCCAGAGCGAACACTGGCTTAAAAAAATTAAAAACTGTTGTTAACATTACCCTTTTCACTCTGTAAAACCACATGAAACATGTTTTACACCCCTGCTGAGCTCTGCAGCAGAAATACAATTTAATGGGATACTTAAAGAAACCTCAGTCACAGTGCTAACTAATTAATAATTTCTGGTCTGCTTCCTCTTTCAGGGGCATCATGTACAGTGAATTTGCAGTAATTCTTCAACAAGCTCACTGCTTTGCCTTACAATTACACCTATCTTGAGAGCAGTGGACAAACTAGCCCTTCTAAAGACCACAAAACCTGGCAGCTGATTGCTCTTACCAAGCCATGCCAAAATTACAGCCACATAAAACACTTACAGGGATATTAACTATTTCCATTTTAATGAATACCTTCTTACACAGACTGTTGATTTGAGGTTAGCAGGGAAAGCAAAAGCCAAGTATTATCTCTGCTCTCTTATGGTTGAGTTTGATGCATGGGTTCTGTCACAACAGCAAGAAAGGTTGCAAATCTACAAGACCATGGAGTCGGGTAAGAAAAAAAAAAGCACTTTTTATAGTTTCCCGCTATAAAAAGCTTTACTGTGATAATCTATATCACTTCAGAAAAGTGCGTCACTGTGGCTGTGGAAAGAAAGGCAATGTAACAGTTGAGTACAGTCCCGGTGAAACGGATACGGGGGAATACCATTTCAATAGGACCTGCAGAGAGAAGATACATGTATGGAAGATAAAGTTGTAACCAGTGTTGAGATATTTTCAACCCTTCACTCAGCAGAGCAAGTGGCATCATTAATGACTTTCACTTCAGAGCCTCAAGGCAGAAAACATAGTGGCTGTGAAAGGTTCAGGGCGGGATAAAAGACCCTTTCCTCTCCTCTGTGTTTATCTCACCACCAAAATCCCCTCAATTAGAGACAAAACAACTGCGGTCAAAGCCATAATCCCAGATTTAACTCTCATAAAACTAATTATAGTTTTTTTAATCTGTGATGCCAAATCCACTAAACCAGACCAATATATAAACACAATAAAACTTGATAGATGCGGTCCATCTATCCACAGACTGGAAAACACATGCATGACTGTCTTAAGCTGTGTCAGTCAGTACAGAGAATGCTTGTGGTGCTTTAAGTATGTGCTATTCATTCCTAGGTTGCTATATGACACTTGGCTGATCACCGGGGGAGATGAAACCTCCAAGACGCTCAGCTTTTAACCTACCGCGCATGGCCTTCCTCCTATGATGTTAAAACCCAGAGATCCGCCCTCACGAAGAAGGACAACCGTCACGCTTTTAGTCTCGTCGTCCTACAGACAGACAGAGGAGAGACATGTGAACAAAGAGATGGCAGGAGGTTATTCATAATAATCTATTATTAACTCAAGGTGAGCGACAGAATGGTTGAACTGGGTGCTTAAAGAGGAGGAACAGAACTGAAAAAAATATCCTCTAATTAGCAGATATAGAGGTGATGAAATACATAAAATTACAAATAGAGCAAGGTGTAGGGGCAAGAGAAAGTTAATAATACTATTCCCTACATATTAAGGGGTGATGTTAAGTATAAGTGAAAAATGTATTCACATCTTTTTATAGCAAAATTGCAACTTTCAAGCTACTGTTAACAACACCTTACAAACAGTAGAAAATTATACTGTAGATTTCACCAGCTATAATGACAACCATTGCTGGCTAATTGTACTCAGCTGTAGCTAATTGATGTTAATTCTGTGAATTATCCAAACAAAAAAAGAGACTACAGTATTAGCTGTTCTCTAGTTAATAAGGTCTCTACATATCAAGCGTCTCCACTATTAATTCTTGTGCCAAGATGGCTTAGTCGAAAGATAACATTGCTCATCACTCAAAAAGAAAAAAGGAGTGGTGACTCTTTCTCTAAATAAACCTCCGAGGTAACTGTCAAACTCTGACAGGTAGCTAACAGATAACATTAGCTTTATAAGGGTTGAGTGTAAATGACAGAGAGCGGGTAAACACTGTTGCTTGAATCTTCTGGTTTATAGTTGTTTTTTGAGTAGACTGTAAGAATGTTTTAGCATGTCACTGTAAAAGATCTGAATCTTGAGCTATGAAGCTGCTTATCCTATCTGTCTATGAAGGTAACGTTAATATTAGCTTAAACAGTCACAATTTAAATATAAAAAATTGCCCCTAGATATTCTCCTGTAGTAGTTCAACCCTATAATTCACCACTCTCCGAGGCTTAGCTGGCCGAAAGACCAGAGGTGACCAGTTCAAAGAAGAGCCACCAGCCCTTCCCTCTCACAAACTGTTGTCCTGTGTAAATTAATACACCAGTGGGCCTCTTCCTCAGTAGCAACATGACATGAAGAACTCTGGGAAACTCACAGAGTCAGCTCTTAATCTGTTTTTTTAAACAGGACTTAGAGGGGAGTTATGAGGTAACATAATTTCAGCTGCCACTCCAGTATGCTGCGGCATAGTGGGACTAAATATAAAGCAGATATTATTGGCATGTACAGTGTCCGGACTGCCATATAGGCTAAAAAGACCATCATGTGCAGGTCAGGCCATGCTGGAATGTGTGCTCCTGCACCATGTCACGGCAGCATTAGCAACACATGCCTCCAAATTATAGTGACTACAGCCGTTACTGTCAACAAGAAGACAGTTGGCCATTAAGTGAAAACTGAGTTGAATATGACAGTGAATTGGTCAAATAAAAACATATCACATGCTGTTCCATCCACCTATATTACACAGAATCTGCCACAAGCCACAAAACAAATTGATGGATTTTAAAGGTGTTTTCACATTTTGTCTGCAAGAGCCTTTAAAACGAACTCAGAGTAATTAAGATGAGTTTTTTCCACATCTGCGAACACTCTAGCAAAGCTCTAATCCCAAAGTAACTAAGTGAATCTCCTCAGGAGGTTGTGCATTTACTAAAACATTAGGTATGCCTAGGTGATAAAAAGAAAATGTCCTTACCAGCAAAAGTGCAAAGCATGATCATGCAAACATCATTTAGGGGGAACACATGGGGATACGTCAAGTAAACAAATGTTTAACATTAACTTTACTGGAAAAAGAGGAAGAGGGCAGCTGAGGAAAGAAAGCAAACTTGCAATGAAACTTTAGTATGCTGCTCACTGTTGACTTGGCACACTCAACGGTGAGCCTTCACCTCAGCACCAGTCACACTTTCCGAGTCTGTCCTCCATCAAACTGCCTTCCCCACTGTCTGCCTCTTAACATATGCATCTAATTATAGTAGGTACCAATGCAGAACGAAAGGAAATATTGATCTGGCGAACTATTGGTCGCATCGAGGCAGAAACTCAGTGACCTGGTCATCTAAGGCGCTTCAGTTTGAGCAGGAAGATATGTAGATCAAGCCGTTAATTACTCAGTGAAGCTAATCCATGTATACAAAGGAGGTGGCAGCTCAATCACTTAATGTGACTTCTAGATGACTTTATTAATGTGATCTCGTCATATTCAATTGACACCACGCATGAGAGATAACCACAAGTACATTATTCTGTTAAATTATCTCATAGATTCATGCTTTAAAATTAGTCCACACTAGCCTATAATCAGATTATTCTATTACCCAGATCAAATTCAATGGAGGTTCAATCTGTTTGATGCCTTGTGATTTGATAGATGCCTTTACCATCACGTAGTGCAAACACTGTCACCCACAGAAGCTGTGAGGAGCTCTGTCTAAAACAGAGATCTAAGGCTGAACAGTGTGATACAATTAGCAGCTCAAGTGAACTAGATGTAGATCTGAGCGTTTTGTTTTTTGCTTAGTTTTATTACCTTCCTGGCTCGTCAATGAAGAAGTTAAAAATGTGTTAGGACTATTATTGAAACTTCAGTCAAGTTATTCCACATAGCCAGGTCATCCTGATCTCCCCTACAGCTGTCTGGTTATTAAAAAGAAGACATTAAAACTTCTCCATCTATTGAGGGTCAAGTTGAGGTGAGTGACAGATACTCAAAACAAACTAAAGTAGGTTACCCGTCAAACATTGCAGCGAAATGATGGGCCTGTATTCACTTCTTGACAGTTATTTTGAACAAATATGTCATAACAAATCTGTATTAGACCCTTCACCACTTCTGACTTTTGAAGTTGTGAAACAGCTAGTAAACGGATGCATCAACAGTTGTTCCAGCTCCTGGGATTGTGAATGCTGATCATGGAAGCATGGCTTCAAAGGAAGCCATTATAAATGTCATAACCCAGCTTTTCCTCATGACAAGTCAAATATCCTCCGTGAGAAAGGTTAAATAGCTATAAACTGAATTAAATCTGACTGATCACTGAAATCACAAAAGTGAGTTAAGATGGATTTATAGCAGTCAACGGTTGGTTAGGATTTATAGTTGTTTCATATTTCACACATTGATATCACCTCTACAACGCTAGATGCATGTCTATATGATCAAGCTGTATTGTGTTTTACATTCCCCACAGTAGTTGTAGTTATATTGCTCACTTACTTGATGATACAGAGTAACATCAGAGAAACTCGGAGTTACATTCCCAGGTAACTTAGAACGTTATTTCTTGCCGTGTTTTGTTACCGGAACAGCAGACCACTGAGTGTAATCACTGTGCTTAGCATTCAGTCATTCATACAGAGCTGTGGATCACAGTGAGCAGAAGGCTCAGTAAAATCATTTCTTTCTAGGAGGAGAACACTACTTATTAACTTCCGTAATGTGGCTCCTCACAACAAACTCCACTAGTATCAGAAACACATATGGGAAACAAAAACAGTCAATCATGTGGTATTCCATCAACACCGTGAGCTCCAAACGCGGCCAGAGGAGGTGTCAGCTACAGTGTAGCCTTGGAGCCCTTAAGGGCAGCAAATCCAGCCATTGGGCTCTGGAGAGAGTTTCAGTCTGCTAGTCGCCTGCCTCCCATAGCTATTAATCTCACTTGTGATG
>BRZM01000050.1:595567-871632 GCA_033238685.1 Lates japonicus | reverse complement strand
CCTGACATGTTGCGAGTCGTTATTCAGAGCCGAACAAATGAAGTGTCCGTTACGCCGTACCGACATCAAAACAAGGGTGAGCAGCGGTTCACCGCATTTCAAACATTAGCCAGTTCCCCGAATGCTGAGCACAACCATTACTTGCCGCCGAGGCACCATTGGCTGTTTCGAGCATTCATCTCAGCTTCAGCCTCGTTGCGCATTTGAGATTTAACGTCTCTTTATCAACCAGACAGCGGTCGCGAGGAACAGATTTATCTGGCGTGAATAATCGACCGAAGAATCCCATCATTTCAAACTTCTTCATCACCAGAAGAGCACACACCACAAAACGTCAGAGTCCGCCTGTTCGCTCTGGTCGCGCGACCGTGCTGCTCCGCCCATTCGCCCGGACGCTTGAATCGAGCTCTTCTTTAGTTGCCGTGGGCGCGCTGGTATTCACGTGACGATAAAGAGCATTCATCAAAACGTTATCAGCCCATTGAACCTCCATTAGGGGGCTCAATTCGATTAGTTATCAGGACTGGCGCAGTTACGAATTCATGACCTCCCCTGCCGTTGGTCTTCACGTGCGGGTGTCACCGAATATGAACAGAGCCCATTAACAAAGTCACAGAGGCCCGCTGGCAGCAGTGACCAGGCCGGCTGCCACGTTTCACTGAGGTCAACCTGACCTCTGATCCAACATCAGCCTCGAGTCCTGCCTCCAGACGCCTGCCTCAGGTCATGAACATTCTCTCGCCCCGCCTCCCACCGTCCGCCCCCAACATAGCGCAATTCAATTACAGTGTAGGTACTGTAATGCAGAACGAAAAAGGAAATATTGATTCATGAACTATTGGCTCAGAGGCAGAAACTCAGTGACCTGGTCATCTAAGTCGTTTCAGTTTGAGCAGGAAGATATGGTAGATCAAGTCAAGTTAATTACTCAGTGAAGCTAATCCATGTATACAAAGGAGGTGGCAGCCTAATCACTTACTTTCTGTGACTTCTAGATGACTTTTATTAATGTGATCTCTGTCATATTCAATTGACACCCACGCATGAGAGATAACTAATAGGGTACATTATTCTGTTAAATTATCTCATAGATTCATGCTTTAAAATTAGTCCACAATTAGCCTAATCAGATTGAGCCCCTGATTACCCAGATCAAATTCAATGGAGGTTCAATCTGTTTGATGTCTTGTGATTTTGATAGATGCTCTTTATCACATCACGTAGTGCAAACACTGTCACCCACAGCAGCTAAAGAGGAGCTCGGTTCAAAACAGAGATCTAAGGCTGAATGGAAAGTGTGACAGCAATTCTAGCAGCCCTGAAGTGAACCACAGAGTTTAAGATCTGAGCGTTTGTTTTGGCTAGTTTTATTACTCTTCCTGGCTCAATGAAGAAGTTTAAAATGTGTTAGGACTATTATTGGAAACTTCAGTCAGTTATTCCACATAGCCAGGTCATCCTGATCTCCCTCACAGCCGCTGTCTGGTTATTAAAAGAAGACATTAAAATCCTCCATCTGGCTGAGGAAGCCTAAGCTGAGGAGTGACAGATACTCAAAAACAAACTAAAGTAGGTTACCCGTCAAACATTGCATGAAATGATGGGCCTGTATTCACTCTTTGACAGTTATTCGAGGAACAAATATGTCATAACAAATCTGTATTAGACCCTTCTCACCACTTGACTTTTTGTGTTGTGAAACACAGCTAGTAACGGACACACTTCATTTAGTTGTTCCAGCTCCCTGGGATTGTGAATGCTGACTCGCTAGCATGGCTTCAAAGGAAGCCATTATAAATGTCATAACCTGAGCTTTTCCTGCTATGACAAGTCAAAATATCCTCCGTGAGAAAGGTTAAACAGGCTATAAACTGAATTAAATCTGACTGATCACTGAAATCACAAAAGTGAGTTAAGATGGATTTATAGCAAAGGGTCAACGGTTGGTTAGGATTTATAGTTGAGCCATATTTCACACATTGATATCACCTCTACAACGCTAGATGCATGTCTTATATGATCAAGCTGTATTGTGTTTTACATTCCCCACAGTAGCTGTGTTTATATTCGTTCACTTACTTGATGATACAGAGCAACACTGGGAGAACTGGAGTTACATTCAGGTAACTTAGAATGTTATTTTGCCGTGTTTTGTTACTGAACAGCAGACCACTGAGTGTAATCACTGTGTTTACATTCAGTCATTCATACAGAGCTGTGATCACAGTGAGCAGAAGGTTTGCAGTAAAATCACTTTCTTTCTTAGGAGGAGAACACTACTTATTAACTTCCGTAATGTAGTCTTCCCTCACAACAAACTCCACCAGTATCAGAAACACATATGGGAAACAAAAACAGTCAATCATGTGGTATCTCCATCAACACCGTAGCCCAAACGTGTTATTGTAGAGGAGGTGCACGTCAGCTACAGTGTAGCCTTGGAGCCCCTTAAGGCACAAGTATAAATCCAGCTATTGGCTCTGAGAGAGTTTCAGTCTGCTAGTCGCCTGCCTCCCATAGCTAATCTCACTTGTGATGTTCTCTTTCATACTGCCATGTGGACATTGAGATTCTCTGACCAAACAATCCAGTTCACTACTTGACTACTTTGACCCAGTCAAAGAGCCTTTCTAGAAAAAAAACACTTCTCAACTAACCACATCATTCACAAAACATTGTTTCTTCTCCTCCAAACCTGCTCTTTCTCCTATGTGGATGATTTCTGGAACAGTTCCCATGTCTTTTATGTATGTTCAAGGTGTGCCCACAGAGGGGACTTTATTCTTTCTGTTTACATTTGGTTTCACAGGGAATAACACACTGAATGTATATCTCAGTGGTAGGACTGAGATGCCGCTGTCAAATGAACTACGATAACCAGCTGTGCAACAGGCCCAGCAAGCTTCTTTATACCAGCATGAGCGATTTCACCATTTCCCCGCATGGGTGCTTTTGATGCGCAATTTACCAGTCTACCGGAACACATTTTTGGTGGGAACAGAGCCCATAATGAAGAAATGAAACCACCAAGCAAAAATGAAAAAAAAAGGGGGGAAAAAAAGATTGAGAGAGAAGAGTGAAGTCTTTGAAAGATGTCACTTGTGTGAGAAACTGAGCAAGAAACTTCACTGACAAAAACAGGGAGTTAAGAGGCTTGAAATTAAATAAGAACAACATCCAAGAAAAGTTCCCATTCATCCTCATTTCATTATGTAACACTGTCAGCAGTGTGTGTCCAATCTGTGCAATTTGTAGTGAATCAAAAGCTCCTCCTCCTGTTCTTGGACAGATTTTATAACTAAGCCTTATTATAATCTGACCACTCCCCTCTGCTGATCACAGCAGCAGTGCAGCCACCTTACACTAATTCAATTCATTAAATGACTTATGGACTTCCGCATCCTTTATGATGGTGATAATTGGTCATTAGGTTTTTAAATATGAACCATAAAACATCCTTACACCAGAGGCTCCTGCACTTTATCCTAAACAGAGGCCTGTGCTAAGCCCACAGATTTAGATACTTCATTAACCAGAGATTTAGAGGAACCTCTACATCTTTAAACACTGTAAGCAGAGAGGAAGAAACGTCAACTCTCTCTCCTCATCACAGTGCGCGATATCCTCTAAACATTAAAGCCTTTCAGGCCGTCAGAAGTCCTTCAAGTGCTGTTGAGGCTCCTATTGAAAATCAATATCTCTCACCACACTCATACCACCACTAACTCTGCCACATCCATGACTTTAATTTGTTATGTCTGTCTAGAGGGAATGGGCGAACATCCAATGACAGAAAGCTTCAAACAAGCATGCTGTGAGCGGGATACATAAGTGGAACCTGGCTCTTGTTGTGTACAGAACTGCAGTAAATATTTGCCCCCCCCCTTGACTGCCAGCTGGCCAGAGGCACAGCTGACATCCATGTCTCAAAGCAGACAGTGAAGCAAACTTCAGAGCACTGTAAGGACTCCTTGCAAAAGTTGGTTGCAAGAAACAGAATTATCAGGAAAATCCCCATCTACTGTTTGACTTCCATTTTCATCTGTGATGAGGTTAAAAAAAAAAAGGGGGGGGGGACCTCCTCAGCCAAAACAATATGGAGGCCCAATAAAACTGAGATACTAACTCCCAGAATGCAAGCAAACGTGTTGAGAAGGACACTTAAAGTTGGCTCTTAAAGTTCTGTGCAGCAGGATGTCACTAAAGATGGGTCAAAATGAATGCTGCTGACACATATATAAGGAGAAAAGGCACTGTCTTAGTCTAGACTATCAGAGTGAACTACTAAAACATACATGTTGGGATATAACGTTGTTTTCTTTTTTCCTTATTTTATGTATATTTTACTTACAGAAAACAGGTTTCCCCTCAGCTACAGGGAGAAAGAACCGTGAATAAGAAAGAAAAGCTACTTGTTCTCCCCGAGAGCAGAAACTTTGTTGCTTACCTTGCAGGAGAAAGCCACGGTTTTGGTGAGGGAGTCGATCCTCTCGCTGTACTCCGTGAATTTCTTCTGATATTTCAGCGCTGTCATCTGCAGCTCGCTGTGCACGGCGGAAAGTTGTGCCAGAAGTGACTTCTCTCTCTTGTTGGCTTTAATAGTCTGCTTCTTGAACTCTCTATCCAGGCTGATAATTTTGCAGTGCAGCGCGCTGTTGTGCGCCTTCAGGGCTCTCAGGCAGCAGTGGCTGTTTAATTTCTGCTCTCTATGGGTGAGCATCAATCCGCAGCCGCTCTCGCATATCCCCACCGGTCTGTAGTCGCACGTCTCCCGCATGTGAGCATCCATGTCCCGCAGGTTGAGCACCTCGTTGCATCCTTTATTCCTACACTTCGCCGGGGAGTAGTCGCACATCTCTGCGTGCTCGGCCAGATGCTGCAGCTTCACCACCGCATCGCAGCCCCTCGCGTGGTTGTCACATTTGATCTCCAGCTTCAGGATGAGGTTCTTCAGGGGCAGGACGTGGTTCAGCTCTTTGGTGGAGATCCGCTGACATTTGACGGGGCAGCTGCTCTGCTGAACGACCCAGGGCAGCACGCAGCCGGAGCAGAAGACGTGACCGCACGGAGTAGTCAGCGGGTCCTCCAGGACTTTATTGCACAAGTTGCATTTGAAATCCGGGTCCACGGTCCCCTTGAAACGGTCCAGCTCGAATCCCATGGTTTTCAAAGTCCAAATCCAAACTTGTGTACTCCCCACCCCCGCAGATCTGAGTCGGAGCAGTGGGGCGTTTTTAGCTGGTCATTGGTGGAGCGCTCACAGACAGACTACAAGCTCTCCTCACTGTCTAAACTCTACTAATTGACCGAGACTTTTGGTGCCTTCAGGTGCGCCTCGTAAGCGTATGCTTTAAAGCTAGAAAAGTTTGTAAGCCTACAAAATAATAATTTTATTGAGGTTTTCAAGTAGAAACAACTTCCTTATAGAACTGCAAAGTGAAAAAGGCATAATCTGAAGTGTACTGTTATTAAAAGTTAGAGCTTACGTATGAAACAGAAAGTTAAAGTAGTGATCTATTCTACAAGATGCCAAGATTTGATTCTCTACTCATCACACCGCACACGTGGTCTTTTTAAAAAAAATAAAAATATTTAATTCTGACTCTCTCATACGCCGTCCGCATTACCTTGCCGGGTAAAAGCTACAGTTCTTGCAGTCAGTGAAGGCATCATTCCTAGGGGCGAAAGTGTGGCAGAATTCGCTACCGTAACTACTGTACTACATGCGCATATGACGTTCAAAGTTCAAAGACATGCATTTTATTTTCTGTCAAAATCTAAAAGTTATAAAAGTTTAATGCAGAGTTTACATTTTGTTGTTTACTGACTGAACACACCATGGTTGTCATTTATTGGTTGAAAAGATAGGTCGACAAAAACTTTTTGAGACTAATGTGAGACTTTAAAAACTTGACCCACTGACTTCATTCATATTCCTCTGATTTCAATGCTGTCTAGAAACTCTAGTCTACAGGGATGATATTACAGTTTGACAACACAGAGTTATATCCCCAGAGCTATAATCCCTACCTAAATATTTATTTATGATAAACTTCCAAATTCCACTACATAAGCCTAAATGTTAGACAAGGTGACATGACAGTTAGATAGTTACAACACAGTGGGTGAGCGTTCGGGCATGCACAACACTTGTGAAAACAAGCAACTTTGGAAGGACATCACCAGCACAACCACAAGCAAGACTTTCAAGTTACAACACACTTTGAGTGAGGAGGAGATCAGGTAAAAGTTGGGAAAATCGACCTGGATCACAATGTGTGGTATGAGAATGAATATTTGAGGCACCTCCATGGGATTCGTGTTTGAACACACCACTCACTGCACTCCTTCTGTAAAGAAAGCATGGTATTACGCTGTTTTACTGCTTTGACACTTTTGATTTGAGTGCATTTTCAATCCTAGCAGGAGGTCCTATAGTTTTGAATGTATTTGAATTGTAAATGAAACTCTAGTGGGGACACAGGGTGTGCTCGGTGAAGGAAAAGAACAGTCTCGGCTGCTCAGGCAGAAACAGCATCTGTCAGCTCTGACCCTGTCTTGATTAGATACCCATTCCTACTAGTTGCCTCCTCTTTCGGAAATCCAGTTTTATGCAATGCCATGCTCAATAAAACCTTTCCATATGTGCATTATCCAGAACTAAAAACAAGGGCTTATCAAAGACTTCATGGACAAAGTGTGACAGAGAGAGTCTGAGCTTGTGGGTAATCCTATACTGATGTTATGGGATGTCTTAGATGGGGTGGAAAAAACCTCCCTGTGCAGTCACGTCAAAGGTCCTTGTTCTGTGTATATACAGCCTGTTTCATACTCACTGTGCGATTACATATTTTCCCCAGCAGGTACTCTTAAGGTCATGGCATGATTTTCTTTCAAATAACATTTAATACACTTAATACATGGTGTGTCAAGAAATGTTTAAACAGATGTGGAGAAATGAACAGATGAAAAATGAAAGAGAGGGCTGGTGTTTTACTTTAACACCTGTTTCTTCAGTCAGTTTTCAGAAGGTAATTGGATTTTTGTATGCTGATGTACATCAGCTGAATATGGCTATATATTATTTCACAGTTCAGAACTTAAGGTTGCTATCAAATATTATGTTCAGCACAGCAGAATCAAACCAGCAACTTACCAGCTACACTCAGCCTCTCGACCTCTGGGCCAACCTGCCGTCTGTGATTTATTATTTCAGTCCAGGAACAAACAACCTGCCTGTCTGTGCATGGGTGTTTACTGTGAGAGTCAGTTATTTGGTCTGCCTGAGTTGGAGAAATGTTTGCTCTCAAAATGGAGTCAGAATAAATAAGCAGTTGTTTTTATAGACTGTGTCGGAGTCGGCATGAGCAGAAATCTATGGGAGGCTGAAGTTTTGGGATTTTTATGATACAGTATGTCAATGAAACTGATATGGTGTCTGCAAGACTGGTTTGTTTAGGAATGTTTTCCATGAAGCTGGGTGAAGTGGCAACAGAGGGGGCTTAGACAAGTCCATGTTGGGTCCAGCCTAAAGACAGACAACGTCCCAGTGGAGATAAGAGTTAATCCTTCTCCCCCAACCTAAACTGTGAGTGAAGGATCAGGACAGACTGGACTTAAATGCTCTAAGCAGACCTGCAGGTCAAAATAGCATCTGAAGATAATGTCCACTCAAGAATCCAAGCTACCAGTTTTGTGGCTTTATGGCACTAGATGGTTCACTTCGAGGGAATAGTTAAGCATTTTCACAAATACACTTGCTTTCTTGCTAGGAGTTAGATAACACGTTTTTTTTAAACAACTTTATTTATCATTTTTTCAAAGTTGAAAACATTCAAATAATTGTTTAAACATTTCTTACAAAAATTGTGAACCCGCCCCCACCCCCCACCCCATCCAGATGGCATCCCCACAAACATATCTACGTAAAACAATCACACATCAGACAAGTAGACAAAAACATAAAGAGAAGAAATGGAGTAAGATAACACGTTTAATACCACACTCATGTCTGAGCGCTAAATATAAAGCTAGAGCTAGCAGCTGCTTAGGTTAGCTTAGCATAAAGACTGGAAGCTGTCTGAAGAAAATCAGCCCTACACGCATCTCTAAAGTTTATTAATTTATATGTTAGTTACCATTTATTTAATCTGTTTAAAAAAACAAGTGTAAAAATAACATGTTGTGGCTTTTCCAGGGGTTTATGTACTAGATTATTTTTTTGACCTGGTGCAGAGACTTCCTGGAGTCTTCTTGTTGGTTTTTGTGTGGATTACACAAGTAAGATTCAGTATAACCTCTATATACAGTCTATGAGTTTAACATGTCAATTAGAAAGCTTGAGCTGGTAGGTGATTTTTTTCCCTCTTACTTTTGGACAGACCCTGGTTACCTTATTATATTTAGCCTACAAACATGAAAGCGATATCAATCTTCTCATCTAACTGTCAACAAGAAAGCAAATAAGGCCATTGCCCAAAATGTAAAACTACTCCTTTAAGATAAAATAGACACCATTTAAAATTATTAATCTGTCACATGGATGCACAAACAGTATGAGCAAAAAAGTATGCAAACTCATGTATACACTCAGTGACATGTGTAGAGTGGTTCTGGGTTTCATTGTTGAACCTTCTTACTTGAAGCCTTTGTTGTAAAGCAACAGAGAGATCTAGGTTGCAGCATGTGTGATGAGGGTGTTTTGTATATGGCTTTGGAGTTGGGCCATTTAGTAATCATCACCACTCTTCTTTAGATATGTCAAAGACATGAGGGCCATGTGGGAAACTGCAAAGATGAGTTATTGCTCCTCGGGATGCCTTTTCATGTTGCGTTGAAACATGATGTACTTACAAAAGGAATACACTATCCATCTCACTGTGGTTTCCCATGCGCCTGCAACTCCCTCGGGAGTCAGTAATATTGTCAAAACTAAGTCTAGCCCCCAAATGATTTATACGCCAATAGTATGGTTTGTTTTTCTTACAAACATCAGTGACTTATTGTGCCTTTCACAAGGGGAACTGGAGTTTTGCGGCTTCGGCGCCTCGAGTGAATGAGTAACTTTAAAAAGCTGTTTGGAGAGGTCTCAGGGTGACCTTATGGACAGGCTGGGCTTGTGACTGAGAACCAATGACGCTACATTCACCTTTACTACTGACAGATGGTGTGATCCAAACAACCTCTCTGGCTCTATCTGTCTGTTTTGACATAGAGCAGCAGCTCAACCATCACAACATCCTCACAGGCATAAACGTGACCGTGTGATTGGTAATGATTGCACAACGCAGGTGTCTGCAGTGGTGTTGCACTCTTAATAGTATATAGGTATAACACTCCCAAATGATTGTTAACATATTGTACCACTCAGCAACATCTCACTAAACGCAATTGATAATCAAATGCAGAAAAAGCAAACAGATCCACTGTGGAGATAGTGAGGTGCAAAATATTTGCCGTTGCTGAAAAGATCATTATCACAAACTGCTATGTGTACATGATGAAAAGCAAATAAATACTTTGCCTCACTTCTCACAGCAGGCTGTTCTGAATTCTCTCAGGGAGGTTAGAAACAGGATGTGGGTCAGTAGAACCCGGATTTACCCAAAAGCAAAACTGCACAAGCAGAGAAAATCCCCATTTTATGTGAACTTAGTCAACGTCTCAGAACAAAATCTGACCTAAATCTGCAGTCACATACAGTGGCTAATTAAATCTTCATGGCAGAGATATGCAGACAGAGTATACAGGCACTGCGCCTTTGCCCTCTTTGACTGAACTGCCCTTCTGGACCAATGAAAAATAATAATTATAACTGTTACAAGTTTTATCAGTGGTGCCGCTACTGCTGCTGTTGTTGTTATTATAATAATTATTGTGAGAAAGCCGGTCCTTCACACCATTCTTTTGTGGTTTATGCATGAATGAACATGAAAGTTCTTAATTATTATGTAGGTGATATGTAGTTAGTGGTTATGGTTGGTTTTGCCTCAGACTAATTTATGACCTTTCCATACTTGTAATTTGTTTTGGTAAAGTGATGTGACAGTGTAGAGGCTTTTCCCAGGGCAGAGGGTGAAGCAACATCTGCCCAGAAGCAAGTTAACACAAATAAAAATATACATATACATCAGGGGTAGGAAAATAGCAGCCCATGGGCCAAATCTGGCACCAGGGAAAAAACTAATTGCCCCCCCCGATGAAAGCTTAAGTTTTCCATTTCATAGTTTATTATGATTTTTCATAAGTCTGCTGTAGATAACAATACATATTACTATAATATAAAACACGATAAGTATGACTTGGGAATGTCTAATACTGCCCTACTGTGAAGAGACGCATGCATACTGAGGCTACTGTGCAGTTTCACAGCAGTTTTATAGCACAGTTTTGATTCCATGGCTTTATCTTTTCGAACCACCATCTATTTATGTCAACAGCTGTATTTTCACTCAACCATACATAGAGTGGGTCATGTAGTGCAGCACAAAACATACATTTCTGTGCAATTCCAAAACTCTATAAATCAGTTTTATCCTTAATATACAGACCTGAGTACCCACCACTGAGCAGCGCTGAAAAGCAAATTGCTAACTGATATACAGCATCATGTTCCATATTCACAAGTTATAATAATGTGTAATCATGTATTTTCTACCTGAAACTAACAGCAGAGTGTGATCTGCTGTAGAGTTTGTATAGAGCCTTCAGCATTTTTTCAGAGGGACTGGCATAATGCATTAGTTACAGAGGTTTCCAAGGCACAAGTGTGTAATATTAGGAACAGATGAGTCCCTCTGCATGGGGAGGAGGCGGGAGGAAGGCACTTGAGAATCTCCAATCAAAAGTTCCTTTCTGAAGCCTGTGAAGCACTGCTGATTTTCTAGAACCTCTGTTCCCACTAGCTCCATAAATAACATTCAAAGTATACTTGGCACATCCTATCTATCTGGCATAAAAAAATGCTTAAATAATATTTTTAAACCACATAGAGTTTGATTTCACATTCATATAAAACACATTTAATTCTTAATATTTTTACTTTTCATTTGCATGCAAGGCCCAAGGATGGCAATGACAACACTTCTTTGGTAGATCCAACATTTTGACTGACAGCAACATATTTCAACAACTTTGCCATGAATTTGTTTTCATGGCTCCACAATAATCTAAGAATTTAGGTCCTGATGATCACTTTTGTGCTCCTCAGAGGATGTGCTCCTGCTCCTGCTGAGACTGAGGTGAGAATTTGTAATGCTCTTAAATTAACTGATCACATACTAAAATGAACATATCATATGGACATATGACTGATGTAAAATTGTTCATCTTTTCATATGCACAAAAGTTGGATATCTGCACAGGACTCAAAATTTATGATAGCGAATGGGCCACTGTGATGAACACATCCACGTATGCAGACCATGCTGTGTAAAATAGAGATCCAATGTGGCCACACAGTCCTGCTTGCTAATTTTCCCTAGTGGCCAACCATGGTACTGCAACAAAAATATCCTGTGGCTCAAAAAACAAACAAACAAACAAAAACAAGAAAACAAACAAGTCGTAATAAAGTGCTACACAGATGATCTATGGACTCATTTCTTTACTGGAAGACAGTTTCAAATACTGCATTTACATTCACCAGATGGCCAGAAACATGACTCCATTTGTAATGTTTCTGCTGGATGTGTAAATAAGCAGCTGTTTGCTGACAAGTTCACCATATCAACCTAAAAGGTGATGATATGTTCTTGTTATGTTCACAAGTAATTTCCGCTGCCCGCAAGTGACCAAAAAAAAAAAGGAAGAAAGAGAGAAAATGAATACATGCATGTACTTTCTGAACCAGTATTGTATTCACTGTTAGATTTTACAGGATCTATCTATTCAGTGAACAGTCTGTGGTGTTGGAGAGGCTGTTCTTTGCTCTCGTCTAACACCTGAAGTAGGGTGACAGCAAGACTGGAGCTACAGATACAAGCTGCTGTGTTGAAAGCTTGTCAATAATGAAAACAGCGATCATGAACCAGCAAGCTACGATAGTGTTGACAGCCATGGGTCATACTTGCACACTCCTACAAACCATTCATGCATGACTGATGAGCATGAGTGCGATATGAGCAAGATTCCTTTTACTTCTGTGAACACAGAGGAACCACTGTTGATTGCTTTCATACTTTAAGGTTGGCGCAAATTCCGACAGTCAAAATGCAGATAAAACTAATCTTGGTCACAGGAAACCCAGTGGAAGACAACAAAACTTTATGTTGATTCATCTATTACACCAGATGTTTTTTTCAAAATCCTAAAAGCAGAGTAGAGGGTTAAAACTGAGAGTGGAATCCTTATCAGTTACTCCAGCTGACCCAGTGAGGGTTCCTGCAGAAAGTGAAGCCAGATTTCAACTCAACCGTAACAGACGATCTGACGGCGCAAGAAGAAGTCACATTTCTTTGCCACTCGCTCACCACAAAGTCTCTAGGCTAGCAGTTCAGTGGCCACTCTGCCTCCATTTGTGTCACATCATATGTGGGCAACTGCCGATGAACGTGACAGTATATCCCTACTGTGAGCAGTCGGAGTCGATGGGATAGGACACATGCAGATGCTTTTCTGCTTTAGCTCTGGCATCCAATTTTTATGCATCTTCAGCAAACATAGACAATTCTGAATATAATTACTGAGCACTGTCAACATTTCTCTGCTATTATTATACAAGGCTGCAAGCGGCTCATTAGATTACATATATTTGAGTATGGTAATGGTAATACATACAAATGTAATGAGACAAATGCTGAATATAGACACTGACTGCAAGCTTCTGTTACTATATCTTAAATATTAAATCTCTCTCAGCCACAAAAATCCCATTCATTCTCTACTGTACATTAAGGGGCTGTTTTGGCTTGAGTTCAATTCACATTTGTCCTATCTCCCAGGTGTACAATGCAATAATGTTCAAAATAGGTCAGCTCAAGATTAATATTTCAATACCATAAATTTAGTGTGCAGAGTGGTTTTTCACAGACCTAAAAAGGAAAGTAAAGATAATGTTCAGCTTGCTGGGATCTTTAGCTCAATTAATCTTATGAGGATACAGAGCTTTTTTGCACAAGAGTAACAATGTGTGACCTTTTGTTTTAAATGAACAATTAACATAGTGATGGAGACTGAATTTATCAGAAAAATGACAGCATTCATCATTTGTTCATTTGTGTACAATTCCTGAGAGGCACTCTGTGTTTTTGAAGGGGCGTGAAGTTATAGCAACACAAAACTGGTTAAGGGGTTATCAGAGACGTTTCAATTTCAGCAAAATATTCATCCTTGTGCTCCTTGCAGGACTATTTGGAGAACTAGGGTGGCTTGTGTGCTAACCGCTGAAATGCTAACCAGTTGGGAAAATGCTAGTTAGCTCAGTCGACAACAGGCCAATATGCTTCCCTGAAGAGAATGGTTTAGTCAAACAGGGTGGTGCAACATCAAACTCAGCTGATAAACTATGATGGCTTCTCCTGTCCAGCTCTGCATTCCCTCAAAGTTCAGCACTGTCTTGATGGTTTGTTAGCACGGCTACATGTCAAAGGTCACCAAAGTTGTACTTTGCTTTTGTCCTGGCTCTATGACTCGACTCAATGAATGTATGAAGACAATACAATGAAAAGTGTCAAACTGTAAGACAACAAAGACATGTCCTAGTCCTTCTCCTATTCATGATCTGTGTCTATGTTGCAGGCTACAGCTAACATACAGTTATTTTTACATTTGTACAGTCTGGAGTAAATAAATATAGACAAGAAAAACACTTTGCTGGTCAGAGGTAAAACACCACTTTGCACACCATTAGGGAGGGGGTTGGGCTAGGGGGTTGGGTATAAACCCTGCCTTATCAGAAAATGCTGTTCGTATCCTATGACCAGCCAACAGTCAGCACTGGCGTCTTTGAACCTGTCATGGTTTCAGTCTGCTCATTCAACCTTTGTTCATTCTGTCTAGTTGTTTGTGGATACATGCTTAGAATCTTCTGTCATTTCAGACCCTGTCACTCCCTCCTGCCTGCCTACCTGACCTGCTTCTCTTCCCCACTCACCTGTTCACCTGTTCCCCTCATTAGCTCCAGTCAGAGTCCACTTGCTCTCAGCCAGACTGTCTTTGTGCCATGTGCTTTACCTTCCACCACTCTGTTTGCCTGCCTGTTTCGATCATGATTGTGTTTTTGACCTTGCCTGTGTTTTTTGGACCTTTTGTACTCTGTTTGCCTGCTTGGATTTTATTTTATTTTTTTACACTTGGCTCCTCAGTCATGCTCTTAAGTCTATTTTCTGAGAGCCATGACAGAACCATGACATCTGTTTCCTAAGTAGTTATAGTTTCAAAAATTCAGCCAAACCAAAGGTGGTAGATCAGAAAACTCTTATGTGTCTCTTATATACTGTATATAGTCTTTTGTACACTTAATTGTGACAGTTTTGCACTGACAATGACCAGCACTGTGGGTAATGTAGGCACCAAGTTTCTGACAAGAAAGAAGAATTGGATTGAGATGATGTCTCTGGTTCTGCTGAATTGATTTCTCAATCTTTTTTAAACCGTTTATTGTGATGTTCTAGGGGTGTAATGCTAAATCAGTTGAGTACTCTTTTAATCTTAATTACTAAATCAAAACATATAGAGACAAAAGCAGAGGAATTACATACTCAATCGATTAGGGAGGCCAGCAAGCATGACTGCCCTCACTTCTTCATAGAATAATTAAAACCATTCATCCAAATATCAGTTGTTTCTCCTGGGAGTTTCTCATGACCATTTCAGGGAGGTGATTAGTTAAACATACATTAAATGACAAATACTGGGATTAAAAAACAAGAATAATGGACTGACAGTGTCATGATTGCATATGTGATCAAGGACAAAAATAAACAGCCTGATTGGAGCAGCCAAACCAGTTATTCCAGCAGCACACCAGCGAGGGGTTCACTGAGGGATAACTCAATATACACGGAAACAAGTCAATGGTCTGTGTAAGTAACATTAGGAGCTAATCGGAAACAAGCCCCTTCTAATTAGCCATTACCAAAATAACAGACTGAGGTCATAGTTATTGCTTTCCCTTATGGGGAACACTGGTCTGCGTTTGACTCAATTTGAACAGTTGCTGAATTTAGGTATTTTTAGTCTCAGCCTTCATCTGAACAGATGCCTGCATAATCAAGTGACTGTTGTCATTTTCTTTGAGGTTACTCGTTGTCAGTTTCATAAATACAGATGAAAGAGGTGATTCATGTACATTACTGTGTTTTTATTTAGTTGTTGTTTTGTCCATCTTTAGCTTATATCCTTGGTGTTTCTGCAGTGATTTGAGAGATCATTTGTTATGCAATTAATGTGTTCAGGAATGCAACACTGTTCAGTTGATTAAGCAGTTTAAAGGCAGTAAAAATATATTTTCTCAATTATCTTTTTTACTATTACGGAACAACACGGATATACAGTTTCAGTTATTCTGACTGAGAAATTTCTGTAGTTCTTTTCCTTGTTTGTTTGGGGAGAAAAGGTGATGTTATTATGTAGCAATGCTTGACAGTTGTAGGGTTGTTGGAGATTTTTTTTTTGAGAGGTTATCTCTTTTACATAGAGTAACGGGATGTTTTTTTTAAACCTTTGTTGTTGCATCATGAATATTGAACATTATAGAAAAGCTTAAAATTTGATGCCAGGTTTACAGGGACTTTTAAGTTTCCATAGTTCAGTCACGCTGTCTGTCACTGCTGATGTTATCTACAGCAATTCTCCGGTTTATCCTCATGAAAGGAGGCACTGTTGTCATAAACAAAAAATACATACCTGCCCACGCAAAAGAGCATTTTTCTTGGGAAAGATCTTCCAGACAGCTGTAGCATTATGTAAAATCACATGTGTATATGATTAATTGTAATGAATTATTATTCTTTTCTGATGAGAAGTCTGTTAACTTTGCAAAGAAATTACTTAATCATGATCCCATCATCCCATCAGGGCTGCTTATACACCTCTCACTGTCCTACTTCAGATGCCTGAGAGGCAAATACCTCAACTCCATTTGGTCCAAAGGAGTCTTTGCCTGCCAATGGTGCTGCTGCTCTACCTGGCCAGATCAGATGGGAATGGTGATAACGTCTCTGCTTATGTTCTCTGGAGTGGTGTGAAAGCAAACACACCTCCACCGCTCCACAGCTGAAGACAACCTTCTTGTAAACACTGTCCAAAAGAAAAAACAAAACAAAAAAACATTCTTTTTTATTGGGCTATTTTAGAAGCTGGTTGTTCTACTGTGGATCACGGTGCAAGATAAATCTCACAAAGGAGCAGTGTGTGGGCCAGCCCCAAAATAACACACCGTAGCTTTGGTTTAAAAATATTATGTGCAAAAATATGTTAATTCTTTGTACAAAACACGAGCATCCTATTTAGCATTCCGGTTTCTGACCTACTTGTTACACACAAATGAGCAAGGCTTGAATAACTTCAGTGTTTTGTAGAAGAATATGAAAATATTCATCTTGAGGCTGTCCTGGTTTATGTCTCTGTCCACACTGTACATCTCTTTTGGCTGCTGTAATGACATAATATAGAATAAATATGTAGTGCAAATATTGATAAGCTAAGTGCTTTAAAATGACAAATTAAAGCTGGTGAGAAAATTGAAAATTCTACACATGAATGGGAAAGCACAGTTGTGGAAAAATTAACTGGGGTAGATAAAATATATGAAAAGGAGGTTAAATGAGTCAAATAAATAAATCCCTCCATCCATTTTTCTGTGGTCCTTGTCTTGCCAGCTGGACCCCTTGATAAGACTACCAGTAGACAAATACATGGTCACCTCAGTTTTGAGATGAAGCCTGGAACTAATCAGAGCCAAAGCTGAATATTGGCCTGTTGAATCTCAACATAAAAAAACAACAAGGTTGTCTGAAATAGATTAAGCTTAAAGGGCCACACTGGTGAATTTGTATATTTTAACCCACATACTACAAATCACATGGCTGCTTTCTTTCTTTTTTAAATATTTAATAGTTTTCATTCATTACCATACACTCAGTCCATTACAGTGAACATCACGTCTGCTTTAGTGTACATCAAAGTTAGATTACTTTGACAGACATGAGACTTGATGTTGTGAGGGATCACACAACCCCAGGGAGTTTTCTGGAGTGATTTTCATCATGTAGGAAATTGCATGGAAACCAATGGCTGCCTTGAATGGTAGATAAACACATAAAAATGCATCCAAAAACTCTGGTGTGGCCCTTTAAGTCTTATAAGAAAATCCATCCATCCATTATCTATACCAATTATCCGTTAAGGGTCACGGGGGGGCTGGAGCCTATCCCAGCTGACATTGGGCGAGAGGCAGGGTACACCCTGTATGGATCACCAGTCCATCGCAGGACCAACGCATAGAGACAAATAACCATTCACACTCACATTCACACCTACGGGCAATTTAGAATCACCAATTAACCTAATGTTCATGCCTTTGGACTGTGGGAGGAAGCCAGAGTACCTGGAGAGCACCCACAGAAAGAACATGCAAACTCCACACAGAAAAGCCCCAGGCACAAACCAGGGCTTGAACCCGTGTGAGGCAACAGTGCTAACCACTGCACCACCATACCGCCCTATATATAAGAGTAAAATAGTACAAAATCCATCAAATATGTGTGTCTGAACAATACTGAGAGTTTAGTTAAAAAATATATAAAACAGATGAGTCTCTAAATTGCTCATAGATGTGAATGAGAATGGTTGTTTATCCATATGTCAGCCCTGTGATAGACTGGCAAACTGGATAAAACAGATTAACTGCATTCACCAATAGAAAAAGTAATTATGAGAAAACAGTCTCATAATTAGGAGATGTGACCTGTCAAGTCCTGTGATCAGATTAGGGATTTCAACTGTAGTGCCACTGTAAACGTTTTTATATTGCATGTTTTATTATGATAGCTGTTTCCACCCTATTCTAATGCCATAGTACATAGATCAGGGTCACACATTTCAGTGGCTTGGATACATTTCTGATGTATGAAGGAAATATCCTGTGCTGGTTTAGCAGAACCTGAATGAGCAGAGCAGGTCAGAGTGATTTCTGCCTGAATAACAATACCATTCATAATGGCATTATGTCAGGACATCTGATTGGTTATTTATTCAAGGCATAGACTATCACACTAATAATAATAATAATTCATCCATGCCCCTTGTGACAATAATATCTCCCACTGTCTAAAACCATGAAGGACATAAAAGTAAATTAATTCTAGTAGTGTCATTGTGCCTCTATTTTCTCTAACAGTGAAGACTGATAACCACCTTAAGCTTTTCCCATTATTATGAGATTGTAATTATTGGATCTTTTGTTGAAATTGTGTGATATAGTTTATAATCTTTTCATTTCTCTATTTTTTGAGGCATCAAGTTTATTTTTCTTTGTTGAATGCAATGCACTTCTGTGATTTCAAAAAAAAAAATTCAATACAAGCTTCTTTATGTAAAGAGTTAAAAAGGTCAGTTCACCCAAATACAGAAAAAATGTTGTCATTCATCTCCTGCAGGATCTGGTCACATAGTTCATTTTGATTTTCTTTGTCAACTCTGAGATTTCTCTCTCCACCTAAACAAGGATGTTATTGGAATTATATGTGCGGTGCTGAAAGCATTGAAAATAACATTTTAAAAAGTCAGAGAACTTCTCTAGAATCAGTGTCCTTTTTACTCTAGACATTGCTATGAACAACTTTCATAGGAAATACCTTCTACTGATGAAATAATCCCTGTTGAAACTGTTAATAGAGTGTTCTCTGAATTATCCAAAACACAAATTCCATTCACCTCTATTTTTTCTGGTAGGGCAAGGAATCTGAAAGGGTGTTATCTCAAAAAACAAAACAATAAACAAACAAACAAAAAAGTGTTTGGTAGATACTACCATAGATAAATGAGAAAATATACATACTTTGTAATTTATGCAAACTGACTCTCAGAGAGTCACTGAAACAAACAAAAAAAAAAATCAGCAGTTGTGAACTTAGAAATTTGTTTGGGAGGGTAGGTGGTGGTGGTGTGGTCCTCCCTAGCTATCAGAATTATATGATGAGAGGTTGAACACCTAGCTCAGCTCAAGCAGAACTAACACCGCTCACAGAATCACAAGTCCATCGGGGCATCATTAGTAACTTTGAGAACGGCAGCTTGAGTCGTACTGTGATGCTTATTAAAGCCATACTTTTTTAAGGGGTGTGTGCAGCATTCAATCGATAACATTATTCATAACACCTTGATATATATGACACCTTTTAGACACACTTCAGTGGTTTTGTTTTCCAAATAAAAATTATTAGCATGTAATGAGTTTGATAATGATCATTCAGAAAACAATTTCTACTCTTAGGGAGTCTCGGTACTTTTTTGCATTTTGTCCGCTTGAAATTAAAGTTCCATCTGACTTCCTTTTGTTCTAATCTAAGTTGTGTTATCAACACATTCATATTCATGATGTTGTGATGTTATTTTTACTCTACTTGTTTTTATCTATAATATGACACAATATGCTAAATCAGAATAAGTCAGAATAAGTAGTTTTATACACAGCACTGGTGTGTCTTCTGGTCTGTGTGAGCTGTCTGTCTGGCTGCCCCAGTGTCCTACAGGTCAAATGTTGACTCTGCAGCAGGTCCAAATCAGTGATCTTCAAGGAAGACTAAATAAAGCGTTGTGCTGTAATCCTTTCATGCCACATATAATAAAGCTCAGAGGCTGCATACACAGCCCTCACACCAGATGGGGCTTAAATAGCTTGCATATCCTGCCACTTTTATCTGGACGTTCTCCAGCATAGCTTTAAATTAGCTCATGATGTCATGCTTCTCAGTGCTGCAGCCAGACAAGCGCTTTTGTTATAAAGAACTGTGTCAACATCTTTGCTTGTGAGAGCAAAGTCAAACCACAAGAAAGGTATCACTTTGACATTAAACAAGTTTTTACAAAGTAGAACATCAGCTCCCCATTCCTACTTACAAATCTCCTTAAATTCATAGACTTTGTTCTTTGAGTATTGCAGCACAGAACCACTTGCTGTGCTCCAAAATCATAACATCTGCAGTAAATTTAGTGTTTCTGGCCTATAAAATATGGAACAAATTCACATATTTAAATCATTGTGATTGAGAAATGTAATGGTTGATGAGTTAGTCTCTCAACAAATTATATTTTTTAACCTTGTAATGGGGCCTACACAAATAACATAAGGGTAAGACTAGAATTTTATGATTAAAAGAGCATTCCACTGATTTCATGCATCATATTCATTGTCACTCATACCTCATCACTGGATATTTACAAATTTATAACAGAAAGTTACAGTCTGGAAGTGTAAAGTTTTTCAGAGACATTAGCATTTATAAGGCAAGGAGAGTCAAATTAAAGATACGATCAAGCTGCATTATGGGAATTCCAACTTTTTGGAGTTTGACCCATATTACAAATTAAATGTTGAACACTGGACCATTCTTTTCGATTTCCTTGAGTGCTGCATTGCCTTGTGGATGCTGTTGATCTAATAGTCTGTCCACCAGACTGAAATATCTCAACAGCTACTGGATGGTTGACCATGAACTTTTGTACAGACATTAATGGTCCCATTTCACATTCACACATATGGGCAACCTAATGTGCATGTCTTTGGACTGGAGAGAACCCACGCAGGCACAACCGGGGCTCGAACCCTGAACCTTATTGCTAATCACTGCACCACCATGCCACCCTTCATGTCTGTCACCAGGTCAAAATTTTGATTTGTCCAATACCAAATAATTGCAAAAGTAGCATTATTCCAATTAGCCTTTGCTGTACTTTGTACTTAGTGCCAATTAGCAAACTTTAGCACGCTAGCACACTAAACACATATGTAGCATAAATACCACTGTGCCTTTAACTACAGCCTCACAGAGCCATAGCTGTAGAATTTCAGTCTTGTTACAGCTGTCTCTCAAATTTCCCCCACTCTTTGGATGTGAAATCTAAAATTGCTGAAATAACCCAATAAATATACATTATCACACAATAAAGTCCACATAATAAATGAATATATTGCACAAATATAGCATAACATGTTGCTGAACATGCTTACTTGCAGTATTAGTTGCTGAAAAAGTACTTATTGACTTTTTAACCTCATGAGGTTTCATAAGGTTAAAAAGTGAAATGGAGTTGATCAAGCACATACTCACAAAATAACAGCCCTCCCAAAGCAAATCTAATATTACTCATCGCATTCTGTGGCTATGATTATTCCACCACAATTTCTCCAGAGTTTATGTTACTGAGATAAACATTCTAGCCTCTTAAAAAAATCAGCATCAGATGGATAAAGTAAACCATTTTGCTTGAGTGTGTCAATAATAATAGATGAGCTGACCAAAAATATAGAGAAGATACATCTGTATGTGATAGAGTCACATTTTGTGAGCAAACAAAGGGAGATATCATATGATGTTTGAGTTAACAATGCCAGAACCAAAGGATGATGATTTTTCCAGTGATTTCAGGCTTTTACTGATTCCCTGCAGTTCAGCTCGGCTCAGCATGCTTATATGAAGACAGCATTCATAAGCTACTTTAAAGGGTCTCATTAGTTAGTGTAAACCTGACTTAAACACACTTTTCTCCCAGTAGGATTTGCAGTATGCTTAGTATACCTGCAGAATGTAAATCATTGTTTTCTCACAGCAGAGGAGTGGATTTACTTGGTGGAATCCTAATTGGGTCATCAAGAGTATTTACACATTTCCAGGAACACAGGGGATATTATTAATAGTGAAATAGAACATGTTAAACAGAGGAAACAGATGCAAATTAGAAAAAAAGGTCATACATTAACAGCTCACTGTGAAGAATCTTCCCTACAAATCGATTCCTTTCAATAATGTCAAACAATTTAAATATTAACACCAGATCCACAGCTGCCGGTAACACCATACAACACCAACACCACACCAACACAGAAAATAAATTGCTTGCACAATTCTTCAGTCACGCATGGCGCACGCACAGAAGAGTAAAAGTGGGATTCCTGCAAAGCGTACTGTTCTTCAGCATAGATGCTGCCCTGCAATTAGTTTTTGAGATTTGGCAGCTGCATAGTTGAATACCCCCCCCCCCCCCCCCCCCCATTTCTTCTTTAATCTGCCTATGCACGCTGAAACCACTTCAGCATTTAACCACGGAGGACGTTCATGAAAAGATGTGGAATCCCCGTGGTCAAAGCCTCATCATTAACCTTATGGAACAGCACCAGCAACAACTGGACGCCGCCTCGACTGTCCGCTGTTGCTTAGCAATGGACAATCAACTACACAAAACAGACACAAAAATCAATAGTAGCTGGTCCCACATTTGAGATGGACTGGCTCCACATTCCCCAAGACAGTTTGTAACTGAGACGGCTTTTGAACGAGCTGGTTAAAGAGCTAATGAGTAAATAAAAGTGTAACACTGAGTGCAAGGGTTGAAAAGGGCAAACATTTGTAACCATTTTAGAGCTGCTGATGATGGCGTGTACGTGCACACAATCCATTAGATAAGAGGCCATTAGGACTTTCCAAAAAGTGATTTGTAAATGGCGTATTTTCAGAAATTACTTGTTTGTGTATGTGTAGTTTCACCAGCAGCATCTGGAGTGTCTCTCAGATGTACCCAGGGTTAACCAGACTGGTGAAAGCACCAAACCTCTGGCCCAAGAGTTTGTAAACTATCCCAGCCACACGTGTGGAGCTGGGCATCTGCTGCTGAAATGTAGGCCCTGTCTTGTGCTAAGCCCCAGGGTGATAGCATAATTAAAAGGGCCCTGATGAACACATGACATTGGTTCAAAATATCGTCCACAAATCCACTAGAAAAATATACAGAGCAGATGAAGAACAGCATCTTTGCTTTGCATGTCACACATGTAAGCTCCTCGCTGAAGGAGCCGGCAGGGAGCAGTATGGGATGTGGGGCTCCCAGGGACCTCTGCTGCATGACATATGTGTTCCATTACAGTTCATTTTCAAACATTTCTTCAAAACTTGTGGCTTCACAGTCTGCTTGAGAAGGAGGATTAGGTCCTCCTGAAATTGATTTATTTCTGCGCCCTAACTGTTTATTAAATATAATTGACCATCAAAGTTGTCACAGAGAGGAGGGAAAAAAGGAGCTGCTACATGTACCGCAAAAAAAGGGGAGCTTTCTTTGAAAAGCTATTTATCTAAAGAATGTCTTAGTTAGAAGCTGGACTGGGAGGCAGAAAATAGGTCATATTTCAACCACTAATACTACCACACTTGGTGGCTGCAGGATTAATTAGAGCCAAAGTCATAATAAATATGATAAGTTGTCTCGAGTGAAATAGTAGGCTTATACAGTGCTTGACAAATGAGCTCCCTAAAATAATTCTCCCTTAAGTTTTCAATATGAAAATTTCCAGTGTATCTCACATTAGGGTAGAACTGATTCATCTTCAAGTTGATGAGAATTTACCAGTCTTCTACTTTTATGAACATTTCATTAGATAAAAGGACACAAAACCTCCAGCTGGAAATGACTGTTTTACTTAACACCAGCAATCGGACTTGAGACAGGAACTGATCCCAACTGACTGACATCAACCATATCAGCACTCAGAGCGTGTCACAGCCCTGGTGGTCTGATTACCATTATCTGTGTCTTAAACAGACATATGTCTGGTGTCTTTTAAATGCCACACAGATGCCAGACATGCTGTGAAAGGCCAAATTGCTTTTTTTCCCTCTCTCTCTCTTTGGGTGTTGTCAGCTAAAAGTTTGATGACAATCTTTCAAAGGCAAAAACAATAAAATTAATGCTTTTTATGTTCCTATCATATCACAGATTGATATCTTTCCCCGCTTCCAAAGTGTGAATGACAAAACACTTAATTACTATTAATAACTAAATACAGCTTTTGGTTGAGTGTCAATGGAAATGGAGGATGAGTGCAAGAAAGGACAAAAACAGACAACATGTAATGTAATCTTAACGGTAATGCCAGTGTTTGTTTTCTGTTTTTTAATTGAAGTTGTCATGGGTTTTCAGCATTAAAACAAAAACAGCATTGTCTTGTGCTGTCACATATTTTGATGCTATTTTTGAGCAAGGCATAAATGCTAATTACTTTCCACTTACATCCCATAGCTGATTTGGTTTGATGCAAATACACTAGTTTATATGCTAGTTTTGAAGCGTTGGAAGTTTAGAAGTGCAGAAAGTTGGCTGGATCTTCAAAATACTGAATAATGGAGAACAGACTCACAAGGCACTAACATTAGTTTGTTATTTACTTTGCTAGCGGTGTTACATTAAGCCTCTTTTCTGTCTTCCAATCACACCATGCTTTTACAAAACAGAGAGATAAAGTAAATAACAACACATGTATTGTGTTATACCTGGAGATGCTAGAAAGTAAACTTCTATTTTATTACTGGCAACTGTTAGAAAGAAGCCCTTCCTTTCTCCTCAGTGTGTCCCTATCTATTAAGTGAAGCATGCAGTGCAGCTGAGAAATGAAGGTACGAGGCAAGACTATCTTTAAATGGCTGTGGTCCATTAGCAATGCCTTCCCAACTCAGTGGTAAGGTTGCTTAGATATTGTGCTTTTTCTGTGGTGTGTCTGATTGATGAGAGCTAATGTGCCTTTGGGTCACATTAAGAGAAACAGAGTAGTGCTACAGAAAAGCAGCATTGTTTAGCTAACACAGGTACCGTTAACTAGAAATAGCAGCAGTGAAAGAGATGAATTGGGCTTTATGTTTTTGATATTGTTTCTGGGCCCACTTAGCCGTGGCTCCTTATTTAAGGTATTGATTTCTATAAGCAGAGGAACAGAGTCTCAGCATAGGTACTGTGTATATCAGAGTGCCTCTATGCAATTGTGGCTGGCATGACTGCAACTAAAATGAGTTGATAAATTGTTCTGTCCTGTATTTGACTGGTAGGGTGGGTTTAATCTTTGCTGGCGTCAGTGACAAGCTGTAAGCCTCTCGTTTTTTGAAACTTGCCTTGTGAAAATTGAGTTAAGGTGAAGCCAGGCTGCTCTTTGAAAGCCCTTTCCCCTCATTTTCCATTCTTCCTTCAATTTCCACCCTGTCTCACACTTGAGTTGAACCATGTTGAGTCTCTTTTACCCTCTAAGGTAACAGGAGAATAGATCTAGGTTGTCTATGCCTTTGAGTGACATGCTCATCTCTTTGGTCTTAATTATCTGCATTAAAGACACACCACCAAGGAGACAGCATATCTTAGCTGCTGTGATGTGGTCAAAATGAACTGTTACCATTTTAAAGAATTACCCAAGAGAGTCTCATTCAACTTTTCAAAATAATAACTACCATTAGGACTCTGAAATTTGTTTACAGCAGGGAAGAATCAGTGTGATATTTCCTTATCTATCATCATTATCTAATTTACCATTTTTTGCCTTTTTAGTCCACAGCATCCTCTCCTGCCGTTGACACAGTAGCAAACTGAAATGGTAATGATCTGTGTCATTGATGAAAACTCCCTACATAACTGAGCTGCAAGCGATTTCTCAGAACACTGACTCTCAATCATTTCCAACATCTGGAACAACTATGGAATACATAAACAAAGAGCAGGGGTGGGGGTTGGGGTTGGGTGCCATCATCACAAGGAATTCAAAGGAGAGTTGGGCAGTTAGAAACAAAGTTGGTTGAGAGTTTACAAGATGGAATGTAAACAGGACTGATGGATGGGTTAGTAAAGCTCTCTGTTGTCCTGAGGAAGTCTGGTCAAGAGCTGCAGGACCCCCGCTAACAGGCCTAGATTATGTGGAAATGGGATCTCTGCTGTGGGGAGAGCATTCTTCTGCTCGTGCTGTGCTCTTACAGTGTATCAAAGTCACATCTGAGGCTTCCCCTGTTGGTTTTCTTCCCCAACATTTTGACCTATTGCCTCACATGCTGCTGGGTTTGTAGATGATGTGTAAGTGATGTTCAAACAGAGCATTCCTCTTTGCAAAGCTTATTTCAAAGGTTACCTCACTTAGCCCCGCTGAGGGCAACTGCCAGGGGACTTAAGTCAAATAACAGAGTGGAGAGACATTTGAGCCTATTGCCAAGTTGGAAATGATGGATGGGAACATGTGATGACAAAGGGATGACTGAAATGTTGTTGTGATACTATAAAATAGCTATGCGACTTCAAAGAGAACAACCAGATATAAAGAACACAAGAAAATCAAACAGATGCACAGGTGCTAGTTGTTTGGGGACATTTTGGGAGGACTGAAAGCAGAACAAAGAAAATACATAAACACATAAATCCATGTCCAGACTAAAACGCACGTAAAAATGTGCATGAAACAATCCCCCAACATGCTTTTTATCTTTTTATGTACATCATCAAACCAAGGTCTAATATTTGAAATTCACACTTATACCTAGTTCCAGAGTTTTTGCTATTTATCATGTCTCTGTCTTATCATGACATTGTCAGTTGGTTGGTTGGTTGGTTGGGCCACAAGACAGATTTCAGTCCTTCCAACACACAGACTCAAAATCTCAACAACTGCTGGATGAATTTTCATGGTTGCCACATGACATATCCAAATGAATTTGGTCAGTCTGTCAAAGTTCAAGTGACAAAGATGAGTAGCAGTGGTAGTAAATACCAAAGGTGCAAAGCAGAAAATAAGGTGATGTTATACAGCGACAAAGTCTGTGTAGAGAGAAGATTGTGTGGACAATCCCACAAATCCCAACAAAAATTGGGATTTAATATGGGAAATGGCTGTTTGTTTCCCTTTTTCAACTGATAGCCAGTGTTGATGTTTTTAAAGCATGAGCACAATTGTACCTTTTTATTATTATAGCCATTATGATGAAGGAGCCCTGACCTTTACAAAGCTGCCATTTTAACCCAAACCATGATCCTTCTTTAATCCTGTTTTGGTAACTAAATGTAATCACACATTAACCACACAGTTGTCACATCATAAAATTGATTTTTTCCCCCAGGATTGATGTGTAATGGTTTTGGAAGGCAAATTGAACAAATTATGTCGTTCTGTCAGATCAGCTAGTACAATGCTGACATGTTAAACTAAGATGGTAAACATTATACCTCATTATAATGTTAAATATTATTATTTCAGCATTGTCATTGTGAGATTAATAGCTTGCTGGCAATAACATTTAGCTTGAAGCACCACTGCATGGCAACTTAGACAGCTCTTCATCTTATTACAAATTTAATTTATTTTCAAATTCAGTTTTTCAGAAATGCAGTACTCTGCTAAATCTTCCAGTTATCTTTCATATTGAAAACATTTTTCCACTTGAAAGTTGAGACTTCCTTTCTAGTCATAAGGCCTCACATTAGAACCTGAATGGAAGGAGATACATATTTATATCCTTGAGCTCTGGGTGCTATTTACATACCCTGGAGATGAGCTTTCATGTCAAAAGCTAATTTCCCCTCTAGATCTAAATCAGTTCACAGGGTTATGTAAAATCTAACCCTCAGGATGACATATTAAACATCAAAATCAGGAGAAAACAGCATGCTGGAGAAGAATCTATCACAGGTTTTTTTTTTTTTTTTTATGTGGCTGCTTCTTATTATCACCTGTCCTTATCATAGCAGGGTTTTTGAGAAACATCAACACTCTCTTGTTCCCAGGCCAGAAAATCAAATGGCTTATCTTTGTGCTGGCTGTACGCTATCCACACACAGATGCAGGGATGCATGCGGGATAACTGAGGCACGTCTGCTCCTGCAGTCTGAGAGCTGCTTGTCAGGTAAGAGAGATCTGGGAAACAAGAAGCCATCAGTCAGGTCCTGACCTGTCTAATGAGACATTTCTGCTCCAGAAAAGTGTCACTGATATGAATGATGAATAATGTTCAGTGTCACTGCCCTATTTGGTTGGCCTTGTCATAAAATGTAAAATGTAGGCTGGAGGAGATTCAGATTTACAATGGAGGGGTTTGCTGTTGACTTCACTGTGTGCAACACAAGATTGCCTTTTGAACATTGTGGACATTCAGGATAAAGCTATAGTTGTGAATCACTGGCAGAAATGTGTTTTCCTGCTGATTACATGCCCTTTATAATGTAATAGCAATTTAACATTTGCATATAAAATCCTGGCATTTGTATTATGTCCCATACTGTGCTCAAAGCCTTTCTGAAGCAGAACTCATTTTTGCAGTTGCTTCTCCAGCACTTCCTGATTTTTTTTCCCAGTCAATACTTTACAAAATGAACAACTCTCTCCAAAAATTAGAAACCAGAAAACCAAGCCTGTTATCTGAGAGACAAAACCTGGAGCTGCTCCACACACAAGAAACAAGGAGACTGACAGAGTGTTTGTTTGAATTTTGACTTCAAACCCAGCTGTACTTTTTTGCAGTGATAACAGTTATGGAAAAGGATGTGTTTGCTTCCTTGCAAAATTACAGAGGCTACTACCATTCTTTCCACAAAGCTCTTACCTTCTTCATCAAACATCCGCAAACAACCACTATCAAGGTATTTTTGTTGTTGTAGTTGTCCAAGGTGATAAATACAACATACGCAAATTCAGCCTCAGTTTTATTTGTTTCTACTGCAAAGATGTGCAGACATTTATGATTCACACAGCTCTGTTATGTGACATTCAGAAAGCGAGAATGATTTTTTCATCCCCAATGTTTACCATGTTCACCCTCTTTGGTGTATTAGCTTGCCAACATTTGGTTATTAGCACTAAACACATAGAACAGCAGATGACGATGCCATTTGTTTTGCAGGTGTTTGGTTAGAAACATAAGTACATATAACAGTTGCCATTTCACTTCAAACCACAAATGTCAACCTTGTGGTGGTGCTAGAATAAAAGTCAGGGGATCACCAAAGTTTTTTCATTATCTGGGATTCATTATCTGGGAACCATTAACGTAAAAATCTTTTGTCGTTCCATTAAGTAGATGTTGCGATGGTATTTCACAGGATAATTCACAGTAAAAACTCTGCTGCCAAACATAAAAAGGCATGGATGTCATTGGGATTCATCCTCTGAGGACCATCAATGTAATGGCAAATCATGATATAGCTGCTGACATATTTCAGTCTGGACAAACGTGGTGGCCTGACAGACAGACATTGCATCCACAGAAGCTATCGTGAACAAGAATACCCTACAGATAACAGTTTTATAAACAGCACGACTCACTATTTTAATTTTTACAAGACAGGCCAACAATATTTGAAAGAAAACATGGTCACATGTTTTTTTCAAATAGCGTCTTTCTGTTGATCAGTTTAAGTAAAATTCTTCATATTTCTATTTCCGGCCTTCCCTGCCTAGTCTCCTCCAAAATCCATAACACTCACAGTATGTAGCTTACATCATAAACTCAAACAATCTCTCAGAAGAGAGGAAGAAGTGAAGATGGGAAACAGATGTAGCAAGAGTTGGGGAGTTTGGTTTGTGAAGAGGTGACAGGAGCACTCAGACTGGGCATAAGCCATATACACTGACTCCTTTATAGTAGTAGTAATAGTAGTTAATAGTAGGAGAATAAATCAATATTGCATCTTCTACTATCGGAATGTTGAATCTTGTCGTCCTTCAGTGACTTTGAATGTTTTAGGATAATGTATTGGTCTGTTCATGTATACAGTATATATGAGTAGAATTGTAGTACACCTGTAAATTACATTGCAAGTGTTGAAGTGTTCACATTTTAGCATTGCGAGATCTGAATGTAATGTTGGCTCCCAAATCCAAAAATAGCATTGTCTCAATCACTTATGCATTTCAGTGTTATTCAACTGGCTGCACAAAACCCCTCAAATTAGGGCATAAAATATACTAACAAAAGCCACAGTGGACTATTTAGGTTAAATATAGACACATGGGTATTGTGACTGCTTTTGATCATTGTCTTGATTTGAAGAACGCCTCTCGTGATCAACACCCTGAAGGAGTAATCTCTAGCAGATGTTCTCTAATGCCTTGTCCAAAAGTGTTTCATTTGACTCTTTGACAGAGCTAAAATAGAACGTCTATTGTGAGCAATGAAAAGGGTGGACTTGAAGTCTTGTCTTTTCTTCGTGGGACAGGTTTTTAGAAGTACGGCCCTTTGATCAGACATCAGTTCTTTTCTTCATTCTGTGGAGCAAAGTCATTTCTCTCAAAATTAATTTCCATTTGCTTGCAACGTTGAGGGCTTGGAGCCGAGAGGGTGTAGTGAGAGGAATCATATCTTTGTAATTATGTAAAAGCTCTTGTGGAAATCTGTGTCAAAGAGCAAGTATCATCTTTTTTTATTGTGTGTTTTTATGAGAGGATCTCTGACTGACAGTTGGCTTCGCTATCAAGCGAAGAAACATAGTAACATATGAACAAAGGTACATAATTAAAGACACAATTAAACATGCTTCAAATTGAAACATTAAAAATCTGCCTTGCAAATCATGATCAGCACACATATGACTGGTTGAATAGTGATCATGTGATTGTACTTATACAGTATAAGGTAGGTGTGTTGGGATCCCTCCCAGCATGCACTAGATTAGACTCATTGAGTCTCATTTTATGTCTGTTTCTACATTGTTACCAGTGTCATTTTACATTGTACTCTGCAATGCTTCAACACTTTGCATCACTGTCAAACGTGACTGTAATAATCATAAACCTTCCATGAAAATAAAACATTACAACAATCTCTCAAAAAGACAGCTTTTATGTTTTCAGTAAACAAAGTTCTGCAGTTCATCATTTAATCGGATTTAGTGTTCAAATTCCCATTTTAATGTCAAATTCAATGCCATACGTTCTGGTTCTATTGGTCTTTTAACAGTCAGAACTCTCAGACTCCTGTCAAATCATCAACTTTCTAATCTGGATAATTCAGTTATCCATGTACGAAGAACAGGGCTCAGATCTGTATGTTGAGGAGTTGCTTTGATCTGTATAGAGCAGGGTATCACTTAAAAATGAGCCAACCTTCCTTTTAAGTGTGAAACATCGGAGGCCAGATGCTGAGGGTGTTGACACTGCCCAGGCAGGTTTACCGGTGCAAGGTGATGTGATCCCCTTGGGCTTAACACCAGTATGACTCTGCTTCCTATGTCAGCTCCTCCGCATCTGTTCCTGTTTAGCATCCACACTTGTAGGCTTCCATCAGCCATATCAGACTGTTGGCTACCTTTGCAGCTCCAGACTCACCATTCTCATTACATTTCAGGTTCCAATCAAGTCAAAAACAGTGAGCATTAAAGGTGTTACTTGACTTCAGGAATGAGATTTCTTTTTTGGCTGTTTTGAATGCAGCCTTTCTAAGTCTGACAAACTGTATTACAGATTATACTTGTGCATTGTTCTCAGAGCTCCTAACCATACTAGACTACAACTCTGTTCCCCTCTGTTCTGGCACAATAACATTGTCAAGGCAAACACTGGTTTCTCCTCTCAGACGTCAAACCAGTGAAACCCTAATGCAAACTGCCTTTCTGTTATTTTGTGGTTGTGTGTGGAAATGTCATTCTGTATTCTGTTGCACTGCAGGTCAGTTACCCACTGGGAGTATAACAACGATTGAAATGACCTGAGAAACTGCAGAGAAGTACCGACCGTGGCCCAAAAATGTCTCTTTGGGTTAGTCTGACCTGACACATTTCACTGCAGGTCATGATGCTGATGAGTCAGAGGAAGCAGGAGCAAGAAAAGAGCCCGAGAGATGGGTTCCAAAATTCCTCTGTCCTCGACTTTGGGGACTCTGTCAGCATTGATTCATTCTGTAATGCTAACTCGTCTCCAAAGGACGACTCTGCTGCTGTTCTTTCTCAGATGCCACCTGGCCTGTGTCCTCACTGACTTTCTGACCTATGGATCAGACCGCCACTGGGAAGTGGATGGAGGCTGACATGTTTAGTACATTCAGTATTTTGTAATATAATAAGCTGTATTAGGAGGCAGACCTTAATCTGCGTTAACATGTATTTCATATGTGAACGCAAATATGAGAAAAACAAGCATTCCTTATGAGCTAAACAGCCGCATTTACCAGAAACTCTTTGTAGGGCTTTTAACATGAGAGGCTTAATCAAAGAGGATTTGGTGCTGTTACTTCACAAAGGCTTGTGCACGGGCATCCAGGTCAAGTCAGTCCCTACGTCAGGCTCCAGCCACCTGGGCTGAGCTGCTCGCATGTGAACAGAGATTGGACAGAGTAGCGACAGCTAAATTAGACCCTGCAGATAGCAGTGGTGGGACTTTCCTCTCAGAATCAGCAGGGAAATGAGGAGTCAGGGAATCAGATGGAGTAGATTTGTGGTCTAGAAGCCAGTGCGGCTGGAGAAAAAATGTGCCTCTGATGATAATGAGTCTAACAGGGCATCCACTACACCCTCGCCACTGCTCTGCTTCCTCAAATGTTGCAGCAAAGGTACTGACTGAGGCTGGCTGTAACCAAAGCTATATCCTACAGGAGTCATGTTGTCGCTCGCTACTTGTGCTGCAAATACCTCTGTCCTCGAGGTACATTACAAACAGCTGAGCTAAAAGACGTCTTTGTGCGTCACTCAGACTTAAACAGCATGGGACTGACACCATCCAGGTGTTGTTTACACATCTGAAAGTCTCCTATCAGATGGAGGAGGAGGAGGGGGTGAGAAGAAAAAGACACAACGTAAAGTGGAGCTTATCAGCAAATGCACCGTGATTGTGACAGAGCTTGTTTTCTCCTGAAAGCTCTCAAAATAAACAACTACTGACCTAAAAGCGTTCTGCCTGCCGTCTCAGGCATCACACGGCACAGCCCAGCTGAAGTCCACAAACCACTAAATTACATACCTAATATTCCCTCTGCTGGACTACTGTTGAATGTGAATGTGTTGTAAGTGAAAAATCAGCTAAATGTTGAGAGTCTGAGACAAGCAGGCACCACATAATTGAACGTCATGACTCAATTAAACGTCTAAGTCATGTCAGCGTAGGTTAGCAGCTGAGCAGTACACTTTGGATGTAAAAAAAAGAACATCTGGATGGGCTACTTTTTCTTTTTAACATGGAATCTCTGCAGGTCTTGCCTTTATGTTATTTACAAGTTGGTGTCAGAGTAACATCAAGTATTGTACAAACCAGCATGAGAGCGCAAGCCCTATAATTGCCAAACCACTGGAAGAGGAAATGTAATCATATACAGAATACAAATTATGGCTCAATAAAGATTAGGTAACAGCATGAACAAATTAAAGTGCTGTGAAAACGGAAGGATTAGCGCAATTACACTCATTATACAACATCCATCTCTCTGACCTGAGTCTGGGCTGAAAAACACAGTGAACAGGAAGGTGGAATCCATAAAAGTGCAGGAGGGAGAAAAAAAGAAGGGAAGATTGTGAGGAATGCTGGAATCTCTTAATGCACACATCCAGTTTGGAGACAGAAAGTAGCAACGTGTCTGAACAGCAGTTTGTGGGGGGGGGGGGGCATAAGTGGAGGTAAAGACACAGTTGTAGAACTGCTGTAGAACTCCCTCTTGCTGCAGGGCTGCTGTAAAAACGATATAAGTGATACCACTGAACACAATGGAGAAATGTCAAGTGAGGAGATAATGTTTTTTAAAAGGGAACATCCACTTCGTGAGTCAAATTGGAGTCGACAAACACGCTCTCAATCTTATCTGGGCCAAGTTACTTGACAGCCAGCCTCTAAGATGATGATGAGGAAGCTCGGGAAAATAAAGGCATCCCTGGCGTCGAGCCAGCTATTTGTTGTTTTGTCAAATTAAAATCAGTTCTGCGCAGTTAAACAACAGGGAAACCTTCCTCATCAGCGACAGTAATGACAGAACATTATCTTCTATTTACTTTTGCGACTTTGAATGCTAATTGCAAGACTGGTTTCATGACCATCCATGCAAGACAAACATTCTAAACACCTAAATTATAAGCAAACCCTGCCATTGCTTTCGAGAACGTGACCTAAAACTCAACTTTGTTAAGACGGGTACTGATGGTGCTAATGACAGGGTGATGACGATTATGATGATAATTAAACTATGGAGACAAAGGTGGTGACGATGGCAGAGGTGGCGATTACAAGTGCTGATTGGGATAATGAGGATGATAATGATGATAACGACTATTACAACAATTAGCTGAAAAGGGAAAGAGGGAGACAGACACCAGGGATCAGCGTTTTTGTATGACCTCACCTCGTTAACGTCTCATTAGGGAATATTCAGGTTCTGCTCACTTGTGTCAGGGTAATTATTTTGAAAGGTTATGCACTCATAATGAACTAAGTACATGTGGAGACAGATACAGATGCTACTCAATGGAAGATTGTGTGACAGAACAAAGAGTCACAAAGTCAGCTCACAGTTTGTTTGATTTCACATGATTTCCTGTTATTTGGTGTAGGCACCGTGGCTGATTTCTACAAGCAGAAGTGAGCTGTTGTTCCAAAACAAAAGAGCTGGCTTCCACAAGTTAATTGAAAATGTGTGATGGGCGGACACATTTGTCTCTCTGTGGATCTGATGCTGCTGCTTTTAATCAACGTGGCACATTTTCATTCCTCTCTATCTACCTCTTTCTCTCTTTCTCTCTCTCATGCGGTGAGATGACAAACCTGTCTGATTTTTTCAATAGCCCAGTTAAAGGCAAACAGCAATGAACTCACACACGGGAGAAAAAAAGCAAAAAAAGAAACAAAGTTCTTCCTGAATGCTCTGTTGAATTGCTGGAACAGGGGGATGCTGGAGCTGGTTTTTATGTTTTAGCCCTCTCACAAGCTGAGGCATTTAAGCTCACGCACATCCCTCAGAAGTTCAAGGGGAGAAAAAGTGAAAGGAAATCTGAACACATGACCCTCTTAAAGGATATGCCTCAACTGGCCTTTTGTATTGGCTTCGCTTGACAGACACCAGGTGCAGAAAGAAAAATTCTTTGGGGGTGAAACTCCATCAGATTTTAATGGCTCTGCGATGGGGTTCACATTAAAGACAGTGTCCGCACAATACCAGTCATTTCGAGAAAAGTTTTCAGAAACACAGACAAAGAGACACATTAAAACAGTGACCAATGATATTGGTAATGATATTGGTAGCTGTTGCTTCGCCACATATGTGATTTATTTGAGCAATCCCTGGTTACTGTGTGATTCCATAACTTAGCCCACATCATGATTCAAATCACTGGATAATATATGGAAGGTTAAGGTTCAGATTTTTTTTAAATTTATTTTTTAAATAAATTTGTTACAGGACTCCTCATTTTTGTGTGTTTTGAGATTCTGGACATTTACGATCAACACTAATGGACCCATGACAGAGACAGCTAATGCTAGCTAGACACACCTCCTTTGTGTGGGATAAACAGGGCACTGAATGTGTGGGAGCTGGCAGTAACTCAGTAGATGGTGAAATAACATGGACGAAAGGTAACGCCTAGTTAGAATCATCACTAACACCAGCATCCACTCAGAAAGCCTAGCTCTTCTAGCTTTCACTCTTTGAGTAGAAAATAGTTAGCTCAACTTGTTTCCTTTGCTGGTGGAATTAAGCAAGCTGGGGTGTGTGAAGCATGAGCTGGAAAGGTATCCTGCTTGAGAAGGTAGGAGGAGGAGGAGTCTGAGGATGAACGTGTATTGCGCATTTTCCTTTCTCCTTTTGAGTTTTGACTTGTCCTGTGTGGATATTCATTCTCATGTGGGCACTGTGTCTGCCCTCAAAATAATAATGTCACCTGGTGATCCTGGTACTTCGTCGGTCCAAACCTATCTGCAGTCTAAATTATTTTACAAATGTTTTTGTGTTGCAAGGAAGGAAAGACATCTTAAATCACTAACGGTTGGAAATCAGGTTAATGCCGGGGTATTGAGCGACAGGTAGAAAAAAACAAAACAAAACAGAAGTCATATTATTTGGTCTATCATTAATTATGACACATGCTCAGTTAGTAAACACCGCCACAGAATGGAACATGAAAGATGCCGACAAGGCCCGCAAACTTAGATCTTATTTTCCATAAATATGTCCAAAACAGTTTCATCTCTTGAAAAAAATAAAAGAAACACAATTGCTGATATCCGTACAGTTTATTTATTTATGCTACAAAGGGTTAAGTTCAACTTTGATAATTTAAAGAGAATTTTCAACAATAAACTGACAAAAAAACCATCCTGAAATACAATAACAAAATACACACACACCTACACACACACACTCCAAGAAAGAAAGACCAGACTCTGTGGAGATATTGGTTCTGGATAACACAGTAATCATACATCCAGTGAGGGCCTTGAGCATTTTCCAGGGTTCAATACTATAATAAGAAGGTCCTTTAAGTTCAAACTGGGAGCTGGAACAAAGAAAGCACACAAGCAGAATAAATAATAGGCCTTCAGACTAAACTGAAAATGAACATTTCATCTGGGTGACACAGCTTCCACAGCCTCTTTTGTGTAGATAATTTTAATCACTGGGTTGGCAATTCTAAAACTTCAACAGAATAATCTTCGCTTTGGCAAAGGGCAGGAAAAATGTGTTCGCCTCAGCTGCGTTTTATAGGTTGACTGATTAGAAGCACGATGGTGGCCGTGATGGCATGCCGCGGGTACCAACCACAAAGTCGGTAGAAATGAAATGAGAAGCATCATGTCGGTCAATCGTTTTCAGATCAGTTTTCTCCTAATTTTATGAGCAGGTGTTGGGGATGGTTCAGGATTGAACTGAGGACATGTCCTCAGGACAGGTCTGTTCAAACCGAGACGGCAATTTGGTTGTATGATTCGCTGGCAGGCAGAATTGCAATCCCCAGTAGCCAATTCAGGGCTCTTGAAATTAGAACAAGCAAGCTTCAAGGACAAGGAAATTAGTCTCAGCCGGTGTGTGGTGTTTTGACGCTCCAGATCCCCATCCTGTTGGCTGACCACCAGAGAGAGTGAGAGAGGCCGAAGATGATGAGGACTCCTGGTGTTTCTGGCCTGAGGTCCTGGCAACACCATCGCACGCCCTAGCACAATCTGGGGTGAACCCCGCCTGCAACACCTGCACCCTGCCCACCACTTTGGCACCACACACACCACCCACCATTGTCACCAGCCACCACCACTTGCAACCCAAACCCTGGTCCTGGTGGTGGCGGGCCTCCTGGCCCCTGGGTGCCTCAGCTTCATGTAGACCCATTGCAGTGATGAACTCCTCAACCCCTCGACCCCTTCTCCTCATCACACAGACACAGAAAAAAAAACCTCACCAGAGTCATGCCTCTGGGTTTGAAACAAGGAAGAAACCCTCAAAACCACATCTGGGTTTCTTTGGATCTCTCCCCACATTCAATTGGGTCTTAAAAATACGGTTTCAAGTAATAAATGGAGGGTTGTACTGCTTATTTGTACACTGTAGGATAAAATGACAAGGGCTGTGGTGGATTTACTTCCGCAAAGTGCGACCCAGAAAGTAATTTGTATGTGTGCCCTGGCGCCAAATGAGATAAACACAAAGTAATCGGTAACCGGTGAAAGTAAACACATTCGGATCAGCTATCTGTGGATATAATCATTTTCAACTCAGGGTGCCATTTGATGCCAGCTCTTTGATGGGTGGTTGAGGCTGGGTGACATCGCGGGAATCACACGTGGTATTGAGAGTGGTGAGTGAAGTCGTGAGCCATTGTGACACTGATGCGTACTATTATTAGAGGAAACCCACTGGGAGGGCAGTGGTGCTACAGTAGTGCACTCATCTGTTCTGGAATGGCGTGTGGCCACAGTAAAGCAATCGCTGGGGTGTGAGGAGGTTCTTGCGTGTTTGGCCTAGAAAACACAAACATGGGAGCTCTCGCTGTCTGTCCCCTGTCGATGTCTCATGGGCTCCTTCTCCCATGAGCTAACCACTTGGGTGCAAATTTGAACTACTTGGAGCTGTTGGTGAATATTTGAAGACTGTAGATGAACACCGTAATGAGGTGGCTCTCAGCTTTGTTCTGTTTCGCATTTCCAAGCAGGTGAAGCTCTGCCACCGAGTACACAGGGGTGTTACTTGAAAGGGGTTCAGTGCTGCCAAAGCTCCCTGAACAGAGGGACCGCTTATTTGTACACTGTAGGATAAAATGACAAGGGCTGTAATTGGTTACTTCCATAATTGCATTGAAAGTAATTTATGTAGTGCCTAGCGCCAAATGAGATAAACTGAAATGATGATAGCAGTGAAGTAAGTAAACATTTATTGGATCTTCTCTGTGGATCCTGTCATTTCAGCTCCAGGAACATTTGTGCAAGCGAGCACTGATGGAATTGGTTAGGGCGGTGGCATGCTGGAGTCCACGTGTGTGTGAGTGAGAGAGAGAGAGTGTGAGTGAGTGTGTGTGTGACACTGAGTCGTACTATTATTAGAGAGCCACTGGAGGGCAGTGAAAGTACTTTGTGTGGCAGGCAGCATCATCACTGTTCAAGTGTGCGCATGTAAGCCCAGTAAACAATCAGCAGGGTGTGAAAGGGAGGTCATGCATCATTGGCCTAGAAACACAAACATGGAGCTCTGCTTTGTCTGTCCCCCCTGTGTCTCTCCTTGGGCTCTCCTTCTCTGTGCTTTCCCATGACCTGCTGCCGTGCAAATTTAGGCAGCTGCGGAGCTGTTGGTGGAAATATTCAGACTGTGATAGACACATGTGAAATTGGCTCTCAGCTTTTGTTGTTTGCGATACAGCAGGTAGAGGCTCATACAGTACACAGTGTGCAGAAGGAAAAGGGTTCAGTGCTGCAAAGCTCCTGAACAGAGAGTTAATGTTATGGCCTGTACAATAATAACTGCTTGTTGCCGCTCTTTCTCTGGGGACCAATTCTTTTGTATGTAAATTAACTGAGACAACTGTAGAAAGAAATAATCCCGCTGTAGTAATAACAACAAAACGGAGCCATGGAAGCTAAACAGAAGTATAGTATACAATGCAACTGCTCTGATGAATACATTTTTCATCAGGCATGCATCGCCTGTCCAGACTTTCAAGTGATTGGCAGACACACAGAACAGTTTTTGGTGATAGCAGCAATTCTATGAGAAGATGTAAAAACCCACCAGCAGGCCACAGCTCTCCATGCAAAGATTATCTGTTTTACAATGGCGAAATATCACAAAGTGCACCAAATGACCACTTAAAACAGCACCCCGTTTTGAAATGAAACTCTCAGTTTGAGGGCTGAAAAAATCTTTTGAAATTGAGGAAAAAAAAAAATACTGCCAGATCGTATTCTACACAGTTGGCTTCTCCACTTCTCAAGAGGACAAATGTAGCCCACATTGTATAAAACATTCAAGACTTGTGAGGTGAAATTACATTCAGAGCCAAAGTACGCTGTGGCTCAGGAACCATGGGCTGCTGGGTAAACCGGATTCATGTTAGAAACCTTTAAAGTTAAAGCTTAAGCCCGTTCTCGTGTCTGATGCTTCAAAAGGAAACGTGTCCTTTTTAGTGCAAATCACGGCACGCTGCTCAACAGCTCAGGTCACATGCCACCGCTCACAAAGGTCACACATAGAGCGACCTCAGCTTTCACGAAAAGTCTTGCTCTGACAACGGTGGATAGCTGATCAAGTTGACACCATTCTTTTTTTTTTTCTTCCTGCTGCCATTCACCTGTTTATTCACATTACATCAGCGGGCAGCCCCTGTGGGACTGCATCATAAAGTTGACAGGTAGGATCACTGTTCTCCTCCAGGCTTGGCTAACCTTGTTCATTCCCACCCTGAAACAGTGTTTGCATTGATTGCTTTTGTGATATCCTACAAAAACTTCAGTGTCCTTCAAAGTTGTCTAGTTTTATTTTTTTTTTATGGTTTGCTATTTTGATGCATATCACCCCAGATCACCCTGTCCAAGCAGTGACCTATTAATATGCGAGTGGACCCATCTAGCAAGTGGGGTATTGGAAAAATATTTTTAAAATCTCTCAATCTGGTTATATAAGCCACACGCAGTAATGCATTCTGTTCATCATAAAGTTTGGCAGCAGTGCAATCAAGTCAGAGTTTTCTAATGTGGATCTTAATGCCCTTGAAGTCAAGGGAAATGACAAACATGCCGCAATTCAGAGGATTATTTCTACTCATATTAATAAGATACAACTCTATGAAAGACATTTAGAAAAAACAAAAATTGAAAGTTGCTAAAAAAAAATGAGCGAATGGTGGTAACTGTGTTGGTCTCTGTTAAGGCTTCAAACAGAGGAATTATTGTGTGTTATGTGTATCACGCAGAGAACATGTCAAGATCAACAACAATGGATTGACAACAGTGCCTAGAGGATATCTGAGGGCCAATTTGTTGAGGAAAGTTCCGGCATCTGAGCAGCTGATCCCCTCAAATAAGAGCACAAAGCTCATTTTCAGCTCCTTACAAAAATATTCTACCAACCCAGGCTGTGTGTTTTTTCATGTTACCATCCTAAGGTTATTGGGGGGTGAGGTGGGGGTTGGGGTTAATGGCTAAGGCAATCTGAAATCCATAGTTAGTTATGAAGAAATACAAGACAGATGAAATTTAACGTGTGCAGAGATGTGCTTACACTCCCGCTGCTTCTCAGGGGAAGAGTACTGTGAAAAGTTCTTTTGCAGATATTGCAATAAATCACATATATGGTAGTAATCCATTCAGTCATAAAACAGCTTTTTTTATGCATCTGTACATTCAGGCAAAACCCTGCAGGTTGCATAATATCAAAATAAATTAAAAAAGATAAATAGCAGCAGGATGGAATGAACTAAATTCTGGCAACACCTATATCAACTCAGACTGAAAAGGCTCCAGTTTTAACCTTTGCTTTCATTTTAACATACTCTCTAAAGCAGCTGTGTCCTGTGATTTGATTTGTCCTGCCATGGAATGAACAACTTTAATGGTAGCTACTTAGCTATAGCAGCATGAGCCACCACATTTTAAGTAGACACTCTATAATTTACAAATCCAACTAAAATAGAAGCACAGTGGACAGATGTGTCATATTGAAGATAGACTCAGCCTACATACTGTCAGAGATACAAATTAGTGTCACAAACCCTGTATAAATTAGAAGTAAATCTCCACCCAAACACTGATCTGCTGGCTTGAAAACTGGCTGCAAAAAGGTTTAGTCCTCCTGTTCACAAAGGGAAGAGACTGTGGTTGGCTAGCATTCATGTCAGTTACAATGGATATAATTGGCAAAAGGTTTTATTCATTCATTCATTATCTATACTGCTTATCTGTTAAGGGCCACGGGGCTGGAGCCTATCCCAGCTGACATTGGGCGAGAAGGGGAGACAAATAAATATAGACAAACAACCATTCACTCTCACATTCATACCTATAGGCAATTTAGAGTCACCAATCAACCTAACCTGTATGTCTTTGGACTGTGGGAGGAAGCTGGAGTACCCAGAGAGAACCCACACAGTCACAGGGAGAACATACAAACTGCACACAGAACCGGAACCTCCTTGCTGTGAGGCAGCAGTATTAACCACTGTACCACCGCGCTGCCCGCAACAAGTTTTAATGAGGGAATAATTGCATAAACTTCTCAAACCACTCCTGCAAGATCACCCACTTCTTCACCATCTTCCTGTATAATCAACGGTCAAATGACCCTCCTCAAAACTCTGTTGCTCTGTAGTGTATGTAGCCATATTTTAGCGAAGGAATGACAATTAGAACATACTAAGGAATGGAGGAAAAGACAGATTATCCTGCAGAAGTAGATTTAGAAGTTTTTGTGCATATTTTAAAACTTATGTTTGCTGTGAAAACTTGTTCTCACAAGTGAAGTGATATTATGTTTCAAAAGCTAAGAGATCTGCCCTCTTTGAAACTGTGTAGATCCATCAGACACATGCATTTAGTCATATTTTGGCTAAGCAATGACTTTTGAAATGTACTTTAAATCCAAATAGGAAACCAATGAAACAAACAAATAAAAAAAATTACACTGTATTTTAGTCAATATCTCTGTTTTTAGTGACATTAAAAAAAAAAAAAAATTCCCCATACATCCTAGAGCAGTAATACTAATACTGCAATCAGATTGTTCAAACATTACTCCAAAGTGGTTAGTCCTAAATTAATTTCTTTTGTTGTGTCCACAATACTGTGTTGGTAAATTTTCATGGGAGCTATAGCTTTTTCAGTGTGAATAAATCAATTTTAGTTTCATCTTCTAATGGCAGATGCAGTAGGGGATGCCAGAGAACATCAGCTCTCTTGATTTAAGTTAACTACAGCTAAAGAGCCTGCTAACTGCTAACTTTTTACAGCTGCCACAATTCTTTTAAGCCTACAGATGGTGAGTGTTTTACACTCAAAAGATACATTTCAAAGATATAATCTATAAGGCATCATGCTTTTATCCTTGATAGATCCTCTAACACTAGCTGTGTTCTGGGTCTATAAACATGTTTACACAGGCAGTGAGAGACCTACAGTGGATGATGTGTGGTGTCCCATCGCTAGTTTCCGTCTTTGAAGTGCCATGCATCATCCCCACCATCCCCTTGAGAACATGGTGCTGAAAATGATTAAACAGGAGAAAACAAACTGAGTTGTGCTAAACGTTTGTACCATGAGTCTCTCTGCTGCCATGCATATTTCTCAGAAAGGTTGGCAGCACAAGTGGATATCCATGGGAAACTGTGATGCCTTGACCACACAGAAACCCTACTGGTGCCACCAGATGATACTGGTTTACCAACGCTCTTTGATCTCTCTCACACACACAGGAGATGGCTGAGCTTCCCACCGTATTTCTTCTTAATTTATTTTATTTTTTTTAAATCTCTGATTACTTTTAACGTGCGTCTGCCATACTATGTGTCTCCCATCTTCTTAACCAGTAGCAGTATTGCGGGTTGTCTGCAAGATGAGCACAGAAGCTCAGTGGAATAAAACTGTGAATTTGTGTGTGGCTGAGTGGGCGTGTTTGGCTATGTTCACACTGCTCAGTTCTGAATTGCTGCTTATATCTGATGTTCTTGGATCAGTGTTTCCAGTCTATTCTAGGATGCATCTGAAAACCAATGGGAGCGTCAAAAAGATGACATACAAAAGCTGTCACATATATGTTTGTACTTATACATCTCCTGCTTGTTTTGACATTTCCCTAGATACTTTTCAAGGCAGGTATTTGACTTTGCTGCATCTGTGAACATGACCATTTTCTCAGGTGAATAATGTAAAGTTTACTGTGTGCTCAAAGCCAAGCTGTGTGCAGACTGCATGCCAGAGAAAGTGATTTGTAACCATATTTTATGCACATCAGAATTGCTGATTATTTTCAGGGTTTATTTTTTCTACATAAATAAATCAGAGGATTTACTGGTGAATTTATTTTGACCATATTAAAAAAGAGTGTGAAAAGATAATAAATAAATAATACAAAACCCCATCTGAAAATCTAATATTTTATAACCCAATAATTTTTTTTCAGAAGTGTAATAAGGCCTTGTTTACTGTACTGTGGAGGTCATTAGCCTGGTTTCCATCCAAATTTAGTGTAAAATTTCAACAGATATTCCAGAAAATTACCAAACGAGAACACAAATGAATGCACATTACATCATTGCAGGGGGAGATGGCATGATTGTATGATGTAATTAAAAGAGCACCAGTCAAACCTAAGATGATGAAAAAAACATTTGGAAAACATAATGGAAATATGGCATTTGTGTTTAATTTATGTATTAATGTGACAAAGGTTGCAGTCCCCTTACTGCGCCATGCAGGTATGTTTCTAAGTGTGAGTTTTCCACCTCAGCCAAGCAAAAAAATGTTTGCAAAATTTTGAGGTTTTTATTTTTTTTATTTTCTGTGTTTCTGTGTTTTCAAGTTTTTCATGCACACATTGAAAATGTACATAAAGACAGGTGGATAGAAAAAAATGTATCGTCTTTTTGCAGTAGGACATAACATCATTTGAATTAATAAGGACATTAATTCACATTGCAGGTGAAATTCTATGGAAATCGACATGCATCTTTTAAAAATAATTCATATTTTTCTGTAAAAGTCTCTAGAAAGCAACAACAAGAAGTCTTTAATATAATACAAGCTCAGTGTTGACTCTCTTCACACCCAGTACAAATCATTAGAGCAGTGTCATATGTCAGGAAAACAATCTAAATAGAGGGCACTTTTTTGCTACTGTGTGAATGCAGAGTGGTGCACCAGCATGTGCAGGCGTGTGTATGGTGTGCACACATTTCAATGACAGAACGTGACTGCCCTTTACTTTACGCCCGATGAAGTCCAAGCACAGAAATGTAGGGCAGAACTCATAACCCTTTGACAAGCTGAGTTAGTGCACATCAAACCGACTGTGCTTTGGCACAGTTATTGAGAAAATGTGAGGAGAGAGCTCCTCCCCTATCTTGTGTCCAAATTATGATAGAGAAAAATGCCCTCGCAAGCCTGGTCTGATAAAGCAAGATTTAAACCTTGTCGATTTTGGGTTACTTGAAAGCAGATACAAAATATCCTGAACAGAGAGGACTCGAGTAACACTGAGCACAGTGGCTGAGATGCTGGATTCCTTCCTACTCTTGTCACAGCATCCTTCTGTGCCCTAGGCCTCCTATCGCCACGCACCGTGGTGCCGGCAGTTAGTGCGACAGCTGGTCTCCATGCTTGCCTCCACTCTCTGTCCCAGAACACCCTGCTACTATGGTCTCTCATTGAGTCCTGTGAGCCAATCCAGGCTTTCATCTCCTGACAGCTGACAGCTGATGCGCCTCTACAGATGCTTGTTTAAATCATTCATATAGCTTTCCGCTGCTGAAGATCTATCATGATCGTGGAAAGCACTGAGATGTCTTTTCCGCTCATTTTTTGCACCACTAGTGGAGTTTGTGGATTGGACCTTACCTAGTTCATTAGTCAAACAGTGGGGGTATTTTCAGAGTGGTGCAGCTGTAATGCAGATATGACACAGCGCTCATAAGCCTGATGAAGCCTTAGCTCATTGCAATAGGCTGAGAGGCTCAGGGAGATTGCCTACTGCAGAGTCACGGGGCTTTGGTAGTTTCCACTTGATTAAACCCGACTCAATGTGCTTTGCTCTCGCTTTAATTTAAAAACTGCAAGGGGAAAAATGTAATGAGAAAGTCAAATTCATAGATATGATGTAATTGACTTTGCTGAACATCTAGGAATCCGAAGGAGTTTGATTAGTGGAACCTAATCACAGTTTAATTAGTGGACCTAGACCAGATACAGCTTCCACAGAAGATCCTATGGAACAGCGGATCAGGAAAGCGGCAATGGAGAGTGATTGAGATGTCATTTATGTTAACATCTCATCCCTGCTGCAGCTCTCCATCTTGTCTTGCCTGATTTGATCCACTTTCCATTCTCAGATTTTTATTCAACATTGCATGCTCTTCCTTGATTGCAAGCTGCTCCGGTAATAGGGTACATTGTATCTCAAGCTGCTGCTGACAGCTGAAGAAAGCTCTCAGCCTTTCTTATCTTGTCATGATTATTCTGCTCCATCTTTACCTTGTGTTTGTTATATAGCAGCCTGCCTTTCAAGGTCCCCTGCAAAGCTTTCTGTGGCATCATGTGCTGCTGCTGTTGGTGTCTGGCTATTTCTATTTTGTCCGTTTCCATCTCCTCTTTTCTTTCTTCTGTAGAGATAAAAGAAGCCATTTATCACAAGGAGTATTTTTTTTTCCAGTTTTCTATGTGACAAATTCACTTTGAATGGGGTTTTATCCACTTGTGGTATTTTATGTTAAAATAACGAGTTGGGTCTTATTGTGTAGCTTTTCATCTCTGTCAGTTTTGAAAACATGTATTCACTCACTCAAGTGTGCGTTCAGCGAGGCTGTAAACAAGCCCACAGTTCGGCCAGATTATTGCCACTTCATTTGGAGACATAACTGAACGTCAGTGCAACTTAAAGGTTATGGCACTATGATGTATCTGTCTATCTAACAGACCATTTGGGTAACAATTTTACCACTGACTTTCTTTTTATCATTGAAGTAACTTTGGCTAACTTTAGCCCAGTTTCATGTGGACAGGCTGGATATATACTTCTCATTAAATGGCTGTGTGCTGCTGTTGGAGTAATGGAAGTTAAACAGATGTATATTTGCTAAACCAACCACTTAATCCTTATCCTTGAAATCATCATTGGTTACATGTAACCAATCACTTGTGCTGAAACAAAAGTTGAGCATGGTTCAAGAGCCCTCTGTGTTGGCACGCCTGCTGTGGCGACAGACTGGCTCCATTCAAATGAATGAGAGGGCTGTGTTTTTTCACACAGGGCTACTGTTGGTCTGAATGCAGCCTCAAGCTTGGTTTATACTTATGCCAAAGATCGATGCAAAGCCCACACTGTTGTGAGGTTTCTATGCTGCTATGTTGAGTTTTTTCATGTGCCTCAAATGATGGCAACTGAAGCTGAGAGGATCATGTTGGAGTGGGAGCTAATAAATGTTGAACAATGGTTACTTTTACTGAAATTAACTGAAAGACAGAAAACGTCAGAGGGGATGATGTGTAGGACAATTGAACTGATTGAGGCAGATTGGAGGGTAAGTATTCTGTGCTCATCTGGCCACTGAGAGAGATATACAAGCCAACCAAGTTGACCGATCACAGTTGTGCTCTGTGTCGCTGTGACGTATAGTTACATTTCTAGGGAGGTACCTACAGCATTGATTCAATGCAGAATTATAAACCCGGTGATGGACAACTAAAACATCTAGTTCTGGTAAGGATTGGTTTAGGTTAGGAGATTATAACAGTTGGTTAAAGTAAGGGAAAGATCGCAAAGGTAGAGTTGCAGTTAATATGAAAAGGGTACTATTATTTGTAGATCTTGTAGTCCAATCTCCCGCAAGAAAGATGATGTCTAGCTGATCTCTACATCTTTGCTTGGTGACCAAACAATGAGAATTAGCTACTGAGGTTGTATGAAACCAATTTCACCTCATTCAATTTTGTCATTTCCACAACCAAACCATAGGAAAACACTTAGATTAGATTGTATTTCACGGTATTTTTTGCCCTTATCAGATAAGATCAGCAGGAACTGTGGGGGAGGTAAGAGGGAGTGACCTGTGGTAAAGGTCCTTAGTTGGACACATGCCCAGGATCTTGCTGTTACTTGGTTATAAAGAGTTTGTGCCTGAGACTACTAGGCCACCAGTACTCCCCCTTTGTGTGACATTTTAACTTGTGTTAATGCTGTTATCCACAGGCGGGGACAGCAAAAGGTCTACAACAACAAACTCTGCTTCAGACGTTTTAAAGGCTCCATGCTTCCGCCTCACTTTCATCTCCAACGTGACACTGTTAATCTGTGTCACAGCATGAATGGATTTTTTCTTTCTATTTTCTCCATTGTGATGGTATTCATGCCACAGATACCTAATTCCAAGCCCAGTGAGGTGCAACAGTGCGCTGCTGCTACTCAGTTAACAAGGTTATTGATTTTGGAAACCACCCTCTTAGTATGGTCGCCCTTCAGAAAACACACTCAATTGCTATTTATTCCTTACTTTCTATGTGGGGTAGTGACTGATAATCCTCACAATGCACAAGATTCAGCAGACTACTTTAAACTTGGCACATCAAATCGAGGGTGGAGAATATGTTAAGAGGGATACTTTGATGAAAAATAATACTTCAATCATCCACAACTTACTGCTCTTCCCTTTCCAAACAACAGACCACCTGTGTCTGCTGTAGTAGGAGGAGAATATGGCACTGCAGAAAGGAGATGAATCTCCCAGCGATAGGAGAGCACCCCTGCGTTTCGAAGTTCTCTCTGCCGAATTTGAGCAAGCTCAACTAGCATGTCCCACATACACAGGGCAACAATCATTTATCCACATGCCTGTAACAAGACATCATAAATCTCCACCCTCTAGCTGCTTCACAAGACAACACCCCAATAGAGTGGCATCCTCCCTGGTGCTCCCTCCTCCCCTCACATTAATCTATCTGTGTGCACCCTGGGTCATCCATTAACCATCCCAGTTTCTATCTCCCCAATTTACTGAAAATAAATAAATAAAAAAACACGCTAGCAGGCCTCTCAGCCAGTCAACATCAAGCTCTCAAAAACGCAGGAGTGTAGCTCAAGGCTCCAAGAGGCGAGGGACCACCGAAGATGTGAGTGCAGGGTGCATAATCGAGAACAGGACTGAACCATCAGGTGATTAATCCATAGGCACCCTGCTTCTTCCAGATGGCATTTCACCAGGGGGATGTATATTAAAGTCTATGGACCTTGCTGTTACTGCCACCGGTCTATCGCTGTCTCCTCCATTGCTGCCAGCGCCCGTCGAGATCCATTCACCCTTTGCACCCCGCGATGTCACTGCTGCCCACTCCATCCATAGAGATTTACGCCTGTGCACATATGAGGGAGGTATTGACATTTAAATCAAGCAAAGGGATTAGAGAGAGCAGGCAGCTGCTACTTAAGATAGACACTTATATCCTATAAACTAATTTATGTATTACAGTATATGTTCAGTGTTGGACGGGAAATATATACCTCAAAATATTGGCTGGTATCCCTACTGTGTGTGACACTCTGTATGGCATTTTCCTTGATACCTGTGACTCACATACATATGAGGGGATGAATGATACTGAAATGAATGAAAAGTTTAATAATGAAATACAGGGCTCATATGTTGTTTATTTGAGCTGTGTGGTTTGCCTATAAGCAGGTGGCATTTCATGAGTCTCCATACCGAACCTGATCATCTGTGCTTTCCAGAAAAGAAAAAGAAAAAAAAGCATCTCATCCAGCTGAAATTGCAGACGGTTATCAGGTGCACACTTCATATACTGTTGTCAGAAATGCTGTAACCCTATCAACAGTCACACACAATCCAGCAGCAAAAAGCTCTTAATAATTTGTCTTGGTGACAAAGTAAATTTTTTTGTTGGAGGGCAAACCATGGACAACCAGAAAATCTTACAAAACTACAACACACTACCTCCTGAATGTTGTGTTCACACTACCATTGCAAACAAATACTGTCAACACTACTGATCAATCGTCATCATCAACAATAAAGAAACATTGTTAATGAACCTATGTACCAGGTCATAAATTGTTGATGCTGAAAAAAGAAAAACTACATTATCTGCTTAAAGCATGATAACTGGCTTTATAACCCAATGTTTGAGTGGTAACAGTTAGTATTAGTAAGTTTTAGCGCAAAGTATATACAACAAGTATTGAATGGATAATATAGATGGTACACTATACATGATAGGACAGTATGTATGTGTACATGTCTGTATACAATGCAATACTGTATATACAACATGCTCAGATTATTTTGACAATGATAAAGATACATGCACATGTTAAAAGCACTGTGTGTATTTAAACTGTAAACATATAATTTATAAACTAATATGGGATTGTTTTTGACACATTACATTATTGATTTAACTGCAGGGTGATGTTGGGGGAAAGAAACAGTTTTTGTGTCTAATTGTTTCTAACCCAAAACTGGAACAGATTGTATACAGAGTATGGGGGATCTGAAGTGATTTCCTGTTTCCTGATTCAGAGATGTGTACAACCTGGTGGAGAAGACAGGGCGTGTAAGCACATTACACCACAACTTTAACAAAAGAATTTTGTTGCCTATACCTTACAGCAGGAGAACCTGATCACTGGTGTTAATGTCATGTGCTGCACAAACATCGTAGGTGGTGCATGAATGTAGCAGTGCCCTTGACTTGAGAGAACATTAAACAGAGATAGCAATCATGCTTCTCTCACCTTATTTAATCAATATATAAATGTAATATCTAAGAAACAAGTTTGACAATAGTCATGACTTCATCCTGCTTTTAGTGTAATGATCAGCTGCAGACATCACACAGGCACTATTGATCTTTTACTTTGAGTTACCTCGTTACTACGTTAATAACAACCATAAAGGAAGCCAGCCCTCCTAATGAAGTCAAAATGTGTTTTGTGGTTGCTGTCCACCTTACACAGGCAACAATCATTTATCCACATGCCTGTAACAAGACATCATAAATCTCCACCCTCTAGCTGCTTCACAAGACAACACCCCAATAGAGTGGCATCCTCCCTGGTGCTCCCTCCTCCCCTCATTAATCTGTCTGTGTGCACCCTAGATTAAATCATTAACCATCAGTTTCTGTCTCCCAATTTACTGAAAAAAATAAATAAAAAACAGCTGGCGGAGCCTCTCAATGATCAACATCAAAGCTCTCAAAAGCGCGGGAGTGTGGCTCACAGGGCTCAGGCGAGGGCACCGAAGATGTGAGTGCAGGGTGCCTGTCGAGAGCAGGACTGAACGCTGGTGTGATTAATCCCATAGGCACCTGCTTCTTGAATGGCATTCACCAGGATGTATGTTGAATCTATGGACCTTGCTGTTACTGCCACGGTCTATCGCTGTCTCTCCATTGCTGCCGGCGATGAGAATCCATTCACCCTTTGCACCTCGCGATGTCACTGCTGCCCACTCCATCCATACAGATTTACTCCTGTGCACATATGAAGGATGTATTGACATTTAAATCAAGCAAAGGGATTAGAGAGAGCAGGCAGCTGCTACTTAAGATAGACACTTATATCCATATAAACTAGACATGTATTACAGAATGCCAATATTCAGTGTTTGGACGGAAATATATACCTCCAAGAAATGTTGGCTCGGGTATCCCTACTGTGTGTGACACTCTACATATGGCACATTTTCCTTGATACCTGTGACTCACATACATATGAGGGGATGAATGATACTGAAATGAATGAAAAGTTTAATAATGAAATACAGGGCTCATATGTTGTTTATTTGAGCTGTGTGGTTGCCTATAAGCAGAGTGGCATTTGTCATGGGAGTCTCCATACCGAACCTGATCATCTGTGCTTTCCAGAAAAAAGAAAAAGAAAAAAAAAAGCATCTCATCCAGCTGAAATTGCAGACAGTTTATCAGGTGCACACTTCATATACTGTTGTCAGAAATGCCTGTGTAACCCTATATATCAACAGTCACACACAATCCAGCAGCAAAAGCTCTTAATAATTTGTCTTGGTGACAAAGTAAATTTTTTGTTGGAGGGCAAACCATCTGGACAACCAGAAAATCTTACAAAACTACAACACTGCCTCCTAGATGTTGTGTTCACACTACAAATTTGCAAGAGCAAATACACGTAACACTGCCTGATCAATCGTCATCATCAACATAATAAGGAAACATTGTTAATGAACCTATGTACCAGGTCATAAATTGTTGATGCTGAAAAAAAGAAAAACTACATTATCTGCTTAAAGCATGATAACTGGCTTTATGGCAATGTTTTGGTGGTAACAGTTAGTATTAGTAAGTTTTAAGTATAAGTATATACAATAAGTATTGAATGGATAATGTAAGATGGTACACTATACATGAAGTAGGACAGTATGTATGTGTACATGTCTGTATACAGTACGTACTGTATATACAGCATGCTCAGATTATTTTGACAATGATAAAGATACATGCACATGTTAAAGCACTGTGTGTATTTAAACTGTAAACATATAATTTATAAACTAATATGGGATTGTTTTTTGACACATTACATTATTGATTTAACTGCAGGGTGATGTTGGGGGAAAGAAACAGTTTTTGTGTCTAGTTGTTCTGGCAAAACTGGAACAGATTGTATACAGAGTATGGGGGATCTGAAGTGATTTCCCTGTTTCCCTGATTCCAGAGATGTGTACAACCTGAGTGGAGGAAGACAGGACGTGTAAACTTACATTACACCACAACTTTAACAAGGTGATTTTGTTGCCTATACCTTACAGCAGGAGAACCACAGTCACTGGTGTTAATGTCATGTGCTGCAAACATACGTAGGTGGTGCATGAATGTAGCAGTGCCTTGACTTGAGAGAACATTAAACAGAGATAGCAATCATGCTTCTCTCATAACTTATTTTAATCAATATATAAATGTAATATCTAAGAAACAAGTTTGACAATAGTCATGACTTCATCCTGCTTTTAGTGTAATAGTCAGCATGCAGACATCACACAGGCACTATTGATCTTTTACTTTAGGTTACCTACGTTACTACGTTAATAACAACCATAAGGAAGCCAGCCCTCCTAATGAAGTCAAAATGTGTTTTGTGGTTGCCCAGAATCCTTTGTTGACTCAGAGGGCGAATCCAACAGTCTCATTTGTTGATGTTATTGTGCAGCTTGGGAGAAAACACAGGTGTGACAAAGAAGCTGATTCTAACACCAGGGGAGAGAAAAACAGCACATCTGCTGTGGGTCACAGCGTTGTCAAGCAGACAGACCATATGGGCTGCTTCCGCTCAGCACCAGCCATATCTCAGCACCACTAATCTGACAGGAATGACACCTCCGGAGAGGCTGTGAGCTATGTTTTAATGAACATTGTACGTTATTAAACTCATTATGTCTAGACTCTCCTTGCCACTAAGTCTCCTACAACCTGCTCCTCCATTGTTTCTCTCACTCGCCGAGCATGCATATGAGTGAGCATGCGTACGCGCGCGTCTTTAACCTGAAGATAACAACACTCACAACATGTTCTGCTCTCAACAGCCTGTGTTACACTGGCTGATTGCAGATTGTATAGTATTGGGGCATAGCCTCGTCTCGTTTTTCAGTACCTTTAGGCACCAAATGCAAATGTTGGTATTTCCTAAACAAGGTGCTGAAAAGAAGCGATGCTAAGCACATTAGTATTCATAAGGAATTGCACACAAATGCATATTTTATATCTTGTACACATATCATGTCAACCCTGACTGCTTTATTATTGCATAAATCATTTGATCAGTGTCATTAGCCCCTTGAGATGTATCTATACATTAGAGAATCTAAGGGAGAAATAATTACCCCTGCGGATTGGTCGATTTTGGCTCCGTTTGCTGGCATGTATAGATTTTCAAGTGGAACCTTGTTGTAATTATCTCTGCAAATTAAAAGACATTAGCAGGCGTCTTGGTAGTTGTGCAGGGGCATATAACTTCATTAGCTCAAAAGAGGGAATCAGCACTACCAAAGATGTAATTTGCGGTGATGGATATTTCAGGAGTCATTTCAGTCGGACCCACCTCTTGTTGGACGTGTGCTGCCTCGCAAATCAAGAAACAGACAGCACTCTGGCTACGAGGAGAAAAGAGAGACATGGCATAACACAAGTCAGAGAAACAAACAGGGGAAATGATATATACAGAAAGAATTCATGGTACTGGTGCTGGATAGGTTCTGTTCTCGTCGATTACGTTGATTTACTCGGTTCTATAAAGTCTGGGCATTCTGGCCATAAAATGAGGCTCTTATCCTGATTGATTACATAAATCTAAATAAGACTCATAGCATTTTACACTGTGTGAAAATTAAACCCAGCTACAGCAACTAGCTCAAGTTCAAACTACATTGCTTGCATTGAAAAAAAAAAGTGAGGTTGCCATCACTTTCTATTTTTGTAGTTACGTATTAATTAATGCATTGATATGAAAGATAACACCAGTTTCATCATATTTCACACATCAAACGAGCCTGTGTTTTGGGTAACTGAAAGTAAACTCCCTTAGGATTTCTGCTCTACCATCTAGATTTTTTATTACTTTTTGGTATAACATTCTTACAGAAATATCCTTTTCTCTGACTCCTTTTCAAATTAGAGAAATACACAGAACTGGTGTTGTGTCAGTGATTTGCTGATTTTGAGCTTATAAAACGTGAGTCACTGGTCTAAATGAGCTTTAATAAAGGGACTGTTACGTAATCCTGAGATATTCTTACCTTTCTGGCTGCTTTTTGCCTCTTTGTTGATACGTCTGAGTAAGACTAGCAGCTCCTGGCATTTCAAGCAGCTGCTGTTAGGATTGTGAGCTCTGATCGCTTCCTCTCAGACCTGCATTTGGATAATCAAAGTGAGTCCTTGAAATTCCTGAACTGATTGCATGAAAAGCTCCTTGTATACAGCTTTAAGGCATAAAAAATACAGATCTCTGATTTTATTATCCTTTTGTTACCGTGTTCTCTTGTTAGCCATGGGAGTATTGGCAAATTCAAGTTGTGCATCTGAACAAAAAGCCTCACACACTGTATTACATTTTAAAAATAGAGAATATAGAGAATCATGCGGTAGGGCCATTTGTTATACTTACTCCAACCTACTCAGCTAGTATGTTTTGCATTGTGTGATACAGTCATTATCTGATTTATTTTTTGTATCTCAAAGTGGAGAGGATTAAGCTGCCTGTTGCCTTGGGCTCTGTAACCAGGAAAGTTCTTGAAAGTCAGAGGCAGACAAATGTAAGGTAGCACAGCAGAAAGTCATCTATTTTAAGCTTTGGGTTGTTCAGGTTTCAAGTGGCGCATTTGTTAGCTGTGCTTTTGTTGTCGTTGAAAGCCCATGTGAGCTTTGCTGACTGCCCATTAGATATGGCTGATACAAGTCAGAAACAATTGCCATGCAATGTGTCGCTGGGCGCTGGGTATGAAGATATTGATCAACAGCCAAGATGAGGGTGCTTTAAACTTGGACATTCATTATTGATACTTGATTTTTTTTTTTTCTTTTGTAGAGCCCGTAAATGTGATTTATAGCCAAGCAACAGCAGGTAAAAAACAGCTCCCTAATGGCCTGGGTCATTTAGATCTAATGTATCTCCACCTTCCTTTAAGGTCATGCCTTCCAACACCACTTTTTTCTCATTTGCAATTTAATTACAATTCAGTGTAAATTAAAATTAATCACATGCAGTAACATCCATGTGTGGTAACTTAAAGGTCTGAAACAGCATTTATGTTTTACAAATGCATATTCCCATATCTACACTTGAGCAGTAATTTCATTTGGTGGTGGTGGTGTGTGGCTCTGCTCACAGGATTGCTGGCATCAGTAATGTGCTATAAGTCAGCAATTCCAGCATTTTTGGTTTGTGATTCCTTGAAAAATATAATTTAATTTAATTCATACTGTAATATGATTGGCTGGCTGTTTGTGTTGCCACTAAGATTCCAAACGGCCACACATGCAGTCATGCAGCTGGATCATTTGCCACTGCGCAGTTCCATCTGTGATTTATTTCAGGACTCCCTACATTACCTCATGCATATGACTTTTATCATGTTTCAAATCATGAGGGAACATTTGGGCGTGCTGAAGGTACAGCCCCACTAAAGAGAGACAGCTAATACTAAGGGTTACGCTTGGAAAGTGGATACTAAGACTATCTTTGTGTGTACTATGTTTTATTGTGGATTAACATAATCCACACAGCAGTTACCTCCAAAACATATCTGGCAAAAACAATTTAGTACCTAGTGCACATTGATGTTAGGAGGTGGTTATTCCAAATTGTGACTAATCATTTATTTTCTTTGATTTATTTAAATAATTGTCAATATGGTTTTGGTGGCCTGAAGAGGAAAAATGATCCAGTGATTCAAATGAAAAAAGCTAAGAAAAGAGGGAAATCTGGAAAAAGTAAACACTGTTCTATGTAGCAGAAATGTGCTTTTTCTGCTTTCCAGTCCTGTCTTAGTGAACCATTGCAGGGATCCTATCCTCAGGTTAATATATTTATTTAGACAATCCCAGCATGCACTGAACAAATAGCATTCTCTGAATATTTCACCAAGATGCAGATACATGCAATTCTGTCTCCAGGTTCTAACCATAATAATCATATTTGGTTGATGGTACCAGCTCCTCTGCCATTCAAATACATTCTACTTTATTGACATCATAAAAAGACAGGCTGAAAATATTGTTCTTTGGGGGGGGGATAAATAAAAAAAACAAAGACAGAGCTGCAGAAGGTGAAGGGGCTGTTTCTTTAGATGGACAAAGAAAGAGAGGCAGTGTGCGGCAGTAAGAGAGCAAAATGCTTCATAGCCTCGGGGGTGTGTGCTGCTGAAAGAGACAGCCTAATGGAGGGTCCCTGTGAGGAGTGTTGACAGTCTATTTGCTTCAACCCAGTCAGCAGCTCTCCATACAACTAGTGAAAGCAGGTGCACTGTAAAATCAGAACAGGAGCGATGCTGTACTTGCAAACAAATACTTCCTAATTAAAGGTAAATATACATATTTAATGAGACTGAAGTGGTCTCTTCTTCACCTCCTGTGGGGGTGTCTGCATAATGTCCACGCTGCACTAATTATCGGCAGAAAGACCACAGGAAAGAAACAGAGAGACAATGAGAGGGTGAATAAATCCCCCTGTGTTAGAAACCTATCATTTGGTCTGTGCTTTTACTCATAATAGTTTGTGGTAGCAAGGTTTCATGAACAGCCATGGTTTATGTTTATTCCAGAGTCCAAAACTCTGAGAATGTATCCAAGTTTTGACATAAGCCATTATTGTGTAAAGTGCTTAGAATGTGGGTCACATACCGGAGCAGTAACCTTGGAATCTAGGGAGGAAATAAAGGCCTCTTTGATGCCGAAATTCACAACATGACCAGTGCATAAACAGGGGATTCATCTCTCTCTCTTCATATGCATCCATAATGCAAAAAAAGGACATTTAAAAATAGATTTCCTATATGATGTTAAGATTTCAAAGCAGCAAAATTAATATCCCTCTCTATATAAAATACACATCAGAGATACGCTTGGAAAAATCTTAAGTCTGTGTGTAAAAGTTTGGCGGCCACATGCTGCCTGACAGGTACACTAACCGATGGGAAATAATGCAACATTTTTGGCAGTTGCATCCATGGAACCCAAAAGCATTTTGTCCTCCCAAGGCAGACCTGCCTCAGGAGTAAGTGTGCACAGCAAGATAGCGACAGCAGCTCCTTTAAGGCCCCTGTAGTTATATTTTTAAGAAGAGTTTTCTATTTTAAGCAAACCACCACTGAGCTAGGCTGCATGCTAGTCAGTGCTGAATGTCAGAAAACACCCAGCTACAGCTACACTTAAGGCTCTGCCATCACGCTTTCACTATTTTTCTCCCCACATTGCTGCTAAAATGAGAATATTTTGTCGTTTTTAAGAAAGCAATTGAGAGATAAAGTAGAAATATTATCCAAATTTTGGGTAATAAAACAAGGTTTAAGGAGGAAAATGTTATTTGAACTTCAAGGAGAACCAGGCAGTAATCTCTGTCCTGTGGATGAGGTAAGACCTTGTGAGATCTTTGAAGGATTACATCAATTATTTCAAATTAAAATGTTTTAATCTTTATATTTTAATCTATACCATGACACTGGAAAGTACTTGTTTACAAGTGACCAGCAGGTGCCTGCTTAAGTCATCTAACAGGACACCTTTAGGTCAATAGTTCCACCACCATTCTAAATCTGTGGGTAACCATAGTAACAGTACACCACCTTTGTGCTACATTAACAGATAACACTCAGTAACCCAACATTGGATTTAAATAGTGCAGTATAGACGGATGACAAGGTTGCTTTGAGAGAAATGATCTACTGTTGCCTTTTATTTTTGGTTGTGTGTTCATATAACGGACCAAGAGATCATATGGACTAATTCATTGAGTGGACAGTTTTGATGGCTGTCATCCTGTGTCTTGGAAAATCAAACTACTGATCATATTAGTTGAGAGTGCAACTTGACCTTAGATTAGGGGATTAACAAGAGATGTCTTCTGTCATAATGTTACATGGGGCAATAGCAACAAATCTAAAACAAACGACAAAATACATTATTTGTGGGGTGGCACAGCGGTGCAGTGGTTTGCACCGATGCCTCAAGAGGGTTCCAGGCTTTTGCAAGTTTGCATGTTCTCTCTATGCCTGGGTGGGTTCTCTTCCAGTACTCTGGCTTCCTCCCACAGTCCAAAATTGCCCGAAGATGCAAATGTGAGTGTGAATGGTCGTTTGTCTATATGTGTTGGTCCTGCGATGGATTGGCGATCTGTTCAGGGTGTACCCCACCTCTCGCCCCAATGTCAACTGGTTGAGGCTCCAGCTGCCCTGCAACCATTAAGGATAAGTGGTATAGATAATGAAGAGATGAATGAATGTCCGTACTCTCTAGAATGACCCATAGAGGTTTTTTTCTGATTTGACGCACCTAATGGCAAAACATCATTTGTCAGTGCCTTAAAATATTAATGAAATTAAAAATCCATTTTATGATGTGACAACACTGTAATTAATGTTTGGTTGGAATTAGATTCATCAGTGAGATTGTTATGATGGTTAGAATAATATGTAAACACGTGGTTAATGTTAGGGAATTAAAATACTCATTCTTCTGGGAAAAAAAAAGAACTGCTGGCTGTCAGCCACAAATGTGAAATGAACAAAATGAGCAGTGATCGCTTAGATTAAAGTCCAGTGTTGTGTTGGCATGTTTATTCTGCCCATCTTCCTTCCTATGTGGACTAAATGAACTGAACTAAATCTTTGCTTCACTGTTCACAGTAAGATGGCTCTATTAATGGGTTTAGGTTTGAGTTCAATCCTGTGGTGTTTTTTTTTGTTTTTTTTTTAAACACCATTAATTAATCACTCCGGAATTCACCTTTTCAGGATGTCTGCACTCCTGTTCAACAGACAGCTTTCATAGCAGCCTAAACAAAACACACAAAGACACCAGGGTTCATTTAAACCACACCAAACAGATTAGGTGCGAAAGCATTCTATAGCTTGTCTGTGGTAATAGATATAACAGCAAAAATATACCAGCTAGGCAGAGCTGTAGCAACAGCTGTAGCAAATCCAATGCAATCTAACTCTGCCAATATGACTCAGTCTATGATCTTTGATGACATAAACCTTAAGTATCCAGAAAAAAAAACAAGAATTGAAAAGTACCCCTGTACAAATCCTACCCTGCATGGAACCATTCAGTATCAACAAGACCTGACTATTAAATGTGTATGGCAATTAACTTGTGCACAATTTAGTGTTGTCTTCAGCAAAAGGTTAGCCAACAGCTGGTTGGGCTACTGACTCTTCAGTGAGGCTAAACCCACATTTTCAAGCACTGTGGCATTTAGTAGTTGGCTTAATATGGCTTTAAAAGTAACAGAACATTATTTATCATTTTAACATTGGGTTACTTCAGTTTCAATTGTTTGCACTTTGAGGTGTGTAGAGTGAACAAATCCACAAAAATACAAAGGGATTTCATTAAAGATATAAGTTACATCTTGTTAGTGTCTTGTCTTTGCCATGGGTTTTTGATGGTTATATTTCATTTCAATTTCTGTTATCGAAATTAATACTACAGTGGATTGTGAGTAGACATTAAAAGGATAGCACGCCACAAAATGAACCACTCATAGAGATACGCTAGAGATTTGTAGTTGGGAAGATGTATGCTGAAGTGTAGATCAAATCCTCATGGTTCAAGCAAGATTTGAGGTCTTAAATGCGTCTCGAGGTGTGAATATTGAAATGCCCATTTTTAGCACACAGTGAGTGTGATCTTCTGTCTTATAAAGAGCAGAGAGAGACAGACATAGACCAGTGTGTATCGGAGGTAAGCCAGCTTCAGTTTTCACAGCCGGCTTGGGCAAACACAGCCAACCAGTCTGCCCTCTGCCAGCCTTTTGTACTCCTTTTTAACTATTACCATTTATGGCATTGACTGGGAAGGCAGTGTTTTGGCCACCCTTTAAAAGTTAACCAACTAAATGACATTGAATGCCTTTTTAAAATCAGATAACATCCACTGTATTAACCTCCAGTTGAGATTTTAAGGTTACTCCTTTCAGATCATTAACTCCTCAACCCATGTTGCTCCTATTTTACTGATGGCTGTGGTCACACTCATTCACACTCACACATCCATTGCTGGTACTGAGATCTGTCTTTTCCACATATGATAAGATTACCTAAATCAGAAAAAAATCTGGTGTTCAATGCATTGCTGCTGATAATTATTTCTAAAGCACTGAAGAAAACAGATGAAAATAAAAAAATACACCTTGTAGCCTATGTAGGTAAAAATATCATTAGTTGATATGAAAAGATTAAATGTTTTCTACCTAAAGTCTGGCCGATACAAGTGGTGCAAGGGAGGCCCAAACCCAATCAATCTTCGCAAAGCAGCAGGAGAAAAGCCAATTGCTTAAATGTTCAGATATTCTGATTGGAGTCCCAGGTGACCCACACTGTCAGTAATGAGATATAATATGTGCAGCCCTGGGAGACCTCCATTCACACAATGCCTGGGGAGACAAGAGTAGTGATGGCATTTGAAATCTAATTGGAAACACTTTTGCAATGAATAAATGGGGACACTAGACACTCTTGCCATGTGCGTGACACAATGGAGCATAACAAAACTATTTAAAAGAGTCCCAGCATTCAGTGTTTCAGCTTTAATTCGTTGCTGAAGCAAAATAAAGCCAGCTGTTTAAACTGGAGTTGGTATTCATGTGTGGAGCATTCCAAGTTATAGAAGATTTTACTTTAATCTCATGCATCATGATTAATTTTATTCTTCATTTACACCAGGAGTTAATTAGGGTTAGGAAGCAAAATTTCTACTCTTTTCTTCTTTGTCCTGGGGAAGTTACAAGAATGCAAACCAATCAGCAGTGATCTCTTGACAGCAATTCCATTGTGACCTGTGATTAAGTGCTGATAATTTTAAGTTCTACGTTATGCTGTGCCTTTTTACTGACAATCCCTGTCCCACTCATGATTGTATTATACTCATATCTTCAAGAAATGTTTTGACATTTTGGAAAATACACTTACTTGTTACTGAGTGTGTCCATTCGATGAAGTTTGAGCTAAACACTAAAGATTGGAAACATAAGGAAATAAGTGGCTGGATTCCATCCAAAGGTAAAAATAAAAAATTGACTCCTCCGCTCCAGCCCTGCTGCTGCATGCCGAATCCTCCCTCGAAGGATGCTGCAGGGACACAAAACGCGTTCAGGGTCTGGCCTGCTCAACACGTGGTAGCTTTAACACACAGTGTGGTTTGACTTGGTCCGCTTTCCTTTACTTTTTTACGTTTTGTAGCGTTGAACAGTCTTTTGGTCGTCAGTACAGGAGGCTTGTCACCAGCCGCTCCATTCGCCTGTGGGCTTGTTCCCCGTCGCCGACACACTCCCTTCCAACTGTGCCCTCTTGGTGACCACTGTCCTCCTCTCTGTCGTGTGCTCTCCGTGTGGCAGCTCCCACCTGGATCAAATCAAGTCCAAAGCAGCGCACAGTCCCACCCACCAATCCCACACTACAATAGCGGGTGATTGCAGGTGTCTCTCAATCACCAATCACCCTTGACCCAGAGTCACACCAAATAAACCCCACCCGAAAATACAACCCATACAACAAAACACTACAAATAACAAATTAAGTATATATACACAAACCATGGGATAATCATGGGATCATCATGATGATAATAACAATAATGAAATCATAAACAAAACATGCAGTCCTCAGGTCAATAGATTAAACTTATTCCCTCCTGTGACACTATCAGCACCTTAAAAGCCAATTATTGAACACATATCTTTAAATTCATACAAAGCTAACTGTTTTCCCTGGTTCCAGCTTTTATGCTAACCTAACCTAATCAGCATTGTTCTCAGTGTTGGGGAGCGTTTATTTGTCTCTGCTTGGTCTCACAGCCGAGACTGGTTTAAATACAGCGTCAGGTGTCCTATAATTGAGACAGAGTATGAGGTTGCTAAACTGTTTTTCAGCTCACAAAAATAATCACAGTTAATTGAGGAGGACTGGATCCTCTCAAAGTACCACACGCATCTGACTGCGATAGCCAGTGTACTGTCTGCTTTCAAACACGCCTTAATATTAGGTACCTCCACAGCAATGTATAAGAATATGAGAATTCATTCTTCACTCTGAGAAATGCATTTTTGGACCACAGATGCTCCACAAAAGAAAGGACCAGTTAGATGTGCTAGTATTTGAGTGGGACTTCACCTGAAAATGCACAACTGAGTAGAAGGACTCCATTCTTTGGAAGTTCAGCACCAACACTCACAGTCTGCAATTCTTCTAAAGGTAAGCCACATGTTTAATTCACTCTATGATGCCAATCTTGGCTTTCATGATTGTTATGAAAAATGTTGAATGACTTTTGGGTCTGTCTGAATTTAAGAGTGGAATATGTGGTCTGTTTCAAATGACGCACATACACAGAGAGGGAGAGAGAGAGAGAGAGCAAAGCATTGCTTGCACGTAGGCTATATTTTGAGCAGTGGGGGTGTACAGTGCAGTGTGTGTGTGTGTGTGTGAGTGTGAGTGTCTGCATGTGTGAAAGAGAAAACATGCAGCACGTTTTGAAACTGGAACTGGGTTTGTGTGTTGCTTGTTAACGGCAAACTCATATTATCAAGCATTTACATCATAGATGGAGATACCCTGATGCTCCCTGATTAGATTTATTCTGATCTGAGCTTGCAGCTGCTTCTAATCAAACTTTCAGCAAGAAAGTGAATAAGTGTATGTCCCAAATGGTCAAACTATTAAGATATTGACAAGGTTCGTCCCTGAAGGTGCTGTTGCAACAGTTGTTCAACTCTGTCGACTTGTGTTTAGCACTGTTGCTGCTGATGCTGAGCCAGTGTTATTGCTAAAATTGGATGCCAGCTGGAAAGTAAATACTCTACATCTAATTTAGCCTTTTTAGAGAGTTTATTTAGGCTGTGTATAACAAAGTCAATGTATATGGACAAAAGGGTGAGAAAGTCCACAGCAATTTAAAGGTAAGTGGCTATTACAAAGGCATTTGAGTATTATTTTTCTCTGTGACTGTGTACTGAACTATTTTATTTGTACCAATACATCTCTCTTTGTCATGGTCAAACCTGAACCAAAATCCACCTGGATGCAGGTTCTCCTGTACTGTATATGTTGCAAAATGTTATTTAATATTTATTATTGAGCCATTGTCTTTGTGTTCATAAATGGTTACAACACACCAAATAAACCTAACAAATGCTCAAAAATAATCTGTACATGTACTGCATTACCAGTGCAGTACAGTACAGTGACAGTCAAACAATCTGACACCTCCTGGGGCATGGCTACAGTGACCAGGAGTAGTAGACAAACCACAAGGGAAATAAAGAAAACAAAAATAGTGATTGTACTACTGTTTTCTATATTTGCAGTATATTTTGTTATTTCTGTTACCCCTTGTCATATTGGCAAATATATTTCTTAATTGTTGGACTTATTTATGACTTTTTTTAACAATGTGATGCACTGTATGCATTGTCAAAGTGATTTTCGATTCAGTGTGTTGAGGCTTATCTACCACTTAAAATGCCCCTTTAGATGCCCCTTTAGCTGTCACAATCTCACTTTCAAGAAACTGGGGCACATATTGCCAATATGCCAATACATATGGAAATCAGTTTGGTTTTTACGTCATTTAGTTTTTGGAGCAATCATGAACAATGAACTCACCTATGTAGACAACTGTATAATGTTTACCATTAGCATGACTACTTTCTGTCAAAACAACCTCTCTGCAGTCATTCAAAAACCAGCTGGAAAAAAAAGCTGCTTGTATGATGTATAGTGATAAAGCTAATTGTGGTGTGTAAGATTACAATTACAGCATGACAAGGTTGATACAGTACATTAAAGTCCATGATGATTTCCAGTGTACTTTACGGTTAACATTTTAGAGTGCATTACCGGTGAGGTGGAGCTTTCTATCACTGTAAGCTATTCATTATTTCAAACACAAGCCAGGGCCAATACATGCTGTTGTCCCTATGATATTTGTTTTATCACTGTCCTATCAGGAGGCAGGCCGAAACAGTGCTGAACAGTGCCACATTCCAGATTACATGTCACTTTGTAGAGAACCCCTTTGCTCTAAAGCCCACAGCACTTCACTCTGCATCTCCAATCAATTTATATTTATCTGCTTGTGTTGAGCCACGAGCAGGCATTTCTTACATGCTACAGCTCCAGCAGAATTTCCAATGCCAGCCCTTCTTCATCACATTTCATCTCTATCTATGGCTGTGTTTTTTTCATCCACTCCACAGCAGCCTCACTCACTACGTTTATATTCATAGCATGCATGTACGCACAACTGTCACATACCTGATTTAAATGCATCTCAGTGGGCATAAGAACCCAGAAACTACTTTAGGTCTCAGTCTGGCTATCTTAGAAAGTGATGGCCGGGTAAAATGTGCAGCTGCTCTGTAGGATGGATTAAGCGCAAGTTTGTTGGGCTTGTGTCGCCAGGGGAGGCATAGCTGCTTAGCACGGCGAGCCTGGAGGTGGTGACACACGAGGCGAGGTCATGTCATCATTCAGGCTGCACATTAACAGAACCAAAGTCATGCTCCAGATGAAGCATTAGCCTGAAAGAACATAAATCTGTTGTCCAAAGGCCTTGACATCCAATTAACTCTCAGACAAAGAGACAAGTGCTGAGGAAACCAAAACTATAGCTTTTTCTTTTTTGCTAGGTTTTAAGGTCTTCCTGGTACGCAGCAATGCTGTCATGTTTACAACATGTCATGCTCCTGTGAGAGCAAATTTATGCATGATATCCTGCATACTACACAAATTAACTGAATCCTGCATTTAAATGACCTTGAAAAGCATTGTTTTCCTTATTTGCATGGCACACAAAATATTACACTGTAGCTCTATAAAATATGAAGATCATCAAACATGAATTTTCATATCCCTAATGCACCAATTTATATTTGAGAGACAAGTTTGCACAAGCAATTATGAGATGATTATTGATAAAATCCTTGGCACAGGAAGCAAGAAAGGTGCTCAATTCCCTTCATAAATGGATGGTCTAGTTAAACTTTATTTTAAGTGGACTGAGGTCAAAGCAGTGTTTTGCAACCTTGAGCAGAAAAATCAACCTTGACGGAGAGTTTTTTTCAGAGAAGTGCACTTTGCATGAGGACAATTTGATACACTAAGAGATGTGTGGCGAATGCAAATGTTTACTTAAGGGGAGGCACATGCATCCTTGAGAGCGCAGTCTGGCATGGTTTCATATCACAAAGGCATCTCTGGGTGGAAATACCATACAGAAATCGCCACTGATCACAATATATGACATCTACAAAATGGGATGCTTTATCTGAGAGCACCATGAAAGCCATTATTCCCAACAAATCTGCACTTTGAGATCAGATTTTTTCCTGCTCAGTGCCGCAGAACAGATAGCACTGTCCTTGGTTATCACATCATATTTTTTCCTCCATACATCACAAATGGTTAAATGCCAGATCACATCATTTTGACAGCCTACTCAAGCATTTATAAACCTATTCATACCATCTGTTAGTGGCATGCAGCATTCTCTGCTAGCCTTGTATTTACTACCCTGCTCTGGCCCACAGCCCCCATAGTCATGTTCAACCCCATGCTCCCATTCAGCCATTGTTATTTCCATGGCTTACAGAAGATCCCTTTGGACAGTCAGTTGCCTCAACATCAATGGCTGGAAATGACAACGAGGCCACCGTTGACTGGACAAGAAGAGCTGCTGGTCTGGAAAGTATTCTTGGTGTTTTACTTATGTGATAGGATTTGACATTCCTGGTCAAACACTAGACAGAAATAAAATGTAAAACTAACTTATACAATCAGTGCATCTTACCGTTAAATACAAAGAAGAGGTATCTCACACAGACTCTGATTTTCATAGTATAGTGTATGGTAGAAGATGGCTGCATGATTATGGCTAAAATAATAACCACAATTATTTTGATCAGTATTGAGATCATGATTATGTTCCACAATTAGTAATTGATTTTGTCCTTATTTACAGTGCAAAATATAAATAAAACTGTGCCAAAACATTTTACCCAAAATTAAAACAACAGTGCACTGCTTTCACTCACTGCTTACCTTTGGCCAAATTAAATGTGATTGCATTTATTATCTGAGTCTTGTCTTTCGGAGCTGGATGGATATGGTGACATGCTGTAACACACTGTTGTTATGCATGAGCTGATGCTAGACAAGGACGGGAATTCAGTGAGGTAATGGTAGCTTTGTTACTCTTCTTGGCCCTCATGCCCATCCTACTGCAGTTGGTGGTGTTTTTTTCAGGTGGTTGAACAAGTTAGTTGTCATGTTTTGTGGTGAAGACACAAGTCTCATGCACTCTATGCATCTAATCTTTTCTTGCACATCACTTGCACTAAATCTGAAATACTTCCAAACAATTGATCTCTTCATCTTATGTTCCAGACATCTGACTTTTGTTTTTCCCATTTGATTTCTGTTGTTACTCCTGAACTCTGAACTGCCACTTCACTTAGGTATTGCTTGCTGTTAGTTCAGGAAGCATTTGATTTAATAAGCAGAGAAGTTTTCTATGAACTAGACACACATTATAATTATGTTTATTTAATTGTAGGAAGCCAAAATCATGAACACGGTTAATCTTCAATTAAATGTACAGCCCTAATAAAAGACATGCATGAAAACATGCATTTGCAAATTTACAGGCAACATATATATAAGTAAACAACAGTCTTACTAAATAGTAGAGTCTATAGCCATGCTAGCAGCTGTGAGGCTATAATTAGGCACAGTAGAGCTTTGAGCATATTAGCATGCTAACAATTTCTGATTGGCACTAAAGATGAAGCACAGCTTAGGCAGATGGAAATGTCATTAGCTAAGCATGTGTTTGGTCCAAACAATTGGGCAATTTTTGACCCTATTGTGGCATTACAATAAGAAGATCATCAAAATTATTAAGATTCATCCTCTGGGCACCATGAATTTCATCTCAATCGATCCAGTAAGAATTGAAATATTTCACTGAGGTTAAAAAAAGGAAAAACAAGCATACACAGACAAATGTTCATATTCAAATAAAATATAAATAATTAAAACTAAAGCAAGAGTCCATCACTGTGGTACATAGTAAGCTCTCTGCGCAAGGACAAACTGCTACTGTAGCTCAGAGAGGAAATGCCAACAAGGACTCTGGTGTGTTTCCCAGAATAAGATAAAGAAAGGAAAAAAAAAATTTAAGTGGACATTTGAGTGATTCACATGAAAATGTCAGCCAAAGTGTGTCTAAAGAAACAGCAGCATCCAACAATGTAGAATATGTATATTTAACAGTTAGAGAAAGTTCAAATAGTGCTAAAGGTCATTGCAACGAGTCTGGAGGCCAACTGGATGACATCTGACAGCATGCTAATTATATTGCCACTGCAGCTGAGGCTGCAACACCACTGCAGTGCTCTAGTACTGCTTTCAGTGGAGCCACTATAGTCATGGGGTTTCACAAATGTACTTTAAAGCACTATAGTAAAATATTAACATTTAATTTATGCCAGTTTGGAACTAGACAGTTGAGGGGAACTTGATTAATTTTACATATTAAGATCAGTTTAATCACCATGGGTACTACTCAGCCTGTGAATCTAAAATACTGTAAAATGTCTTCTGTGGCTCTGGAAGAGTTTTATCAAGTCCGGGGAAATAACCGTATAATGTCATCAAGGTTATCCTAGCTTATGCTTGAGATTATTTTTTTTTAATGGAAAGCCTGTCTTACAAATTGGTGGCATGGCTGTTTACCAGGGGGGAAGACCCTGACAAAAGATGCTGTTGGGTTATATTATGGTTCTGTTGATAGACTAAAGGTCAGTATATTTCGGTCTCTACAGCATCCATTTTGACAATTTGTTTTAGCTACATTGCACAGCAAAACCAGTTGGTTGATTCACTTTGGTCCAGACTGAAATATCTCTCCAAATATTTGATGCATTCCCATAAAAAGTTGTACAGACATTCAAGGTTCTTACATCTAGTTAACATTCCATCTTGTCATATTTGCCTGAAATGCTATCGTGGATGAAAAACCGGGCTAAAAAACAACTAGACAGGTCAGCATGGGTCATCTAAAGCCAAAATCAAATCAACTTAAAAACTGAAAAATTTATAGCGCCTCCAGGCAGTGGAACTCATTACCTACAAATATCAAACAAATCAGAAGCAAATACCTATTCAAAGTCATTCAAACAGAAACTGATTAGATAGACCACACAACAGGGATGATACCTCCTGCTATGATGTTTTGTTCTGGTCTTCAACTCATTGGACTATTTGAAAACTCTGAACATGCATTGTTTCAACTATGTTGATTACTTTGACCTTTGATTCCTGGTACTTTGTGCCAAGACTGTGTCAGTTGACGTTTGTATGTTTGTTTGTATGTTGTAAGCTGTCAGTGTATGAATGATTGTATGTGGACCCCAGGAAGACTAGCAACTGGTACAGCAGAAGCTAATGAGGATCCAAATAAGAAATAAAGACTAATGTTTTATAATGCTGATATCCTACCATTTTCACCTAGCACCATTAGGTTGCCATTTTTGGTGTTGGGTGACATATTTCGAGAACAAATGAATGGATTGTCATAAACTTTGGTACAGTCACCCACAAACAATATAATATGCTCTGATGATCCCCTGACATTTCATGTAATGTCATTATTAGGACAAATATGGAAATTATCCAGTGAAATGTGTGAATATCTATCAGATGGAATGGCAAAATAAATAAATAAATAAATAAATTGTACAGATATTCATGGTTCCCAAATATGACTCATCATGACTATAGTGATCCCCTGACTTATCTTCTAGCTTTCCTCCAGGAGGTTGACATTTTTGGTTTTAATTATTGGATTATTATTATTGCAATGAAATTTGATACATATATTCATTTCTCTTGTGGCCCCTGACTCATCATCTTTTTCCATAATTCATTTTTTTAATGCTTCATTTTACAACTAAATATCTGCTAAACAAATGAACATTAACATTGTCATTGTGGGTACATTGCCAGATGGCTCAAAGTGTTGAACTACAATTTTAAATTTCAGATATAATTTTCTCTACTGCAAGGGTCAGTCAACAGCAATAAATTAGATGCAGCAGCTATTTGTTCAAATCCAATATTTTTAAGTACAATGACCCCTCTCTTCCATTTTGCCTGTCCAAAATACAGGTGTGGTCCATTCTTTTAATAATAGAATTGGAATGTTGCATGTCTATAAAAGGGGCTACAAAACCTTAATAAATTGTCTGGTTAAATATGTATCTTGTGAGTCCAATAACTATATGGAACTACAATCCTAAAACACAAGAAATGCCTACTTTAAGTTATAGCATAGACTGCATTTTAGCCCTGATTGCAGTAGAAACTGATGCTTTTCTATGCTTCTAATGAACAAAAGTGATAAATATGTAAGCACTGTTTGGCATTTGTTTCTTGATCCATGATCTGCAATCAATGGGCAACTCACTCTTGTTTATTGTCTAACAAATGCAACAGACAGCATTTTAGAATTCAGACCTTTTGTCCAAGTTGATGTGATTGCGCAAAGTAGTCACGTGACGCTTTAATTGTGAAACAAGTCCTTTATACTGCAACATAACTTTGGCTAGGTGGTAAACTGTTGTTTTAAATAATGGAGTGTTTGGCTGAGGAGATCAAGACAGGATCAGTGCGGCAGTCAGCCATGTCTCCCACAGGAGCTCACTGAAAAACACAAAGTGTCTGTTAATTTTCTTGCTGGCTGATGCCTCGGGGGTGGAACAACATTTGCGAAGCCTACCCTGGAAGTGTGACCTTGGGCCCTGGCCTAGTACTTCGACAGGGAAGACTAAACAGGTTTTGCATACCAAGAGAGGTGCCTCCTTGTTTTCAGTCCAGCAGGGAGCCACATAATAGCAGACCAGAGCAGGTCGAACGATCCCTCCCTCCAACATCCCCTCTGTTTACTTTGTCCTGAACACCTGCTGTCTCTCAGCCTGTAAATTAGAGGGTGCAACACAGGAGCAGTGTACTGTATATGTGCAGCACACAAGGATTAATTGCCAGCACAGTGTTAAGAGCCCTCCTTCTCTCCGTTTCTCTCTACCATCTCTCAGAGACTTCAGAACTGCTACTTCTACAGCCCTCCAAGCACCACACCACCTCTGCCAAAACAGATCCCTGAGAGTGAATGAGGATACATCTGTGATGACAGAACCAAGGCTCAGGCCATCACACATCCCAATAATTTATATATTTATCTGTTACTAGGATATCTGCTGGTGACTTTCAGCTAAATAAGAGGAAGGTAATGAGTTGTACTGGCTGTAGGGTGGAAGCTAAGAAATGAGGAGAAGGGGTTGAAAATGCGATTCTCTCACTTATGCGGACCTTTGTGTCTGCTTGAGGAGTGTAGACCTTGAATTTGTTTTCCATCTGTCACCAAGCAACTGTATCAGAAAAAATTAGATGACTGCATTGTGCAGTATGTTATACACCCAACCAACCATTTATCCGTTCTGTGTACTGATCCTGTTGAAGGTTGCGATGGTCTGACAGTACAACCTACACCCTGGAGTTCCTCATAGGACTTACAGTCCTATACAGTACAGCATGTTATAGGCTACATACTGTAAGCAGGCAAACACATTCATTTGGAGTTTCCACTTGATTTATCCTAACACTCACACATCAAGATTCATCACCAAGTTCTTTTAAAAGATTTTTAAAAAGTCACTAAATTGGTGACACTGAGTGCAGCCTCACATGATGAGTGCTGATTTGAACACTTTTCATGATTCTCACCGGAATGAAACAAGAATGGAATGACCCATAGTCAAAGTGAAACAAACCTAGAGTATGAGAAGTTGGTTTAACGCATGTGACCATCCAATTAGACAACAACAATATAGCTGCTACCAGTTGAAAATGAAATAACTTTTACAGCACTCAATCTCAAGTGGTGGTGGTTTATTTCATTGTCACAAAGCCAATTTGCCAGCAGCTTTAGAACCACTTATAATTTGGATTTGGAAATATGCATGTGGCTGATTTGCAGAAACACCCACATGCCAAATATTTTATTTTATTTCTGAATCAGGAATGAAGCATAAACAAACTTCACAGACGTCACTTTCATTTAGAAGTAGGTTATACTCATGTAAATATATTGATATATAGTATATTTATTTTGTACAGTCTGGTCCACATAACCCAGAATGCAAGTTTTATATGTTCTACCATCCATTTAATTATTGCATTCACCTGGGATCCCAAGTTCACAATAGTTGCTGATTAGATGGCTCCGATTAAAACCTGCAAGGCCCCAAGCGCAGCGGGTCACAGTCGAATCCTTTAATTATGAAGTGGGGGCTTATGTCAATCTCTGTGTATTTTCAGAGATTTTAATTAATTGTATCAGGGCATGTGTACAATATTTGTGTATTATTTGTTCCACCTGCGCCTAAGGTAAATTACATTTTGTTTGGGCCACCCCGAGGCACTGAAAACAAAACAAAACAAAACAAACAAACAAAAAAACTAAAAACACTTGAGTGTCTTTCAAGTACAATGTCTTATTAACTCAGAACAAGCAGATCTTGCAGTTGATTTAATTGACACTTCCTTGCATGATGAATGCTGCTCTGGTGTGTTCTCTGATCATCTTAGCATTAACACATTTATTTGTCATTGAAATGTTTCCATAAATACATACAGTTATTCAGATGACACACAGTTTTGTTTTTACATCAGCCCAGTCTTCTTTAGGTGTTTCAATCATCTTAGATGATTTAGCATGACATAATTTCCAATACCTTATGTTAAAGATCGGATGTCACATTTCACATACAGAACACACGACCTTTCTGCAACAAAGCCACTGTTTCTCTATATTTATTCAGTCATATTTTACTAAATTTTAGAATATTTCAAAGCCAGCTCTTGTACTCTAATAGTACAGATAAAATGAGTCATGCTTTTATTTTCTCCTTGCCTGATCTTAACGTGCTATAGCTCAGCTTCCAATCTGGGCAGAATTCTGCAGCCATGATTCCTACTATGACATTTCTTTTGCCACATGGCCTCAACTTCTTTGCAGTGCCTGGCAATTTCTGTCCAAATTCACTTTAAAATCACATACCAGACCTAACATGACCTGGTAATGGATTATTTGAGTGAACATTTTACCTCCCTGCCCCAAAAGATCTCTCAAGTCTGGTGGTTTAAGTCTATTATCTGTTGCAGAGTCCAGGTTAAAGTTGAGGGGTGATTGAGATGTTGCTGTACTGGCACTGGAGCAGCACTGTCAAAACATATTTTTATAGATTTGCCTTTCTGACTAATGGCTGTTTTGTTGTTGCATAATAGTGTTTTGTCATCTTATCACATCCATCTGTTGGTTTTGCTTTTATATCTTCTATACAGATTTGTTTTTGTTAGATTTGTTTCTTTGTGCAAAAGTATTTATTATTTCTTTTGTTCTACAGATGCTCTTATGATACTTAATATTTTGTAATTACATTTTTTTGCCCTTCCTCAAAGAGCATTTTGTGTTTCTTGATTGAAAAGTAAATGCAACTGTTACTGTTATTACTTGGGACTCAAGTTGTCAGCATCATAAAACTCTGCAGCTTTAACAACGCAACAATCAGAAGCAAATTTTTGCACTGATACACCTGCAACCACAATTTTGAAAAGTTGGTGAAGTGGAATTTGATTTAAGTGATCCAACACAGCTTGCTCATTGGTGATAATGAGGAGCTTTTTGAAAGTGTAGATTCTTTCGCTCAGATACCCAAAGCAGAAAGATGGAGCTGCATTAGTCTTTGTATTTGATTAAGAGATTGTTTAGCATAGGCAGCATTACAACTTCTCCCAGAATTGATTTGACAGCGCTAAGCCTGCCTCTTTTCATAGCTCACACATACCGTCTGTTTGTCACCTCTTAATATGAACGGAGTCGCTCATGCTGAAAATGTGTTGCAAGACTAATATTTACGGAATACTAGTTATCCTAATGCATGCAGCATAATTCCTGAACATTGAGCTTATAGTGCACTCGCCATGACAAATGCACACTGTTGTCAGTGATACATGTGATTAGAAAGGGCGGCCCCTGAAGCATTACACAGTCCTAATGGAGATGCAGTGTGCAGGGCAAAAAGTCTGGACCATGGTTGACTGTAATCATTTAAAGCAGCAATGATGATGTAATGAAAAGTGTTGCTTTTACATGGACAGTCAATTCTATCGGGTAACATCATTAATAGGTCATGGCCACCTAATAGTTACAGTCGGTCTCGTTCATCATTTTAACCCCTTCATTCCCAAATATGGCTATGAGCCAGTGGCCACTCGACTCGATTCATTCATCATTTAGCACAGACAGACATACAATAGTTGCCTAAACAATATGAATCAACACTTCGCATACTAATTTTATATGATGATCTCCTTTAGGTGGAGAAAAGGGATTTTATTTTCCTGAGTGCACATTTACTCAGTTCACTGCAGCTGAAAATGGTTAGTAGTTAATCATCTGAAGATTGATTTAGCGTTTTTCCCCCAGACTTGCTGGCTTTAAAACCTCACTGAGCATTTTAATGTGACCGTCATCAATTCCTGGAAAAAAAAAGCATCATTACTGCACTGGGCCAAACTGAGGCTTTCAACAGGCCAAGGGGATATCGAGACCTGATAGAGGCAAACTTCAAACCCAGAAGCTTATCTCATATTAAATTATTTACAGGCAAAAAGAAATCAATTTTCAAAGGTAATGGCAAATCTCTTCTCCTCTACAGTCCCCATCTTTTAGTTCCCAGCACACTGTCAGAACCTTTTCAAAATCACATAAATATAAATCAGCAGTGTTTTTATAACTGAGCTATTTGTAAGATCAGGGACAATGATGATATTATTCTGATTCTCCTCCTCCAAAGTACAATCCCATTTAATGTGCTCAGAGCACTGTCAGAACATTTTTAGAACCACATAAATATAAATAAGTAGAGATTGCTCTAACTAACATATTCTGGAGCTGCTGCTGAAGCTCTGATCATTTTTTTTCACAGTAGAGCCTGTATGTTTTTCTCATGTTTGTGTTTTTACTGAGGCAGAGTGCAAATACTCCCCATTTCCTCTTGGTTTTAAAATGCAATCTGTATGGATACATTATCTGCATAATAACATCCAATTCTGGTGCCTTTGCATTTACACCTAGTATCAATAATAATAATTTCATTATCGTAATCGCCCTTGCCTTGTAATCAGATCTCATATATGCAAATAAGGTACACAGAGCTGGCAGACTTGTCAACAAACACGGTGCATCTGAAATCAAAGGAAGCCTTGAAGGATACTCTTGAGAAACCACTTCGACCATGAATGTGTTAAGAGAACTAGATGCTGTGTTCCAAGATGTAAAGTTTACCTCAGGCTTCCAAAAACCTTGGTGTGAATCAGTAGTAAACAATGATGTAGTCTGTTACATTGTTTTTATTGTACAAAAAAGTGCAAGTACAATTTTTTGTCATAAATGAAGACATTGATAAACTCAGCTGATGAGCACATGATTGCAATCACTTGCTGAAAACACCTTCTCCTCATAAGGTGTGTTTCTTCCAACTTCTTTTGTCAATGCATTAAAAACAAAAAACAAAATAAACAAAAACAACAACAACAACAAAAAACCTGAGTGGACATGCTGAAAATTCAAAATTAACTCAAAGATTTTCCACTCAGCTGAGGAGTTAGTGTATCAATAATACCTTAACGTGATGAAATGCAATGGAAACAAATGCAGTGACCACATTATGACATACATGAAGCCTGCGACTGAAACTTCCACTGAGGCTTCTGATCCACTGTCAAGACGAAAAAACCACAGTGAAAGAAAACATCAGATCTATGGAAAACATGAGAAAAATTACTAATACACTTGTATAAATTTTATTTGATCTTATGACTAAAATTCTGGTGTTTGCGATTCTCAGAAATATATATTCTTTGATTTGCAGTTACTGTGTATAGAAAAAAGTGATGGAGACAACCAATGACATACTTAGACTACTTTGTGGCAACCTTGCTGACCTTGCTAGCATGAATTACATACTGTGAAACGATGGAAAAGGAAGTTGCTAGCAAGAATCAGCTGTGATTGTGCTGATCAGATTGCATTCTGATGTTATGCATGTTAATTCAAGGCATTCTGTTTACATTCAAACCTACTTTAACCAATGACTGTATATAGAGATGGACAACATGACAGCTCCCCAAAAGTGATGCCAAAACATCACCCTTTGCAGCCAGACTTGGTGTCCAGCTGCAGTATAGGTCATTAAATCTGGCCTCCTCCATGTTAAAGGATGGGACATGAACCAAAGTAAAACATCTAAGTACGAGGTATGGCTATTAAGTAACGAGACTGTGCTTATGAGGATAAAACCATGTGGTTCACAGTCACACCGAGTGTTAAATATTAATGGTTGGGTATTCATGCACAACTGCTATAAGTTTCCAATAAGTGACGTCTGTAGTTCACTGCTAGCTAGTGATTGAAGTGCATGTGCTTTTGCTAAGGCTTCGGAATATGCTTAGCTTAAAAGTTGAACAATGCATTAACTTGAAATTTTTGGTGAGATTGAACAAAACAGCAACCAAATTTTTTCATACATTGTATGGGGAACACTGCATGTGACGTGCACGTGTTTGAATGGCACAAAAGATTTTGTGAAGACAGAGAGGATGTCTAGGACGATGAACGTTCTGCACACCCATGCACATCAAAAACTTCTGAAAACATTCAACAAACTGAACAAATCGCCCAAAATGATCAACAACTGAGTATAAGAATGATAGCAGAAATGGTCTCCATTGATAAAGAAACAGGCAAATTAGGCATGAAAATTTGAAATGACAGAAGTTGTCCCAAAACTTCTGCATGCCAGCTCACACTGCACTCTTGGTAAAGCAGTTTCTGGCCAAAAAGCAAATCGCAGTGCTTGATCACCCTCCCTATTCACCTGATCTAGCACCATGTGACTTTTTACCTTTTTCCTAAGATCAAATCTGTGCTCAAAGGAACACGTTTTGAGTCTGTCAGAAGTTGAGAAAAGAACGACAGAGATTCTGAGACAACTGTCTGAAGAAGACCTACTGCACTGTTTTGATCAGTGGAAGACCCGAATTCAGCAGTGTGTTGATGCAGAAGGGGAGTATATTGAAGGAGAAAGACAAAAAATGTTTATGATAAATAAAAATGAATTACAGCATTAGTCTCGTTATTTAATAGCCATACCTCATATGCATTGAATTTTTTTTTCCAAAGACGATTTCTGTTGATGTATTTTGCTAGAAGTTTACTTTTAATAAGTTATTTGATGCTATAAATACCGTGGCTTCACTGCTGCACCCACTCTGGTTCCGAATGACATCACCAAAATATCCAGGATATTTGGATATTTGCTTTAACATGCATTTTTCCTTATCCAGATGTGGATTGCATTAATAACAAGTGTAAACAGGATCATACAGTGAGGTAGCTTTTATGTGTAAATTGGTGTATTATGCAAAAGTGTCTGTAATTAACCATGTGTAGCTTGATTCTTCATGTGTATCCAATCATCTCACTTGTCAAGTAAACGCATGATCTTAGTCTAAGACACTGTGTCTTCTCTGAGTAAATGTTATCACTTTTGGGACAAGCAGCAGATTTTTCACTTTTGTCTGTGAATTATAAATGGAGCAATGTGCCAGTGATTTTATCTACATGTGAGGGAACTGAGTGTTAATTAATTAAACAGCCCTGTCTCTTTACTCAGCTCTTTAATTACAAGTGAATTAAACAATGCCCAATGTGAATTATGTCTAATCAGAGGAATAGATTTCACCAATTAAAGTGCCCTCCAGTCTGGAGGTGAGAGTAAAAATATGTGTCAGACTTGCTCATAAATCCAAGTATTGATTTGAGCACCAGGGCGGGATGGTTCAATAACTATACACAGCTCTCTCTGTGCATTGCAATGTCAATTCCTATACACAGAAAGAGACAATGATTGGGAACCATTTAGCTGACTGCTGATGGCATCAGGAGCTCAGGATGTTGATCTTAATGTCAGAGAAGTTGCTGTGGCTTTTGGTTTATGAAGTTTTAATGAGAGACCTTGGACAGTATCTTTACATTTTCTATTTATATTTTTTATTCAGGACATTGTGGTATAGTAGAATATGGTGCAGACCGCTGATCTTCTTTTAAATTTCATTTTAGAACATAAGAAATCAGATACTGAACTAGATACCTAAATGTATTATTTTAGCTTCCTGTGAGGCAGGTGCTATGTTTAAATAACACTATGTAGCACTCATCAAAATTTGGTTTAAAAAGTCTTAGCTAATAAAAATGCACACAATAATATTGAAGGCAATCATTTAAAGACCATAAATATGTTTTCACAAAACACAAAAACAACCAAAAATTTGAAAAATTACAAGTCCCAGAGCGATGCACATATTAAAGGTAGGTGCACAAAAACCATGCACACAAAGTTTATCTATAGGAAGAATGTACAGAGTTGCATATGTTAGACCACATGTGCACAGTTTTCTAAAGTGAGCACAGTTTTATATAATTAAGTGGGAAAAAAAAAACACTATGTGATAGACATAATTTAATTATAAAATACTGTTTGTTCAGGTTGTTCACTAATTTCACGGATTGTATATAATTTAATTGCAGTCTACACAGGGATTTATCATATGCCTATTTAAGGCTTTCATTTGAAGCAATTATGAATTTTCATGATTATCTTTATTGCAGGTAGGATTTAATTTCCCTGCATTTATGTTCTATTATCCATTTGTAAAAGTTTTTTTTTCCTTAAACAGCCTGTTTCAGTAAGAGTGATGACGATGGGATGTCACTGCTGATAATGGCTTACATATTTTTAATAATAATAGTAATATATATCTATATCTATAATTAATATTAATACAGGTTCTATTAATATATACTACTGTGCGACAGCTGACACTGTTGATGGACTTGGCTGTTATATTCAGTGAAACTGCACCTTTTGTCATTGACAGGTCTTAACGATGGTGGAGCAGACAGAGGTATGATATGGAAACAGATGATTAACACCATGTTTCCACACAGTTATGTTTTGTGTCCATAATGCTGTATAATATATGGACCTTCCCTGGTGTTCAATGTAAGGAAATGCATTTATTTGATCTCATAGAGATACGTACTCTAGGCAAATTCCAGAGGAAAAAAAAACTAAACTTCTTTCATAGCATGTTATCTAATGTAGTATGTAATGTACTATTAATGTAATGTAGTATATACTAGGGAAAGAACTGAACCAAGTACAGACCCATGGAGGATATCACAAAGATGATCTGAACTCTGCAGTGACCGCAGATAAAATTCTGTGCAACAGAGAGAAAGCAGCCTAAAGCAGTGGCACAAATGCCAATCCAGAAAGTAGGAGTGAATGATCGCCAGTGTCAAAAGCTGCACCAAGATCTAGGAAAGCTAAAACAGGATTTTCCACCTTAGTTACTAAAAGCAAGTCATTCATCACCTTCAGAGGAGCTGTCTTGCTGCTTTGAGGGGCATGAGAGGCCGACTGAAATGTCTTCAGAGACTATTACTGTTCAAAAGAGCAACTAATCAGTTCGATACTTTCAAGAACCTTGAGCAGAACAGCAACATATAGATTAGTCAGTGAGGGATTGTGAAACAAGGGTTAAGATTGGATTCAAGACACACAATACACACATTAACATCAGTGATAAAACATAATCAGTTAATCAAAAAAATAAAATAAAATAAAATCTTCAAATCCAGAAATGCAACAAATACAGAACAAATAGGGAAAACACATGCAACACAAATTGCTGATGGGGGGTGTGGGGTGGGGATGTGGGGATTTAATTGACAGTGAGTGTAGTAAAAGATACATCTATTATCTAATATACATACAGACGGGTGACAAATTACAGGAAAAAAACAGAAGACATGAGTAGAGAAACATATACGAATACAGATGCCGCCACACAGGTGCACTGCATGGTACGATTAAGCAATTAACATCCAATCATGCTCTGTGGTTTATAAAAATGCTGAGCAGGCCCAGCTGATTCTGATTTTGTACCACGATGGCAAGAGAAAAAGTTTTAAGTGACCTTAAAAGAGGGGTCATTGTAGGGGCAGAGATGGTGGGAGCTTCAGCTACAAAGACTGCTCAACTGGCTCATGTTTCAGGATTTAGTATCAGGTTTCAGCAACAGTGACTAAAGTGACATCTGCATTTAGATCTATGAAAGAGATCAGTAAATAATGGAAATTGTCGACAGAGCACATTGTTGACAGTGATGTTTGTGCATTCATGCAATTGTGAGGAAAACAGAGGCACAACTCTTCCTCAGGTGACTGAGAATGTCAGTGCAGAACCTGATCAGACTGTCAGCAAGAATGGTCTGTCAACTATTGCATAGTGAGGGATATTATAGTAGGATTGCAGGAATCCCTTATTACAGATGATGAAGAAGATGAATACACATTTGAGAGTTTAGTGGTGCAGTGAATGGTACAGGCCTGAATGCTTGATCCCTACAGTGAGGAGATCCAGTGACTCCATTATGGTTTGGGGGGCATTTTGCTGGCATGGTTTGAGTCCACTTCTTAAGGGTCACTGCAAATCAATACAAAGTTGTCCTGAGTAATCACCTTTATTATATGATGAGACAGTCCTGTCATGATTGGAGCAATCTCTGCCAGGATGACAATGCTCCCATACCAAAAGCACAAGGGGTCATTGATACCCCTTTTCCACCAAATTAGCTGTGGTTCTAGAACTGGTCCTGTTCAGGATTCTTGAAAGCTTGGTGCTATCCAGCAAACCAACCCACATTTCCACTAGTTTTGAGCAGAACCACTTTAATCAAGGTGCCATTAACGGAGGGTGATGCACAATGCATACCTAAAATGAACAGTAATAGCAAGATGGTGGATCACATTGATTAACCTGCAAGTGTTTGTACTGTTATGACAGATACTCATTGGCAGACCGCTGACGTCTGTTGTCTTCTCTATCATCTCTTTCGAGCTTGTAGAATATGACATGCCCACTGATGTCGTTTCAATTCACACTTGAAAAGCTGCTTTTTTTTTCCTTGTTCAAGCTGGGAACCAACTTTTCAGGTTCTGAACCAATTTATTTTTTGTTGAGATGCTCCGAGTTATTGATTAGGCAAGTGAACTGGAACAGAACTCATTCCATGTTGAATGGAAAAGGGTATGAATGGTTTCATGAGTATGGAAATGATATTAATGTTCCATTTTTTTCTTCTTAAAGATTTGAAGACATCCATTAAGGCATTTCATCTATATAGCTACAATGTATCGGTTAAAATATACATCCAGCATATTTAGTGTAGCTGAAGCTTGATATGGGAGTTGTGCCTGGACAACTTAGAATTGCTGGCATTTCAGAGCCAACCAAAACTAAACTAAAATAATTTAGCAATGTGGTACTTAAATGGCAAGAAAGATTTGCTTTTCTTCTCTCTTTGCTCTCTTACAGGGTTGTCAGGCTCCATTACAGCAGGAGACAACCTTCCAACCTCACCTCCCGGGGCACTCGTGCTGCTCTACAGCACACCAGTCACCAGCCATGCCTTTGCTATCTAATGCATAATTTGGTGCCTAATTTGACAGTCTTCACTTGAGCCTGTTTTGCCTGTAGCTCCTCAGTCAGCAGAACAAGCTCTGCGTGTATTGCATGCTATTTTTATCTGAGTGCACATCTCTTGTTGATAGGTAATTGTCGAAACCCTTCATCTCATCACCATCAGTGTCTGGAGGCCTTGCATGGCATTGTAACCTATTTCTTCTCACTGAGGAGGGGATTTTTTTGTCCAATAATGATGTGGTATAAATAAAATAAGGTCGCAACAATGTTTTTATTTACTGTGCTATTTTAAGTTTTAATGTGGTAGAGAAAGGTGTCTCAAGAGAAGGAGGAAATTGAAACACATAGAAACAGGGCACTGCATCAAACATTCACCCCTAATACTGTGTTTCTGCATCTTGTTTGGGAAGCCAGTCCAATTACTAAACGTTAGCCCTTCACGGGGGAACTGTTGCAGACGTCATGTGAATATCCTTTTACAGCCATGAACCAAAATCCTCCCCAACCCTATTTGTTGATAACCCCTGCCTGTGCTTAGCTGAAGAAATATGAAATGCAACCTGGGAAACAGTATCCAGTAAAGTTGCCACTCTCTCCAGTAAACACAATGCCATTATATCTGCCTGTAATGAAATCGACCAGCAGAGGCTCCTCCGTCTCATCTGCAGTCATTGCTGGCACTCTGGAGATGGACTCCCTGTACGCATTCACTGTGTTGAGTGTTTTATCAGCAAACAATGATTCGATGCTTTGTGGTCTACCACAAGCTGTGCTTCTCACACATCAAGTGGAGTGCTATTAGAGAATACTTGGGGTGAGGAGGAGTAGGGGTTGGTGCCTCAGGGACAAAGTCTCTGCACTGCAGGAATTGTGCTGACTGAGCCATTCTGATAGACAGGCCATGTCTGTATTCAGAGCTCAGTGAGGTTCAGGAGCGCTGTGTGACAGCAGCAGTGTTTGCCAAGGGGGGAAAGGCCATGGCAAAACAAACACTCTGCTTTAGTCCGTTGGAAAAGTCTGAGTGCTGGTTCTGTTTGTCAAAGTTCTCAGCTTGGTCTAAAATGGATTTAGACGTTTTTTGAGAAAGCCATATAATATAGCTGTATAGTAAACATACACTATCTCATTCTCACTTTTTAAAATATGATCTCAAATGTCTGCAAGCTCCAAATTTGACTTTTGACACATGCACTTGAGCATGATATATGGAATAAATTTGAGTGCAGCAGTCTTTTGAAGTTGCAGTCAGACAGCAGTACAATATAGTACAGAACAATATTTTGTTTCTGCAGCTGCCATTTTATTTGACCTTGGAAACTCTTTTGTGAAGGAGACAATTGACTGGTGGACATAAAAACCCAATCTTTGTTACACTTTAATTCCCTATATTGACCTTTGGATGAACTGTTTACTTTTCCACCCAAACTCTCCAACATAATGTTAGTTTGTTAAAAAAGGGAGCACACGCAAAAAAAAGCAAGTTTCATAAAATATTATGTATGCTCTCTGTGGGGTTTATCAACCAGCACTTCAAAGAGAAAGGTAAGTTTCTGATCCAGCATGAATATTATGCACTAGAAATACTTAAGAACTTTAGATATTCATTTTTCCTGTTGAGTTAAGAATAGAAAGGCAGATTTAGGCCTGCTGACTTTGCCAGCACTTAACAATGTACATTATAATTCAGGATGTCTGTCAAGAGTCAGTGCCTTACATGTAGACAATGAGAAAATAACCAAAACAATTCCAATAGGTTACATCACAGCCCTAGCATGCAGGTAAATGATTGCCACACTTACAGAAGAAACTGCATGAGACGGTGTGCTTTTTCAGGTAGCCTAGTTAGTTTTAAGGTACATAGATATTCACTGCAAGCTTTGCATCATCTCAGTCTATACTAGTAATGCTGTTTGATCATATTTGCCTTCTAGGTGAATGTGCACTTACAAAACTATAAACTACTCAAAGGGGCAGAAACTGACGCAAAAGGTTTCATTGCAAGGGGTCAAAATCATTCTCTTCTCTCTCTCAAAAGCTGCCACATATTTGCTCTGGGTTTTTAAAACTGTCTCTTAAAAGTAAGCTGATGTTAGAGAGACCAAACCCTGCTTTTAGCTTGTGGTTTTTTAAATTGAAGTTATTACATGAAACATGAAAACATGACATACAACTTAAAAACAAGATTAAAAAAAATAATAACTAGATACAATTGTACCAACTTACTTTAACCCCTCATTTAGCATTTATAAGCACTATATTATTATATTGTATATTATCAGAGTGAGTACCTCACTCTGATAATATTCATGGTATTCATTTAGATATAAATATTTCTTCTTCACAAATCTAATAAATGGACTTTGAGTGAAGATGTTTTTATTTTTATTTTTGTCAAAGTAGTGAAAGATCATGAATGAATCTTGAAGCTCCAAATGTCTTCCAGAGTTTTGAACACATTTATAAATCCACATGTGAATGATTTATACATGTTTAGAACGTATAAATAGATCACGTGAAGCCCACAGAAATACCTGCAGGTAAACACAACCTGAGACCCACTCTGTTAACTACAATTATTTCCCTCTAAAATCACAAGTGCAGGTCTAATGTTAATAGTGCAATGTACAGTATATGTACCATAGTAACATTAATGGATAAACATAAACTCTTACAACAGTAGCTCATGCATTTTTCATTTGTGGGAACAGCATGCTAACGCTAATTATCTGTTAACACCATACTCCTGTTTCCATAATGTAATCTCCCACTAACTACCTGTAACTGTGGTAAATACTGTTTCATATGAATACATTTATGGTGACTGACTCCGTGTCTGTGTCCATTCAGCCAACAACCAAGACGTGATATCATTTTCAGTATTGTACCGATGGTTATGAACAAACACATATCGATACCCCTGGTACAGCTGCTGAAATTATCTTAGTTTTATTACATCTGTTAAAGAGGGAGCGGGTAGTAGTGATGGTTGTTTGCGAAAAGCTTCAATCTTCTTGTGTTTACAACTCAAGAGGTTAGAATATGTCCCCTGAGCAGTACTACTTCTTCAGGGGAGTTTGGACGCTACACTGAGTTGCTATCGGAAAGATATGAGACAGGCCAGTCCAGGACATGGCTAGCTGGTCAGCATGCCAATTTCACCGGAAGAAAAGAAGTGATAGTACTAGAAGCATAGCATTTGCATTGCTTTCCACTGCTGGAGAGATTTTTGGCAAGTTAAGGAATTAAGCTTGATGCTGAACTCACAAAACAGCTGTTAATGCTAACATTAGCAAAACAAAAACACTGAAGGTTAGGTTTCGCAAACAACTGCTCCACACTTCCACATTTGAAATACTTTACTGATGCTCAACAAAAATGTTAGTTGAATAACATGAAAATAAGGAATCAGTCAAAAATTGGCTTTAGATTTATTTTCTAAGTGAGACATATAGCTATCTTAATAATAATCACTGTAAAACCAATATCATCCAATTCTATTTTTATCGGTTTCATTAACTTCAGGACACATCAGTGAAAGCTTTTGCACCTACAATAAAACACTGAGGTGTAGGTGACTACTACCTCCAACTTTGGGCTACAGGAGACTACATTATAGTGTGTTTATAAAGCCTTTATTAAGTGTTAATGTACTACTCAAGAATTATAAATAGGGATGGGTACAGTGTTACCTCCAATTTCTTCACTGGCAAACCAGAGTAGCTCACTAGCCAGATGTGTTGTCACTGCATGTTCTTTGTATCTCCCTACACCTCTGCTACAGTGTTAATAATTTATCGCAGTTAAACGTATATGGCCAGTTTTAGATGTGTTTTCTCTAAGTGAGGCATATACCTATATATAAAAAAACAGTTATTAATAATTATTATGAAACCAATGTTATCAGATTATATTTTAATCAATTTCATTTACCTCAGGACATGAAAAAATGTTGCATCTACAATAAAGCACTGAGGTGTAGCTGACTGCTATTTCAAGCTTTGGGTTGCAGGAGACTATATTATCATGTGTTATAAACTCTATATACCGCTTATAAATGATAAATAGGGTTGGATAAAGTGTTACCTCCATTTTTTTCTCTGTCAAACCAAGGTAGCTCACTAGCTAGATGTGTTGTGACTGCATGTCCTTTGTATCTCCCTCCACCTCGGCTACAGTGTTAATAATTCATCGCAGTTACATGTATAGGGCCAGTGGCATCTATGTGACCACTGCACAGATCAGGTACAGCCCTGGGCAAGAGAATCCTGTGTCAGTGTATCATGGGCTGCGGCTGGAGAGTGCTTCACATGCTGTATACCTGGCCCCCTTGTCCTCCCTCTTCACATAAAAATCAACCTGAGATTCAGGCGTTCTCCCATTGAATTCCCTACCCTGTACTGTGGCAGCAGTAAATTTATGAGGCAGCAGACAGATTGACAGCAATTGAATAATCCACAGTATTTATGAGTGCAGGGGAGGACCTCCAAAGTAGTGGCAGATAATGAAGGATGATGCTGATGTTGTGTGAAAACACAGAGTGGAGGAAATGTGATTGATATCAAAATAATTTAATTTTGTGGAATCAAATGCATATAGTGCCGTATAAAGGGAGGAGGTTTGGCTCAAAGTAGTATGGAGCTGTCAATTCAATAACGTGTCCTTCCTGGTGCAGAATCTTATTCAATTCAGCGGAGGTTAAAACCTCTAATATGACTGGACAATACTCCTGCAGATATCTTATTATTCCCGACAGTCAGGAAAGACCACCTCTAAATGACATACAACAAAACAATGAAAGGAGTAAATGCCTACTGCTTTGTTGAATGAGTGGATAAATATACATTCATAATTTGTGTAAAGTCAATTTGAACTGGAGGCAAAAAACAAGGTGTAAGCTTTTCCTTTAACTATTTAAATTTTGATTTTAAAATCCCCCATATTAATCAATCAATCAGTCAATCAAATCACTTTATTTGTCCCCAAGGGGCAATTTAAAAGGGCATGAAAGTAGCTAAAAAATAAGATAAAATAAATATATAAAAGAAAGACACAAAATCAACACACGGTACAACAGACACCATTCACAGAATGGAATAATAATAGAATAATTTATAAAGTGCATTTTTTTGATGAAATACATTTCTTGAAATGATATGCTTCATAAACATTCCAGGCAGCTAGAAATTGTTCATACAAATGGACTGATTAGTGCAACAGTATACATTTTGATGCTGGAACATCCCCACCCGACAGCTTGGAAAACACAGCATGCCCGGAATGTGAAATCAATTGCAGCCTTCATTAGAGTCAAGCAAAGATCTCTATTGACACATACAAATGTACTGAAAGTGAAATGGATACATTCAACAATAACACATTCTGTGTGTGTGTGTGTGCGCGCGCATTTGGGGGTGGTTGGGTGTGTTAACCTTAGACAACATGCCAACAGTGGAGACTGTGCTTTCTATATAATGAGATTAGCTGACAGCATATGTGCAACAGGATAGGCTCTATTGCAATGCACTCCTCACACACTCCACTTGCTGGTCAGAGTTAGATGCCAAAGGGTTCCCAGTACAGTAATGTAGTATCCATTAGCTTTCATATTATCATTAAATTAACTATTATTTCAACAGATACAATGGATTATTTTGACAAGAGATGAGAGCAAACATCATCTCAGTGGACTTAAGAATTGATTTCTTAACACCTCTCTCTGTAGTGAAAACAGTCCCTAAGTGCAAGATGGTTCATATAAGGTTTGCTTGTTTTCTATATATTCTTACCAATACCTTCCGGCTTATAAATCTGTCATATTATGGTGGTTTGCGGTGGCGGATGAGGGCTGGGGGTGGGAGTGGGGGAAGGGATGCAGTTGGCACCCGAGTGTGTGCATGTGTGTGTGTGGGCATGTGAACTTGGCAGAGAAATGAGATGAGAAAATACACTCACCAATTCTATTGTCTCCTGGAGATTGTACATCACAGTTCAGCCTGGGTGGTGTGTTTCTAAGCTCTGCGATGCATTTACCGTCCAAAGAGAGGATTAGCAAGGAACACGCAACAGGATTTGTCTTTTCTCTGGAATGGCTCAATTTTCATATCTCCTTCAGCAGAGGCTCAAGTTAGGGTTCAACAAATGGTCAGAATCGCAAGATTTGTATTTCAATGGATTCTTAAATACACTGAAATGTGTCATGGTTATTGAGTAAATTAGCTGCAGTAGATAGCATTGATTTCTGATATTGACCAATAAAACTCAATCATTGTGCTTGATCTAGGTGGTGGTAATTATTAAAGATGTGTAGAATTTGTAAAACTTTTGGGCTTTCTAATAAAAAAGTGTATTGAAGCCCCAAGTGTTCAAGTTGAAATAAATAATGTAAGTTTTAAATAATGTTTTAATAGTATTAAAAGTATTTTCATTATTTTTATTTGATTGTGGATTTGTTTTTCAAAATGCCAGCTTTCAGAACAGTTTCTTTTTTCTCTTCACAAGGCCATTACACTATTTTCGCATGTCACTTTCATAGTGTCATTTTTTATTTCCTAGTGACACTTTTCATGACAGTGGTGTTGTCAATGGTAACTGCCCATCTCTTTTCAGGCAATCACACACCCTCTGCCTCTCTTTAACAAACAAGCTCAAAGCATTTACCATATTTAGCCACTTAGTACTTGTTAGCTGTAGAAACAACCATTTCAAAGTAAATCTGAACCAGCCAAGTAGGCTGCTGCTGTAAATAAAGACAGGACACAGAAACTAAACTCTCCTTTTATGTAGCTTAACAAGGCTGCACATGCTGCCTAAGTAGCTACCTAACAATAAACTGTGTTGTGACCGTTCTTGAGCAGCAAAGACCAAAAAGATAAAGAGTATTTCTCTTTACTTGCGCTAGCTAAAACTGCTTACTCTGGCTATTCATTTTAATTCTGAATGAGAACCTAGTTGGTCAGGATGCAATTTTCCTGTACTTTTTTCTGGTTGTTTTTTGCAAGCAGTAAACATTTGAGTGCTGCTTATGGGCCTCTTGTGTTTTTTTTACTCATAGACTTACAGAGCTCCGGTAGTTGACGTCACGCAATCCCTGCATGCAATGGTTGCAATTAAAGCACTGCCATGCTGGCAGGAAAGCATGCTACCAGGCATACCACTGCTAGCAGCTAACTTGTCTCTTTTGGCCACTGTATAAAAGTGGACAGCTGTTGTAGTCCATCATGCTAGAATAGTCAGGGACAAGCAAAGGGGAGAGCATTTTATTGGATTTCCAAAGATCCTGAAAGACAAAAGAAATAGATTACTGCCATAAAACGTGCTAGAAGCGAGCAGAAGAGAAATGGATTGATGAAAACCCACGGGCAACACATTCCGCTTATGTAGTGATCACATCAGGTAGAGAATCCAATGCTTCCTAACTTTAATATCTTGTTTATTTTACATGTTGTTATTAAAACAGTTCTGTTTTCACAAAAGGCATTTTAGACCTGTGCATTTTGGTGTGGATTTTGCAGGGCTAACTTGTTAGACGAGGGAAAGTCGATGAGGTAATTGTAGATGTCTGATTACTGCAGGTCGGGAACATTGTCTGCTCCGACTGTCTTAATATTTGTGAAAAGGACACTGGGGGCATTGTAAGGTTAAGTAATGTTCAGTCTATCAAGTTTTGCAATATATCGTTCAATTTCCTTAGATGTGTAAACTCTGACGGCTTGAAACCAGTGCTGGGGCCATTAATTTTTGCTCAGGTTTTTCCTGCCAACATGGCACTGTAAACAAACCATGTCACGTGATGCCCGGAGCTCTATTGGTTGAACCATACAATCTATGGGTTGAACTGAAAGGCAGCAGTGGTGGTGATGACAAAGTTTACAGTTGTTTGGCACAGTCATGGAGGAGAAAGTACTGGAAGCTATTGCTGGATACATGGACCTCTGTATATGACTTTACCAACCACAGTTACCATGTGATTTGAACATGAAACAGAAGTCTGGAGGCAAATCTGCACAGCACATGAGATTTCAGGTGAGGTGTTTTCATTAATGTAAATTTTCTGAGTTACAGTTCATGATTAAGCTAACATTAGCTCGCTTTAAACGTCTACTATCAACATCTCCCCAGACAAGCTGCAAGACATATTTGAACAAACTGTAGCCTCAACAACTTCCTAACATTAAGGTTTAACGCTAAGCAACTTTTGCTAATGTCCATTTTACCCTGTGCTGTTAGAGAAGGAATCCAGACACAGACTCCATAACATTAGGGGAATAGAATATGATCTGATGTTAATCATATCTGAAAGCGTACAACATAATTAAAACATTGTTTTAATTGTAGGCCTCCTGTTTTTGCAACCTGCGAGCAGTACTCTGCTAGATTGGGGCCTAATAAACCAAGCTGGTAAGTGGGCCAGGTAGGTACCATGTGAAGCCTCGTTTAACTAAATAAAAAGGAGAGATTTGCTACTGTGTACTGTACTTACTTAGTTAATTTCAGAATTGGTTTGATATTGTTGTTATTTTAGCTAACTGGTGCAAGCTTGCTAAATCTGGTATCAGCTTGCTAGCTTGAGGCAGGGGACTGGCTGAAAGGTTGGAGGGCAGTGACTTGTGACAACTCCACACTTACAAGGAGTGACATTAAATTTAAAAAAAAAAAAGACATTAAGTACAAGTGTCATTGCCAATATGAAATAAGAGACTTTTATAAAAAATAAAATTTTATATAAAGAAATATAATTGGACTTCACTGTTCATATCAAAATTAGAATGATTAAATGACATTAAATGACATTTAAAAAATAATGAGTCTGAGTTTTAATGGCTTCTTAAATGATTTCACTATTTATTGGTTCATTTGGGTATTTTATTTAATACATTTTTTTTAAAATATTGAACACCAGAGCTCAATAAAGGGTTTCTCTTAAAAATGTACATGATAATGCTACAGAAGCATAATAAGCTATGCATAGTAAGCTTAATAAAAAGTCAAACAGAATATTATATTTCCCATCTCATCGTGTATTACTTAAGTAACCATTAACAGTAAGTATTTCAGTATTTAAAAAAAGAGACTTCATTGAAGAATTATGTTTTGATGTGAGAGAAATTCAAGATGCTGAAGCAGAAGTCAGAGGAGCACTTGGGTCCATTCCCTCCATCATGTTTTTAGACAGTGTTTGAAGTGCGTGCGAGCTGTGGTGAGGTATGTCTAGGGTCTTTGCGGTGAACCTTTGAGGGAAGGATTAATAGGAGTGGGGGTCTGCTGATGCATGCTCTTGCTCCTTCGGGTCTCCATAATTCACACTGTCAGCTGAAGAGTCGGTGCCGAGCGCCAACCCGGAGCTGTCTCTCATCATCACACACAGTCAAGAGCCTGTCAGAACAGATGAAGCCACCGGCTCAGCACTGTCGAGGAACATTGAGCCGTAATTCACATTCTTCTGCCCCGACAGGCCTCACTAAATCCTGGTCCTGCCATGAAACACTGGCGTCTGATCAAGGAAGCCCCTGCATTGAAACCACAGGAGAGCCACTGTGATATGAACCAGATTAGCAATGATCAGCTTGCTCTACCTCCCTATCAAACGATATTGGCACCAATAACTGGTATGTCACCTTCCACGGTGGTTCAGTGTGTGCCTGTGCATGAATTCTCACACTGTAAAAAAAAAAAAATTAAGACATATCGTTTCAGTTCATGGCTTATTCTGAATGTAGCAGATCTTTGTGACACATATAATAACTTCCTCTCTGCATTTTTCTTGTGTAAATTATATTTCAGAGATATCAAAATTAAAATCTGAGGGGTTGTTGGGGATTAAATTAGTGTAATGATGCGTAACATCACACTGCAATGTCCTTTTGCCACCGCCCAGAGAGGCGTGTGAGTTCATCCGACCCAGTGTGGCCAGATCTCACAATTATTAGCTGCAGCAGCCTGATATTTGTGCTGATATACACATCTTGGCAGATGCATACAAAAGCTATAAAGCCCCCATGTCCCTCTTACAGCAAAAAAAATAAATAAAAATAATAATAATAACCCTGTGAGTATATCTAACTGAGAATTCAACACCATCAGCATACAGAATCCACATCTGTGTTTGAGTGGCTTAATTAAGCCATAATGAAGAAGTGAGGATGCTACATCCAGCTCAGGGATTTCTGGTGCCCGGTGTCAGACCTCATTTATACCACTAGGCTCCATGATTGACACCTCAGTCTTCCGGAAACCTCAGGGCAACATGAACACCAGTAACAGATTGAAGAAATTATGTTACCCAGGACTACAAGCTACAAGCAAGACTGAAGACCCCAGATTTACTAACTGTAAGAAATTATGGAAAGAGATCTAGTAGTTAAAAACAGCAATCCTTTGCTGAGACAATGTAATTTCCCTGGAAGATATTTATCATTGGACACAGATGATTGTTCAAGAATATATAAATAAAATTGCTCTTGTGTAGACACGGGTTGATTTAACATAACAGCAGTTTAGGAATGTTAATCACCACACCATCCATTGCTTTAGCATGCTGCTGATACAAATGTATAATTCAAATAATTCAAATACATATTTAATTTGCTTCAGGCTTGTATGCAAGAGAACAAATTACAGTGCAGAAAAAGAACAGACATATTAACATACGTCATCTGCCAGGCACTGGTTTTATGCTAGCTGCTCAATTAAATGCCTGTTCTAGTTCTCCATGCGTGTTTCAAAAAGCTGTCATTCAGACCAATTATACAGTACCAGACCATGTAAATGGCTTGCTATAATGCATGCAACTCATAGGACTGTACTGCTTGTGTTGCATATGAATACATGCTTCTTGTTGTTGCATGCTGTATTCATACTACATAGGATATGTCACTGATGCATTTGGTCCAATAACTGTTGAAAAATCTGGCAGAGCTGTGTGATTTAAGTATTTTTTGTTTTATTGCTACTCGTGTGTGGAAAGCTAAAAGGACATCAGCCGGCATCACCAGCTGAAGTTTCACATGCATGTGCTGAAGAATGACTCTTGTGTGCTTGCTCTGGGGACCCAGTAGTGGGAAAGCATGAGGGGGCCCACATGCAACTTTCATAAGAATGACTGTGACACCACCTTTGAATGCACTACCCAGTTTTTAATACATCTATGGAAAGCACCCAGTATCCAGTGATCCTATCCTCTGCAGTAAGCAAAGCTAAATGGGTATTACATCTCATCATGATATAAAGAAACAATAGGAATGTTTGCCTTGTCCAGCTAGTGAAAAGCAGAATCTTACCATGTCACAATTGATAACTAAGGTAATCATGTTCCTTTATTCACTGTGATAGTGAGCGTCTGTCACAGTGAATAAAGGAACATGATTACCTTAGTTATCAATTGTGACATGGTAAGATTCTGCTTTTCACTAGCTGGACAAGGCAAACATTCCTATTGTTTCTTTATATCACAACATGAATTCGAGAACATTAAAGCTGCATCAGTCAGTTATTCTATAAACAATGGCTATTTGTTTTGTTAAATGGTTCCATTGTAGAGTTAGCACCAGCAACTGTTTATTTTGACAAACCAACTCCTAATACTCACATAACAGCAGAGGATGTACCATACAATAATTAGCATCTTCTTGAATATTAACCAAATTTTGCATTTTGATGGAAACCTGCCACATGAGCAGGATGCACACTTTTACGTTCATATGAAACTCACTGGAAAAACATGAGACTCATGTATGCTCATACATGATTCCACTGCTGTATATAATTCAATGATGACACTGCCTGATAATACATGATATCCTTTTAGTGTCTAGTGGTTGAGCTGTTAATGGATGAAAACCAGCATTGCATAACATGTACAATTCCACCTTACTGTCATTATCACTTGTAAAAAAAAAAATTGTGTTAAACCTGAAATTCTCTCAAAGTGAAAATATACAAATGAAACACCCGTAACACCATTTAAGCACAGATGTAGAAAGTGTGATAGTGGTTAGAAATATGATTAAACTGTTCTCACATATTATATACACATATGTGTTCTATAACTGTTCTCACATATTATATACACATATTATATAAATGAAATTAAAAAGTTATTTTTTGAGTCCAACAAAGTCACTGAGCTAAAAATTAGTGGTTATTATGTTAAGTTGAAGATTTGTCGATATATCGTTTCTTTAACCTATTAAACTCCACTATTGTGATAATGAACTTTTAAAACATTTGGCATGATAACCCACAAAAAACACAGTTCCCTATTCTGAAACCCCCTGGTAGGAAACTTAAAACTCACCTTTTTTTTTTTTTTTTTACCACTGAGTATACTGAAAGAAGTATAAAGTGTCTAGGGTGTATCAAGTCTATCTATAATTTAGTTTCAGCACCTTATTGCTCGGATCCAGGGAACGATTTATCATTAAGGTTTATTACTTCTAAGTTGTTTTAGTAGAAAATTTCTCACAGTATAGGAAAAATATATAAAAATATATAAAGCATGAAAATGTTCATCTATCAATGTCTTGATCACCAAGGTGCATGTACTGGCATAATTTGCTACCATGCAATGCTCTGCAATAAAACTGGCAATGGAAATATTAATCCAAGAGGATTCACCTAAATGTAATTAGACAAGTTCAAAAAAAGGGGTGGGGGGTGGGGGTGGCACAGGTACATATGCTATAAATATCAGCTGCTTTTTTTCTACCTTAGCTCTTTTCAAAAAGGCACATCTGGTGTTACACTTGGACATTATGTTCAGGTGGTCTCAAGTAGAACAGAAAAACAACATCCAGTCTGTAAATTGGGCATATATGTACAGCTCTCGTTGACATATACAATATAATCAGCAAGTATCCAAATGTATAGCTGTTTGTTACACATTAGCTACCTACTGTAGATGTTGGATTAAACTGTTTGAACAGTTGTAAATGACAGCTGCTTCTGTTCATCCACTGTAGAGTGATAATGAATCCGGACTCAGAGGATTAACACTTAGAGCAGCTATAGCTCATGAAATTGATTTACTCAATTAAGTATTTTTCTTAGGAAATCCCGGCAGAAAATGAACTTTCCAACTGATCAGACAGATTTTTGCACTTAATTTATATTGGTAGCAATAACATTGACTGTGTTCTCACCAGGACATGCAGTCAGTTATTTTTAGCTTTATTAGTTATTTTATCTATAAACCCCAAAATCACAATTTTGTCATCTTCCAATCCTAGACACTTGATTTAGATAACTCTACAAAAATATCCTTTAACAATAGCAATAGAGGTGGGACAGAAATGCAACATATAGTCTTACAAGTTGCATTACAGTAAGGATAAACAGCACAGCCTCTCTACCACAGAGACTTGGAAAGATAACAGACTACATACAAGAGGCAAGACTTAAAGATACCATCAACACAAAGGGAGAAAAGAAGCCATTTAGAGAGCAGAGAAAGAGGCAAGAGAAGCCAAGAGAGGATGAAGACAGGTAATTGCAGACAATACATAATATAAGAACAGTTTTGAACAAAGACAAAGCAAGAAATGTTTATGCTTTCCTGACAGGGATCTCTTGTGGCTGTGCAAGTAGTGTGACATTGTTATAGTGCCACAAAACCTCTTGAGGAGAAGGTCAAATGGGTGGTTGGAGTCAACTGTGAATGTGGTCTTGACATTTAAAGCCACGGTTTGCATCCAGCCTGTTATTAACAGTCCACATTGGTTTCTTTTAACCAAGATGCCAATCTCTCAATCTTAAACTAGTTTTACTTGCTACTTACTACTTACTACTTTACTAAACCTCACAAATATTAACCATAGCAGTGGTAGGTCAACACTCATATGAATGGATAGCCATTTGTCATCTTGCCAGTAGAGATTTTAGATTAGAATTGCTTATATATTTGAAAAGCAGTGATAAAATAACCTATTTTAGCAGTCAGAATTTCTGTGCAATGAGGGACATTTGCTCTCAGTTTTTATTTCTCCACTAAATTAGCTTCAACACTGACATTTTTTTTTTTTTTTTTTTTTTTTTTTTTTTGCTGTGCTAGTAATGTCTAAAGAAATATATATGCTGGCCCTGCAATGGACTGGTGATCCATGCAGGGTGTACCCCGCCTCTCACCTAATATCAGTGGTATAGATAATGGATGGATGGATGGATGGATGGATGGATATATGTCTAATGTAGCCTCTAGCTGCTAGCCTCAAGCAGTGATGAGGAGCAGGCTACAGAGCTAGGTCTGGTAAGCTCAATTCTTTCTAACTCCACTAACTACCCTTTTCATAGTCACATGTGTAGTCTTCATACCCAACGGACTCAAGTGACATTACTTGAGGCAATTTATCATACATCCTGTAGCTCCCCCTGGAGCCTCAGAAGTCTTTTGCATATATGTCGTAATACTCGAAAAACACCTGTAAGCAGACTTTGATATAAAACTGGCATAACATCACTCACTCATTAAAGTGGAATTATCCTTTTGGGTGAAAGTTGAGGTCAGTTAGTTTCTGCCTTTTCTTTAACTGGACCTTTAAAAATTCATAGAAGGTTACAGAGACTGCTTTTTAATCCCTTTAATATCCAAGTCCTTGTTTGTTCACATTCTGAGCTTGAGAGACCTGATTTATCTGATCTAGGTCATGCTTTGAAACTAAATGCTGTTAGCATTCAGAGGCATGGGCTAACCTTGTTTTTCTAATTTGTTATCCCTTATCTGTGTAGAGATAGATGCCATGCATCCCACTCAGTTACATCCAGCACAGTCACAGTCCTCCGTTGCTGGCCACAGAGCAGCACCACAAGGGTAAATGGGGGTTAAGTGCCTATATCAAGGGCAGTTTGTTAAGTTGTTAAGGAAGGGAAAAAAATCCTCAATCACTTTCCCAGGTTTTCTCTGCTGGTCTGGGATTTGAATCGGAAACCCTCTAGTTAGAAACCTGCTTGTCTAACCTGACCCTGTTAGAGAAAGACCAGTATTGAAATATCTGAAATGTCTGAAATGCCTTTTTAGTCAGTCTTGAAGATAATAACCAATCTCCTACTTCTCCACCAAGGTGGCCCTGTGTGCCTTTGCTGGATTTGCCAGTGGTCACCCACAGAAACCAATAGTGCACATCCACTGCCTCCTGGCCCTCCACGCCTGCCCAGTGGTTTCCTGGAAGGAGCTTTGAATTTATCCTCCAGAGCTCAGTGAGATCTGAGAACTGTCTGGAGCCCCCTGTATGTCAAAGCTCCCGTATGAGGTTCCTTTGACCTCATTGGAGTAAAAGGGAGGACCTTGTCCCAGTTTGTGCCTCTTGTGTCATCATCTCTTTTACATTTCAAGACTTTTACCGCACATGGTTACATTAAAAGCTGAGATATAGGCCACTTTTCAAGAATAAATAGAAAATAAATCTAATAAAAATAAAAAAAAATTCTGTGGGGTTTTTTTTGTTTGTTTTTTGTTTTTTTTGATAGCGCATATTTATTTGTTTCCAGACTCCTCAAAGGCTCTTTCTTGAAAAATATTCATACCATGGCACCGTAGATTGTTTTACCATTTTCATATAGTGCATCTCCATTCTCTCAGCTAAACAACTTGCTTGGACTGTACAATAAGACAAAAATACCATACGTAAAATACCATACATTATATAAAAAAGGGAACTTCTATTCTTTAGTATTACAAGTTGTTAGACCTTATGAAACTAAATTGTTGGCATTTAAAGTAAAAATTTAAATTGTTCCACCAGATCAAAATTGTGCTGTTAGCTTATTTGCATACTTCGTACTATGCATTGCACACAGCACACAGGTTTGAGTTAAGTTAAAACTGAAAATATAAATCAGTTAAACTCAAACTCAAATTTAAGAAATTAAGTTAAATCTCGCAGCTCAAATTGACATTTGTATTTTCCCTTTTATTTTGAGTTTTCTCAACTTTCTCTTTTTACAGTTTAGGTGAGTTCTATTTTTGCCATTGTCAGGTGTGCTGAATAGTTGCTCAGATACTGAATGTGGATCACTCATCCTTACATAGTTACTTATGTGACCGTATAGAAGAGCATGCTAATGAAGTTTGCACACAACATTATATGTAATTCATGATGATTTTATAGTGGTGAAACAGGTCATTTTGTGGCAGTGATGTCACATTTTACTCAGTGTAGAAAAATCAGCTGTGATATCAGGAGCAGGACCCTGTTCAAAAAATATATTCCAATAATATTACATGTTCCCTGTATGCTTAGTGTGACTTAAGATGATCCTGGATGTATCCAGCAGTTGGATTCTAAATTTCTGTCAGTGGGGGTGGATATAGTGACCAGAAAGGTCACAGGATGACATTCGGGGGCTCTTTAAACAGAAATTCACCCAGGCTTTCATAAACTGAATGTATACTGTAGATTTGCCTTTTGAACAGAAGAAAACATTAGTATTAGAGGCCCATCTCAGATTTATATAATTATATGCTCTTTGAAATGATGATTTTCCTTTCTTTACTTGTGCTCACATTAAAGGTTGCCTCTAAAAGCTTTGCTCTGCTGGTCTCTCCACACAGTTTCCAGAGTGATGGATGGAACTTGCCTCTGATTGCGCCTTCTCATATTGTTCTCTGGCCACATAGGGCAGATACCCCCTCATTAATAAACCTCAGTGATTAATTTCCAAACCCTCCTCCTGTGTCTCTTCCCTTGTCGTCTGTAAGAAAGGCGCCCTCCTAATTAGTGCACACTGATGGAGTATCTATAATACCCAGGGACAAAGCTAAAGAGCAGTGCTGTTGTTGAAAAGAAATCTATGAAGACTCACTGTGGCAGAACCCTTCATCTCAAGTCTGGTGGATTTTGCCTAAACATACATATGTTTTTTATTTTTTAAAAGAATTTTGGAATTTCACAGCCTTTGGAAATGACATGGAATATCATGACAGCAACGGATGAGGTTATACACTGATCAGCCATAAAATTATGACCACTGGTGGATAAAGTGAATAACATCGATCATCTTGTTATAACACAATGTTCTGCTGAGGAACCTTTGGTCCTGACATTCATTTGGACATTACTTTGTCACGTACCATCCACCTAAATATTGTCACAAACCGCGCACACACCCCTCCAATGGAACAACACTCCCCAATGGCAGGGGCCTCCCCCAGCAGGATAATGCTCCCACCACACCACAAAAACTGCTCAGAAATGTCTCAAGGAACATGACAAAGAGCCAAAGCCCCCTCATACTGGCAAAACAGCTCTGACCTGTTGGGGCTTGGACATGGGATCTCTGAAGATCTCCTGTAATTCAATTCAATTAAATTTATATAGCACCAAATCACAACAAAAGTCATCTCAAGGCACTTTTCATATAGAGCAGGTCTATACCATACTCTTTAAAATAGGTATTTAAAGAGAGAGACCCAACAAATCCCACCACGAGCAAGCACTAGGCATAACATAACATAACATAATGCGGGTTCCATATAACATGTAAGGTGACGACAATAATACAGTAGTAGTAGTGATAATAGTAATAATTAAAGTATTAAGGAAGGGAAAAAAAATCCTCAATCACTCTGTAACGAAGGGCACTTCGTTACTAGTGACTGACGGCTTTGGCCTTGTAAATATTGTATAGCGGGGGAGATTATGACAATTATACTTGTAACAAATGACTACAAACATTACTAGCGACATTTTGCACTTAATTATACACAGAGCATTTGGACAGGACATTTGCATATTTGGTAGCAAATATGGATTGTTTACATGGCATATTTATTGAACATGTCACAGTAAGGTTATCAGTTGACCGGTGCTGGGCTCTACCTGGAAGAGAGGGGAGTTCGGTTAGGCTCCGACAACACGGTATATGCGGTGTTCATAATTGACGAACAATCGTCTGATTAAGTTCTTTGCACTGTACATTTAGCTGCTATGGGTAAAAGTGTCTTAGTATAAATTAAGTGTCTATGATAGTGCAGGAAGGTAGTCAATACAAGGGAATTGTTATGGAAACACTTACCGGTCCGGTCTTGTGTCTGCCCCCGGGTGTTCGGCCAAAAGAAGTCCCCGGGGTACGAGCAGGGTAAAGAACGTTCCGGGAGGGACCAAGTAGCTGGATAGGTAGACGGGATCTGGGCAATTTGTAATTTAAGTATATTTGTTGTAATTATGTTTTGGGGTTTATATTTGGTGGGAGGTGAATAGCATGGAAAAACACAATTGTAAATATTTTGTTAAATCAGGAATTACCTCCTGATGGAATAATTTCACCGGTAAACAGGAATTGAGCATACCTGTGAATGGTAGGGTTCAATGTAGTCCACCAGGGACACAGTATAAAAGGCGCCAGTTTCCATCTGACTGTGTTGCTGGTAAGGCTAACTACTTTCATTGTTATACCTTTGTCACTGAGATTGTAAATAAACTGCACATTGAGTTGTTTTGAATCCTTGTTTGGTCATCATTCACTACTGCAAATCCAGCCGCTAAAGGGTCATGTTAACACACTCAGTCACAAGATCATCATCTGAGCTCATCTGTAGTGTCTGGCACCGGGACATTGGCAGCAGATCCTATGGATCCTGTGGGTTGCGGGATGGGGCCTCCATGGATCTGACTTGTTCTGGATCATTCCACAGATGCTGGATCAGATTGGGATCTGGGGAATCTGGAGGCCAGGTCAACACCTTTGGCTCTTTGTTGTGTTCCTGGAGACATTTCTGAGCAGTTTTTGTGGTGTGGTGGGAGCATTATCCTGCTGGGGGAGGCCCCTGACATTGGGGAGTATTGTTGCCATTGGAGGGGTGTGTGCTTGATTTGTGACAATATTTAGGTGGGTGGTACGTGACAAAGTAACGTCCAAATGCATGTCAGGACCAAAGGTTCCTCAGCAGAACATTGTGTTATAACAAGATGATTGATGTTATTCACTTCATCCACCAGTGGTCATAATGACACTGAACACTCTCTCCTTAATTATGTGCCATTTGGTGCAACAACAGCCTTATGACAAGAATGACTTGATCCTGAGGCCGAGGTATTCCATTGTGTGCGAAAAAATCACCAACACACTGCTAGATTTGAGTCACTGTTCACATTTGATGGTACTGTCAGTCAACAGTCGTGTACAACTGCTATATACCCATTAATTTAATTCCTGTGGAGAGCAGTAACATTGTTACTGCTGTGTAACCTCCTATAACAACCATTACTGCTGTGACACTGTACTGAGGTTCCTGAATGTATATTTTCTCTCTACTTATTATTATGATTTTAGCAAATTCTGACTTGACATTGTGACATTGAAAGGCAAAATATCTAGCTTACTTTTGGCTGCTCTACTGTAAATTTCAGTTGAAATCAGACAGGACACACAGTAAGCACCAGGTATAAAAGGAAGGGTTTCATATTTTGGGAACAACACCTATTTGTTTTCTTGCAAAGAGTGAGAAGAGAAGATACCAGTTAGCATAGTCTGGCATAAAGCTTGTAGGCAGCCAGCCTGGTTGTATCCAAGTATAATCATAATTTGAAAAAAAATGTTGAACTGCCTCAAACCAACATAATATTTGAATTAAATGCATTTAAAAAAACAAACAAATACATAGAGTGATGGTATTAACAGGCTGTGTCAAAGCATGATTGCTTTGATGTATTTTTGTATTTCTTTTACTTTTATAAATGAAAAATGTAAGTATTTCTGTTGAAAAGAAACTTGAGATAACATATAAATGAAAAATACCTGTCCTTTTGTCACTTAAATGTGTTTACACTGAATTTTGTAATCAGTTTGCTGATTACAAAATCTACATCAGTGGTTCTGTGTGAAAAGACCAGAAGACCTTAATTATAAAACTCTAAAACAGATAAACATACTATATTAGGAATGACCTTGAAAGCATGAAGTAACCTTGGGTTATTCATAAACATCTCAACTATAATAAACAATTTACAGTGCACAGATTAAATGTGTGTTTACACTACTACTGCAGAACTTACTGCTGGCACTTTTTGTAGAAAAAAAAGTTAAGGGAACTAATTTAGATTTCTTTATTTTTCACATGAGTATTTTGTGGCAACTGGAGAATGAATGAAAATATGCACAGCCCCCCTGTTGTGCTTATCACCATATTTTAAAAATAATTTCCCCCAACTGAAGGAAATAACACTTTGAACAACTAGAATAGACCACAAGAGCATGGACAGTATTGCTTTAAAGAAAAGCTTTCATATATTTCTCATTACAACAGGATGTTCAGTGGTGATCATTTGCATTAATAATAGATTGCATCTCTTCACAGATACTGTAGAAACCAAACAAGGAGGTCAAGGGCAGAAAGCAAATGAGCAACCTTTTCTGAAACATATGCAGGAGTTCAAATAACACAGCTTGTGTATTACTTAAAGACAACCTCTGGTCAGACATAAAGAAACATCTATTCTTCACAGATACTGTGTCTGTGTGGGGCTAATGACGGGTAAAATGCAGTGCAGTGCAGAAGGCAGTGCAAAGCTGTGCTTTGATGAATCGGGTGATTATATTCTGAAACACTCCTTTGCTCTACAAACTGCTGTGGCATAAAGTAATCCTGCTTGGATCTCACTGACTAAAAAGGCCAGCTTGCCATTGATGTGTGAATCTCACAAGCAGAGGCTTTCTGCAATTCTTGCCTTGGATTATAGAAGGAGGCACCTGTGGTTGAATCAAGCATTGCTATTATACAACTATTTATGTTAAAGTTGATACATTTCATTTACTTACTTACTTTCAGACTTTACTTATCTGTAAAGTCCCAGCAAGTAAATGTTACTTTACTGCACAGTCTAATTGCACATCTATTGTACTTGTGTAGTAGTATGTAGTAGTTAAAATAGATAATTTATAGGTCTTCATTTATCCCTAAGAAACCCTTAATCATCACTACGTTTGAGAGGATGCATACACTTTTAGAATACATTTAGCCTCAGTTGGTCTCACTCTTCATGCCTTTTGATTTAGTCTTGTCTCCAAGTTCACTGGACCCAACCTTGGGGTTGGTTGGGACTTAACTTGACCTGGGATTATGGCTCAATGTAAATTCAATATTACCATTTATCTTTTAGCATCAAATGTTGTTATTTTGATTAAATTGTCCTATAATCTCATTGTTTTTAAAATGTTGCCCAAATAAATGAGTCCAAACAAGGTGTTTTTAAAAAGAACTGTATAACTCACTGCTTCATACATTAGTTTGATTAGTTTTATATATGATTTACATATGATTTAGGATACCTTTGCCATTGTGACATGCATTGACAACATATATAATAATCATTATTTCAAACGTATCACTCAGCACACGACTGTTAGGAGGGCAACGAGGCAAATATTTGCTGTTGTGCCCATGTAGAGACCCCTGTTGAGCTCCTTGCACCTCTTAGCAGTGAGCATTTTTCCTCTGGCTACACATTTCCAATTAATATGTTGCACACAGCAAATGCTGCAGTTTATTTGCCCAGAGATCCAGAAACTAACTAGCTGTCCTAGCTGGAATAACAATGTCTAGACTCTGGTTTTGTGGTAGAGTCAGGCAGTTTTTTGGTGGTTTTGATTTAAAAAAAAAAAAAAACTTTATTCAGAATATATGCACAATGAGAAGCACATGGACAAAAATAATAATAATAAAACTCTTCAAGCTAGATTTTGACAGAGAGCACAAGGGTTTAAGATGAGCTAATAATGCAAACCCAAATTAGTTGATATTGAAATCTAAATACACAAACTCAAGATTTTGCTAAGATTAAGTAACCAAAATCAACAAACAGACAAACAGACCACTGGCTGGAATAAACATTTTAATTAAGTTATAGTTTTAGAAAAAATCAAACACAAATTCACAAACAATGATTAACATGCACAATTTTAGTATACAAGACAAAACAGTTACTTTTCAATATGAAAATGCCATTCTACATGTCAGTATCTCACAGAGATCATTGATTAATACACCAGTATTAAGGTCGGAGAACACACTATATAAAAGCAATAAGGTTGTCTTTGATGGCCGTGTTTAAAAAATATATGCAAGCTATTTACACTGCACCAGATATGCTCCTTTCTAGCAACAACAACCACAGAAACCAATCTAACCGAACCGACCTTGTGGATATAAATAGATATGTTGTTCTTCTGTGATCAATGCATTTCAAACCACTACAGCTGGTGGCTCCAATCACTTTCTGAATGTCCTTTAGATTGAATTTGTAGTATTTATTAAAGCACAAAGCCAGAAACAATAGTTTTGCTTTCTTATGTGAGCAAGAGCAGAGGAAAGAAACATTAGGCTGAACTACGGCTATGTAAATAATAAGAAAGCTCTGAGAAACTGCCACACATTTAAGCACTGTAAATTAATAACCTATTAGCCTGCCAGTTGGCGATGACGTTACCTCATTTGGATATCAACAGAAATATTAACACCACTTGAATCAAGTATTTGCACACACAAGCTGCTTTGGGGCCCAGTCACACCAGGAAGTGGCACCGCAAAATTCAACCACACATCTTTGAGGGGAAAAAAAGCTAGCTACTGTGGCTGTCGAGCAAGTGGCTATACACGCTAGACAGCTGGGAACATGCTTGTGTCAGTCAATCACAAAGCTTTCTGAGCTTCTTTTTATTTTCTCTATATTTTTATTTATTATTATTTCTGTACTGTGCCATTTACTTCTTGTTCTCAGGATTAATTCAGCAAAGAGTAATTGAACTGCGAAAAAAAACTCTCCAAGCTAGCTAGTTCCAAAACTGTCACTTTGCACGCTCATTAGCTAATGGGACAGTAAATACAGTTTACTTATTATAGATATAATTTTACCATCAAAATATGGTATATGGTATATATGGTATGGTATATGGTATTATACTTAGACAGAGGAAGGTTGAGTAAAAGTGGATGGACCAACAGCTAGTAAGCTATGTTAGCTCTCTCTATTTTGGATTCTCTGGCTCTCTGTTCCCGAAACATAACGACATTCGCAATGAAATTTCACTGTTTTAAATCCTGGTGTGACTGGGCTTTTATGCAGAAAGATACAGTAGTATTACTGCTGGAGCACAACAGGCCAACGGTTTTCACATTCGATGTGTAACTCAAAAGAATCAACCAACCAATCAGTTGCAGGTCACTGCTCCAATTCAAAGTCACAATCTACCACTACACTACAAAATACTTGTAAAATCTGTGAAAAATTGAGCAAGTACAGTGAGATTTCTGGTAAAACCAAATTAAAACACAACAAAAAAAAGAATGCCTTTGAAGTCATCTGATAGGGAGTAAAATAGTGGAGGGCATCTAAAACATCACTAAACGTAACACAACAGAACGAGTGCAATAAGAACACGGCCATCAGTCAATCAAGCAACTGAATTGTGACAGCTGTAATAATGGGGCAGGAAAATCAATATCCCATTGACTGGTCTGCAGCAGTCTAATCAACGAGCACAGAGCTTTATGAAACCAGTCAAGGAGCAGATAGGACAGCCTGATTATGTTGGCTGTTTGGACTTTTTATGAGGCCTCTGGGGTCTGCACACCTGTTCCGATGGCTAAGTGAGGACATCCAGTCACCTTGCGTCAAGTCCTTGTGCTTTCATTCGTCTTTGGGGTGGGGTTGGGGGGATAGAGTGCAAAAAACAGATGACGACGACAACAGCCTCCGAGCTAATGACCACACACAGCCCCATGTTCAGCAAAGGCACAGTGATGTGTAGCAGTTCATTTGACTGTATCCTTCCACATCCACATGAACATTGTCAGGACCCCAGTAATCACACCTTAGATTTTACTTGGGTGGCTTTTGACAGAGCCATCCTCATGATAAAAGGGCGTGAAAAGTAGCTCTCTCAGCAGAGTAGCAATGTTCTGTTGTTACAGTTCAGTTTGGTACGTGTCCAATAGATAGTGATGGGGTGGATGTAAAATGACAGCCATGCCTTTCGCTCCATTTCCAGACAGGGCCCTCTTCACCACGGTATTGGCATCAATTATTCTGATGCCTTAATAGCCCATAAATTACGCTACGGATGGAGTCATACATTTATTATACCACAGACCGTAAAGACTGGGACCAAAATTTCCACCATATATCTCAATCCATTCCGGCTTTCCTAAAGCTTCCAACCCATTTTGTCTTAGGTGCTCCTGTGTACCTGTCTCAGTGAAAATTTAATCAACTTACCCTCTGAGTTTCCTGTCCTTTGTAACTAATTCCTATGAAAACAAAAAGCAAACAATAATGCCTGCTCTGCAACATCAACAGCTATCTGAAAAGGAAAGAAAGAGGAAAAATAAAATCAGAGTGAGCTCTAGTGAAGGCACTGTTATCCTGTAGTCCATTGTGCACTGGGCCAGCTGGTCATCAGGGGTGTAGATGGTACATGTTCTGTGATATGATATACGTATCTAGAACACAGGTCATCTAAATGTAGAGAAGGAACAGTACACATGGGATCTGCTTGACATAGTAACACCACACATCTCTATTCTCTGCAATCCCACTTTTTCACTAGACTGAGAATGCAGACTGTGATAGGCATTTATTATTTAGAGGAGCATGAGATAGAGAGCAAAATGCCAAGATCTATCAGAGTACTGTAGGGTAGCCTAAAGCTCAGGAGCATGTGGCTCTCAAACAGACTTAATTTAATTTCTGAACGCAGAAATAAGTCGGGTTTAGGCACAGTTGATCAATTTTCTATGCATCTTTCATATATTTAACAAAGCCTGGTATAACTTTTAAGTCTGCAATGGATGTTTCTTTTGGCAAAAGCTATAAAAATGGGTGTGGTTATTAGTTAATGGTGTTGTTGACCTATAAGATTCATTTTGAGATATTACAATGTGGATGTAACCAATGATTATAGGCTAATATTTTTGCTGAGAAGTTGATCTTGAGAAGATAAAGTCTTGTTGGTACAAAACATTTTTTTTATAGAGGGTTAAAGAAACCATAAAGCAAGCAGCCTTTGTCACCTACTTTGGTATGGACTGTATGTGTACAATGGGTTTTAAGGCATTAGTATCTCCAGAGATACTAAGGAGTCATATAGACATCATAACTTCTAAAATGAAACCTAGAGCATGGTGGCACTTATGACACTGGAAGAAATACCAAAAGATATCATGCACGCAAAATCATCACATCTCTATCTGATGGTCCTTTAAAAGAAGTGGCGTGGTCCCTTTAAGAGTTCGGTGCAGTCCAGTCCTTTCCAGTCTTTCCCAGTCCTGCCACTGAAGCCCGGGCCTTGTGCCAGTCCAGTGGAGGGTTAACGTAGGACAGGCCGACTGAGGGGACAGAGGGGAGGAGGGATGGCGCTCCATAAGCTCTGATTAGACATCACCAGATGGAGCAGAGCAGTGCACTGATGAGGGCTGCGGAGAGGTACAACGGGCTGAGGCGGCTCGCTCCTGAGCCCCGCGCTCCCATGCCTGCAACCAAAACCAGCAGAGCAGCTCGTGAAGAACCTGAAATACCCCTCCGATCAAAAGAAGAAAACCTGCATTCTACTGTGCTATCCCCTAAATTTCTGACAAGTCATCATAAATCAAAAGCCAACTGTGAATTTTTTCCATATCTACATTATTACTGGCTTTCAACAGGAGAGGCTATTTAAGTATCCCGAGAAGATAAAGTTTGTATCACATCAAAGAGGAGAGTGGCAAACTGAGCTGCCTCACAATTTTGCACAGCAGCAGGATGGGAGCACAGCACTGCTTTATATGCTGCAGCGTTGTGCAGCCAGTCAACAAGGAATAATAACCCAATGGCAGAGATGGATGACACCGCGCACGCATTCCTAAAAAGGTCGCTTTTCTCGCACTCGAAATAAGTCTATTACACACGGTTGGAAAGGGATGCAATGAAGCCAAATTAAATGTTCTCTCTGAATTATTGAATCCTCACTTAAGATTTATCAGTGGTCAAAAAGAAAGTGATATGAAGAAGGAAAGAGAACAGTAAACTCACTTAATTTGTGGATGTGGATAGGTTCACTACCCACACCTTCGCCGCCCTCACTCATGGCCTTGATCTGAATGAGATAGTTGTCATTGGCAGAAAGGCTGAGCTCCACAGTGGTCTTGTTGGTCAAGATAGTGTTGATGTCATTGTAGCGGTGCCTCTTCAGCAGCACCTGAGGTAGGAGAGAGCGACGCAGAAAGATAAGCTGATGTGAAAACCATCATCTTTGAATCTGAAGATAAATCAGAGCTTTGCAGCAAACTGGGACCTACCAAATATCCAGTGACCTTTGACTCTGTCTCCATGGCTACTACAGGATCCCAGTGCAGTGTGAGTGTAGAGCCAATCATGGTCCATTGTATATTGAGCGGAGCCCGATCTGGAGCTAGAAAAAGAACCAAAGATGTACAGTAGTACAGGATATGAATAACTATTTCCTATGGCTGTTGTTGGAATACACATGTAGAAATCTACAGGTACTTAGTTTATATATTAGTTCCACTTGCAAATATTTTGATATAAAGAACTCTCATCAGTCTGAATAATATATTGTGGCTACAGCTGAGCTCCACGGTAATTAAGAATTAAGAATTCTACGGTGGCCCTGACAGCTCAATGCACTGCAACTTAGAAAACACATGCAAATAGACAAAACACAAGCAAATGAAGAAAACATCTTCACTAATTTGACAGCACAGACACAGCATTTAGAAACAAGTGTTGGCAAGGTGAGAAAACGTAGTCAAATACAGAAATGCACTAAACAAAAATGAGTCACCCAACAACAGAAGTTTAGTCTGGGTGGATGTTAGGCATGAGCGTCCCCAGTTCGAATCCTGTCATATCTCCACTATTGCTTCTTAATATGGTAGAATTTTCACTATTTTCTCAAACAAAGCTGTAGTGTGGTCACTGGCAGCAAATCCCTGGCTACAGGAAATGAAACAAAGGTACAGCCAGAGGGAAGCTGAACTCCAATCCTTTTGGTGATGAAACATTTTTGTTTTTTGTTTTTTTTACTCATATTGCATAATGTCTGTAGTCTGAAATCCCTACATTTCAAGAATCTAGCTTTTGCAGCACTTGTGTAGTTGTTAAAGCTAACATCACTCGTCCATTTTAAATACCTGCATTGTCAGTGCCACTACGTTCTCCACTCCACTCACTGATTTACCTTTTTTTCGACTTTGTTTCCTTCTGAGGTAAATGGAAAGCTCTCTTGTCAGATTAAATTCTAGGAGCATAACTACCAAAGCTGAAAAGATGCTATGCCTATCATGTTGAGGACAGTTCAACATCATTCAAGTGGGGCTGACATGGTCCACGAGCAAGCACCATTTAGAAATGATTTCACTGCCTATAAGGGTTTGGACTCACGTGGTTTCTTTGTGGTGGTGTTGATGGGTGCTGACTGCGGCCCGGGGCCAGCTGTATTGAAAGCAGCCACAGAGAGGTAGTACACTGTGTTCGCTTTCAGCCCTGTGATGTTAACCAGCGTGTAGTTTCCAGATATGCGTACTTTGCCAACAGTGTCAGGCTTGGTGTCGTCTTCCCAGTAAACAACCTGTTGGACAGAGAGGAAAAAAAAAGAAAAGAAAAAAAGTAATTAACACAGGCACAAACAGGCAGATTCTAGTGGTGCATTTCACTGCATTATTGAAATTCATATTCCATCATGAAATCTGAAATGCTGTTTGTATTACAGAAGGGGAGGGAGGGAGCGATGATGAATAATACATTTTTCACAAGTGAAGTCTCAATTACTGATGCACATCCCCTCAACCACCTCGGTCATATAAACAGGACATTAGTGGGTCATATGATAAGTGACCCAGGAGGAAAAATTCATGTCAGTTGCCTGTTTTGTTCATGAAAACAACCTCAGCTTACTTTTGCCTGAGGAAAGTGGATGTTGAAAGCGAAGAGGTAATGGGTAAATGTTACAAGTATTTCAAAATGCTTTATCTGTGCTAACAAATCACTACTTCCTGTGGCAAAGCAGAATCCTGCACTCTGTAAAACAAGACCCAGAGTTTACTTCCCTTCAGGCTATTAGCCTCCAATCAAGGGCGCAGGTGAAGCGATATTTGATAAAGCTATACTGGATAATTTGGCACTTGCTTTGGGTCATCTTCAATATTCATGTCTGGTGTTATGTGACATAAGAGTTATGTCAATAAATAACTTAATTGAAATGTGAAGTCTGCCCCTAGGGATACTCCTGCTATTCCATCGCCCATAAATTATTGTGTTTCAAATTTCTGTATCAATTAAAGCCGTGTATGATAAGCACCAGAATTCAGTTTACAGTAATGTAATCTTTGAGCAGTAATAAGTGATTACATTAAACTGAAACTGAATTGCATTTGAAATCCTAACAACATGTAATTAAAGCCTGAGCGTCACATGTCCAGTCTATAACTCTGAACCTATACTATTGGTGGCCTATTGAGATTCAGCAGCTTAAATCCACTTCAAAACCGCATTTGGAGAAATGAGCTCTGTTCTGAAAGGACAATGTGGCCAGCACTATGGCAACTGGAGAGCTTTGTGCCGAGGGCCAGAGGTGACAGATATTGAAAGAGCACCGGGGGTGGGCAAAGCCCTCTTTGCATTCTTGAAAGGATAAGGGATTTTATTTTCCTCTTGTGGGTTTGCTGTTGTGTTCAGGTCATTTCATGAAATCTCTGCTGAGATACATGAGACAAGAGACAAACTAATTTAAAGAACAATGAAAGGATGGTTACCAGGTGATAAACAAGCCACAGGGAAAAGCTCAATTATCATGTTGTTTTTTTTAAAGTAAAAAAAAAAAGTAAAAAATTATTTTGTAGTGAGTCATACCGTACCTCATATCCAAGCACTCTTTCAGGGATTGCAGGGAGAGCTTCCCAGTTCACTTCAATTTGTGCTGCAGACACACTTCTAGCCCTAACCCTCTTAGGAGCCACACTGGGGACTGCAGAAATAGAGCACTGGTGAGAATCACACAGACTCATCCAACAGCATCACACACACTAATAGCAATAAGAGGAAAGGCACAGAATAGACCTGTAGTTTCTGAAAAGCTATTTCCCCGCTCTCTTTTAATGGGATCTGTGACTGACATAAGGGAAGACTATCTGCCCAGCAAATTCAATTAACAGGATACCTCCCTGACAGCACGGTATGGTAAGTGTCTGCTAGGATTTCCTGTAATCTAGCAGCATGATAACTAATATCAAGTTGACATTCCCAGCTTGAGAGGGGAGGGAAATAACAGCACTGGAACTAAAAAACTCATTTCATCATTACTGTTCAAGGTCATAGTTGTAAGGAGAGAGATTATAGCTTATTTAAGCATCACTCTCTGCTGGTGGGCTGTGAAGTCTGCATTGTACCTTCCTCTGCTGAGTACACAGTGGCGATGGAGCTGAAGGGCCCCTCCCCTCGGTTGTTGTATGCCCCCACTTTCACGTCAAAAGGCGAGAAGGGTGGGATGGTGTCGTTGCGGAAGACATATCGCGCCACGCCGGTATTTGAGATAACGGCTCTCGTCCACGTGACTGTGCTCACAGGCCTGAAGGCGATGATGTAGCCGAAACCCTCTCCATTCTGCAGTTCCTCGGGCACAGGCTGGGAGCGAAACACAAAACTATAGTGATATTAAAACACATACAGACAAAGACACAGACAGGCCCGTCTCTGCACTGAACCTCCACAAGAGGCTTCTGTGATTAGTCACAGCCTCTTTCTTTGTGGTTACCACCCAGAACACTCCACAATCACCTTTTACCTTATCTTTTCCTCTTGCATGGCTATGTAATTGTGGCTAAAGTGCAAAACTCTTCAAAGGAAGTGCTTTCGGAGGGAGAAAATGGCACTTGGAGGCTGAGCCGGAGGAGAGGTGTCTCACTCTAATGTGGGTCATAAAAGTGTTCCATTCAATTCTGCACAATTAAGCAAAACCATTACTCTGTGATGGAGAGAACAGTAAAATGTGACAGATGACTTACCTCCCATGTTATCACTAATTCAGACTTTGTGCCGCCTCCACCTCCAACATCAGTGGGAGCTGTATCAGGAACTGAGAGGTAAAGCCCAGAGGGGAGCAATTAGAACACAGTTTACAAAGCTCAACGACAAGTCTCAACTGTACTTGCAGCCTTATGACAAGGCTGCCTGCTGCAGATACTATCTTCTATTTTACACCCCACAAATCCCTCACTGTGTGCAAACACAAATATTTCAGAGAATAGTGAATTACTGATATTGCCCAAATGTCACTGTGCATAAACCTCGAGAAGATTTGTAATTTTTGCAAATGACATTCGATTCAACCCACTCCATTCCTGTTCCCACTCAGCTGTTTGTGCACCGCAGTGTGATGGCAAAGCTGATAGTAGGTGGAGGAGCAGTCGTGCACATCCTTATAGTATCCTTTAGCAAGTGAAGCATCACATTTAATGTGTCATATCAGCAAACGGTTGAAGCAGCATTTGTGTCAGATGCCCATGTGTGGCTGCCTAGCTGGGTTGAATCATAGGAACTGAGGTCCCAATTTTTCTCTAGAATTCAGAAATAAGATAGCAGGAATCTGGGACCGGAAACAAAATTGCTTAACCTCACTAACCCTAACATGTCACAGTAGAAGTTATATTCTGCCATTATTAGGATAACTCATGCGACCCAAAGTCATGTGACGCCAAATAATAGTAGGCAACAATGCCACTCTGATGAAAAATACAGCCATTTAAATTACTTAAGCTATGTCTGCACAAAAAACAATGGTGGAATACCAGAATTTACAGCACATCTTAGCACTGACGTAGGTCTATGGACATTCAAAAAAGTGTAAAAGCCACGGTTAGCATTGCTTTAATGGTGGAAGCTCAAACACACATACCTCTCCCACATCACAAAATCTTTCACATATGTTAAATTTCACTTTTCATTACGATACCATAACTCAGTCCTAATGTTATGTTTATTGCCCACAACTGTTTGTATGTTTGCACATGCTATCCACTGACTTCATTAAAAGCCAGTAGCTGTTCTATCACAACGAGTGTGTGTATCTCCTAATTCAGAAAGATCCAGTAAACATTTTACACATCTGAAACGGCATCCATACACCACTTCATTAATTATTTACATTTGCTGACAAAGTCTGTATCTAACATTAATTTACCTTCAGTTTGAGTACAGGTAAGCCTTAACACAAAACTCCAAGTTAATCATCAATTTAAAAAAAAAAATTATACACATTTCTGTGGTTAACGTTAAATTTAATTTATGGCAAGAAATCCCAGGAAAACTGGGAAGTAATTTCAAAATCACAAAAAATTCTTCCATCTTATTGTCTGTGTTGGGTGTGTGCACTCGTGTTTGGTTTTACATACTGGCATCCTCTGTCCTGGTCTTGGCTGAGGCTGGGCTGGGTTCTCCCAGGCCTACGATATTGCGAGCCACCACCCTAAACTCATACTCTACCCAGGCGTTCAGACCCACCACTGTGGCTGTCAGCATGTTCCCATTGACAACCTCCGGCACTGCAATGTGAAAATGAGACCCTTTTAAAATCAGGCTTCTGCACAATTGGACTCATATTGAATGATAAATAAGTAAATACCCACATAAGGACCCACATGAGTGCTACACGGAGGACAAGAGGACAAGAGGAATGTTTCATGCTACCTGTGTCGACAGCCTGCCAGCCCACTGTAAAAGGTGTTCGGGCCTGGATGATGTAGCCGGTGATGGGGCTGCCATTGTCTCTTCCGGGAGTCCAGGAAAGCTGGGCTGTGCTGTCTGTGATCTCCTCAACTGATACTTTGTCTGGAGGACCTGGCGGACCTAAATCAGGAGGGCAACCAGGAGGGTGAACATGAGGTAATCACCCACTCCAAAAAGCTCCTCACTAAACTCATAAAGTCCTCCTTGTTACACCTTGTAACATATCAAGGTCATGAAATTCCTTTTAATTGAGGGCTACATCTGCTATTGTGTGCATAGAGGGACTTCATTTACTGTGTGTGTGTTGTGCAGAGCTGTATGGTGATTACTGAACATGAGATCACCAGCTGTAGAAGGATAACCTGGATAGGATAATTTCTGAGAAAAGGATAAAAAAGTTACTGGGGGTAGAGACACCAGTGAGAAGAATAAAAAAAGAGTACATACATAGAGAGAAAAAAAGAAGCAAGTGTTTGTGACTGTTTTACAAGCTCTGGCTTTACCATGTTGTTTGCTCTGCTGCCCCATTATTTAGATGCTTTCCATGATATTTTGCCGGTGTGTAAATGAGCCAATTATAGTCATTTTCTGTGATAAACATTACCTTCTCAAAGCACCTGGGACAGCTATTACAGTTTGTTAAGGGCATGAATACCAATGTAAATCACCAGAGATAAGCCAGCACACTGAGCCAGATACACCCAGCACATATCAACAAAAGCTACCTCAGCTGAGCCAAAAGCCTCACATGCCACTGAGCCTGTGCCATGTTAAATTTTAGCAACACGTACAGTATACAATGTAAACAGAAGCTGACATAACTCTCACTGAGGTAACATCCATTTTTGCTTTCCTGCACTGGAAGCCTCAGGGAGTTTTCCACATCTTTCTCTGTCACATTTCTTACTCCCCAAATACTTCAACAGACACTTCAATTCCACATTATTTCCCAGTAAATATATTTGGGTATTCATACACTAACTCACAAAATCAAGCCCTTGAATTAAATTGGTTCTCTTACCTTTGACAACCAAGATTGCAGAGGTAGACAGGCTCTCCACATCAGTGTCAATAACACAGACATACTTCCCTCCATGGTTCAGCTGGATGTTACGAATCATCAGATCCCCTGATATACTCTAGAAGAGAATATCATTGTTGAAAAAAACAAAAAACAAATTTACAACTATGTTAGAGATGTAGTTTTGTTTCATCACTCAGCTTTTGGCTCTAGGATGTTTAACATTTATAATGCTTTACACAATCGCATCGTCTCCAGGCCACTGATTTTTGCATCTTTTCAGACACCAACAATAGACATGGCAGATGTACTTTGCACAAATAATGCTACTGGCTGTCCTTCAGGCCCCCCCCCCCCCAAACAACCTAATACAAACAGCTAGCAGCTATACACGGGACAAACAAAACAAACATAGTCTAGTTAATTGGCAAGACAATCCTAATTATTCTGTAATTATATAAGCTCATGCAACTATTGAGAGAATAACTCCCTGTGTAAAGAGCAAATATTATTTTACACAAGTGCATGCATGTGGTGGCTGTGACGGAACAGAACAAAACATCACAACAAATATAGTTTATCATCTGTGAAAGGATAGTTGTATTAAATATGGCTGCATTAAGGACAATTTTTAAGTGTTATTCTACTACTATGATATATTTTTATATGTTTAAAAATTTGAAAACATCCCACGAAAAGAAAAAAAAAAACAACAATATGTCTGTCTCTCAATTCTTAACATCTTCCCTAACCTGTCTTTGTCACTCAGGCCCAAGTTTTAAGAACAAATAAAGCATAAAATTCAGTTTCTATAAAGACTAAGTAATGCCTTAAAATATCTGGGCAATGTATTTTAAGCAAATGTTACTCAAACAGGAATAAATAATTCAGCGGTTGGTGGTTAATACACATTTGGCGTGCTAATGAGTATGAGTATTACAGCACAAGCGGTAAAATGGGGGGTTGAAACAAAATAAACTACAGCACCCATGTTCATTGTAATGAATGAACATGTCATTCCGTGCAACAGTGTGACTCACTGATTTTTTTTAAATAGCTTTGGACAACAATAGAGCTCTATAGCACAGAGGAATAAGCTATGTCATAGCCTGTCTACACTGTGTAACTTTGAGCTGTTCCAGATGAAACTTGACAATTGTGAGGGGAAACATGGCAAAATCTTTGGTCATTATTCCAAAATGGTGGTCCTAAATCGTACGGCTAATTTTCGGACTTTGCGTTCAGGGACAAGTTGTGGAAAAATTGTGTGTGTCTTAAATTTGGACCCAATTCACATTAAATGACAGAATGTGACCATGCACAAATCTTGTACATATACCATAGATACCACATTGACTTTTAATGAAGTTTTTTTTAAGTACACATTGCCAATGCTATGGTCAAAGCTTGTGTTTTGCTGCATTTTCAAAACATGAGACATTGCTGTAGTACAATTAACCAAGTGTTCACCACACAATCTGACATTCCTAAAAATTGGATTAATAAAGTTTGACACTGATTGCAACCAAGATATTATTAGACCCATTTTGCACAGTGTGACATGCGCTGAACCTGTCAAATTGCTTTAGCATAGGATCAATTCATTGTTGGTTTTGCTCTTCTTGTTGAATTCTTTGATATAAAATAGGGAAATTATAGAATATCACCTGCCTTATCCGTTAAAGTAACATGTAGAAGTAATACGTAATTTATAATGTTATATTAACACTTATATACCATTATTCTGTTTTCATTTTGACTGTTCATAGGGATCTACCTCCTGAAAGTCACCTCTTGAAGCTGCCTGTCACCAAGCATGTCAGCATGTGGAAAAAGAGTGTGTTGCTTTAGAAACAAGTCACCTGGGGGTTAACCAGGTGAGACTCGCCGCAGATTTCATCACCCCCAGTCGCTAGTGATCATAGCGTCACTCTGCAGCAACTGGGCATGAATGCATGTGGATCTCTACCTCTCTGAAGTACCTGACAAAGCAGAACCAGGCTGAATGGCACTTCTATGTGGCCATGGGCGAAAGAGACTACCTCTTTCCCACTCTCTTTTCTCTTTCCCTCTTCCTTTCATCTCCTCTCTATTCACCTGACAGTTTTTACGCGCTGCTCGCCATGTCTGATTTTCTCTCCAGTGTCAGCCGCCACCTGGCCGACCTGAGAGCTCGCAATTGAAAGCAAGGCGTCCTGCCTTGGCAGGAAGGGTGTGATGAGGCATATTTGCTTTAATTATGTTAATTAATTCATCAGAAGCTGTTGAGCAGGGGGCTGGTAATCTCTCTGGACAGGGGAAACAGATTCTGTGAAAACCATATCTCATTGTATGCCTGCGCAGTTCAATGTCATTTGTAATTGCAATTTGCATTCATGAAGATATGAATTTGGCATGTCCACAACAATGTGAGGGCATTTAGATATGATGCCAACCTTTAACATGTTAATGGAAGTGATCAGACTGCTGACCTTGTGATGATAAATTACACTATAAAAAGCAAAGAGAGTGTATAAAGTAATTTCTTACTGACAAGCTCTGAACAGTTGGCTTTGCCCTTCATCAAAAGGAACAAATATTCAACAAAGAGTCATCACTTATCATCATTTCAAGACATAAGGATTTCAAATGAACATTTATTGGTGCCAGGCCTGCCCTTGGTGAATGCCAGCCAGCTCATTACTTAATTATTTTGGGGCTCAAGATTCATAAATAGGTATGCAAATTCAATTATGGAAGAGGGAGATGATAAGAAAATGTTCTCCCTTGAGGTACGGGAATTAGAAGTTGAAGGGATGAAAAGTATAAAGACTTCATTAATGAGGGCCCTCTGTATGACTGAAATGGCATTTCACTAATATATTTTTAGAAGAGTAACACATGGCAGCTCATACAGCCAATTCAAAAGGTAAGGATCCCGATTACAGACCTGATAGTGCCATTCGTTGAGGATTTTATGGCTAATGAATGAAAGAATGTAAGTGATTCTTAACAGATATCTCTTTCTTTTTTGAAATTCCGTCCACCGCTGACCACGGAGAAACTTTCAAACGGATGAGTCTTGGCATAAATTTCTGTGCTTGGGTATTATTGGTGTCTTTGAAGCCCTCAGCAGGGCAGTAGAGCATACCCTTGCACACCACACAGTATGTCCCAATTAATCCCAGAATAGCCAGAAAGTTGCTGAGTTTAACGCTTGGGATGACTCACCCCGCCCACTCTTTCAAAATGATCGCTGTCTCGCTGGAAGTCGACGAGCTGGCCGTTGAATGCCCACGAGAAAGAGACATCCAGAGCTGGATCGCAGGCAATCTGGCAGGGTAACACGATGCTCTCGCCAACAATAATCTCCATGTTAGTAGGCCTCATGGTGATTCTGGTGGGCTCTGGCCAGACAACAGATGACAGCATACACATGTTAATATCTCTGCCACGGGAACCTTTAACACCACTGTGACCTCTGCAACTGCCATTTCACTCCAATTCATGGCTAAATCAAGCCGCCATCATTAAATTACCGATGGATGTGTGCTTTCCCTGATTTTAATAAGCACTTAAATTCCAAGCCTGTCCGTCAGCAACATTTAATGACATCTCCGGTTCGTACTTTATGTTCTAGGATCAATTTGGAAGAAAATGTTTGAAACAGGATTATAGATATGGAAGCACATTCCCACTGGCGACTCTGGTGGATTGGAGGCCTCACAGTATGTTGAAGAAAGGTCATGGTAATTAAATTTTATGACATTAAATGGTTCAGCTGTCAGTGTATGAGAAGAATAGAAGCTAATGAGAAAAATAAGTCAGGTGGTTACACACACAACAGATTAAACCAGAGGACTACAAGAACATGATATGTCACTGTATTCATAAATAATGACCTTTAACTAAATCAAGGATAATGTTTTGTTGCTTGCTTAATGGCTATTTTGCATAATATATACCAGCATATATTAATTGGACTATAAACTTGGTTGTTAATGTTACACATGCAAATAACTTGCACATAAAACAATACAAATGAATACTGCATTTCTTCAAATAGTGACCAGGGCCTTTATTTACCTCAACTTCAAAAGTTAATGGGCCTTTACTTGATGCAGGCTTATATCAGAGACAGGGATTTATTAATTCCCTCTGTTTGATAAGTATAATTGATCATATTTCAGGACACAGCCTTGTTTGGATCTGCTCCAGTTTGCCCTGTTATAGTTACTGCATTATGCTGCCAATACAAACTCGATACTTCCCTTTCAAATTAAAAGACTTCTAGCATTTAAGTGGGGAGAAACCTTTCATTTCTTAAAGTTCCTCCTCAGACATGTTTTAAAGTATGTTTTAAAAAAAAACACAACCCCCCCCCCCAACTTTGTTAACTCTGTAAAGGGGCTGGAAGCACATCTACACTTACTTCCTCACTGAGTAATTCTGGATATGTATCTATGTATATAGTCCTGTGGATATTGCTCCTTTGTTCATATTTTTATTACATTGTCCTGTTTATACTGTTCTTATGTTTATATTTTTTAGAATATTATCTTGCTTATACCTTGTCTTTTACTCGTATTTATGCCTTTTATCTATCTTTTCAATCACTGATGCTGCTGCAACAATGTAAATTTCCCCGTTGTGGGACTAATAAAGGATTATCTTATCTTATCTCATCTTATATATGAATATACCCCAACCCCACCACTACTTGTGCTAGGTTGAGCAGTGAGAGAACAGTGTGTGTCAAGATGGTTAGCATTAGAGGAAACATCAGAGAGATTAAACCATACATACAAGCTCTGTGCTGGAAGTCCCAGGTTTCTTTTGCAACACCCCGCAAAATGACGGAATAGGTTCCTTAGGTATGTGATATATGAAACCCAGGTTGTCTAAATTAGTGTTTTTGAGACTGTTTTGGGCACAGCCATGGCGATGACTGATTATTTAGGTCATGATATGTCATGTGTCATAAAACACCATATGGACATTTCAGCATGGTTAAAAACTTGATTTTCTTTGGAGGGGGTCTTTAACAGGGCTTTTATTGTGAAACGTCGGGAGACATAACATATGCAACAACAGCCCGACAGGATTAACGGATGACAAAGCAAAGTGGATCAGAATGAATCAAACGCTACCATTATGTAAGTTCAGACAATAATACTTAAGATGAGAAATCATGAATAACAAATTGTTGACAGCATTATAGATATGCAGAATTGATTAAATTAATGCAGTAGAAGTGTATATAATACTTAAATGGCATGCACATTTTATGACAGACACCAGGAGTTTATCCAGCCTTGTTTTTCCCCCACTCTGTATTTGGGGGCTGGCCTTCATTTTTTCATGTTGCCCACACCACCAGCCGTTACTAAAATCTGCTAACAACAGCCATCCAAATCAACAGCTGTCAGTTAGAAATGAGAAGATGCTTTTGTTATCTTCTGTTTGAAATCAAAAACCCACTGTTTCAAAAATTACAAGAAATTGTGGGAGGAAAATCTATCACCATTATCAGGGGAAACAGTGTATGTGCAGAGGCAGACTGGAGAGCTTGTTAGGACCTAGTGAAAGGTCAGTGAGGCGTAACTTCCTTTTTAGGAGAAGAGCAGGACTCACCAGTGATAATCAGCTTCCCAGTTGTGCTTGCTGTCCCAAACTGGTTCTTAGCGATGCACGTGTAGCTGGCTGCATCTCGTCTGGTTACATTGGCAATTTTTAATGTTCCATTGGGAAGCAAAGTAATCCTGAGGGAAGCAGAAGAGCTTTTTACTGTATTGACTAAGGTGAAGAGAGTACATTTAGACTGAAGTGCTGAGCTTTGTAGTGCATCTGTCTGTAGTCATTATTGTATAGTAATATTCAATATCTTCACATGTGAAGATTTTTTTGGGGGGTGGGGGTGGGGGTGAGGGTGTTTGGTAGTGTTTGGTGGTGTTTCTACTTGAATCACATTCTTGTCAAAATGGAAAAGCCTCACCCCTACAGCCCCAAAAATGCAATTCTTTGAAGTGGGTTAGCAGCAGGCAGGGTGACCCATAACCCTGACTCAATGGTAAGCTAAACTCAGGGACACATTACTAAATGAAGAAATATTTTACAAACAGCATCACTGAATAATTCAATGAATAAATAAAATGTGCTTTACAGGCTTTATGCTGCTAAAGTCAGGGAGGAACCTCTATCATGCTGGGAGGTCACTGACTGACTGGATATTTAATAAAAGCCCAAGACATGCTGTAATATATAAAATAATATAGTGCTGCATAAGCACAAGTAGAGCAAGACAGTTCCTCAAAACATTATGATAATCACACATAAGTGTCCTTTCTGATTACAGTTGAATGAAGTTAGACTTCATAATAATGACACCATGTACTGTTGCATTTTTACTTTTTATTTCATAATGTTCATTTTTTCTTTGAAACAGCCTTTTTCTGAAAACAGCATCAAATTTCGACACACTGAACTTTTGCTAAACAGCAGTTAAGCTACTATGGCTTAAAGTGACAGGTTATGTGATAAACTAAATGCTAAAACCTTCTGTAACAGCATTGGAAATGTTGGGTAGCCGTAATGTCAGTGAACTATAGTTCATTATACAGCAGCATCAGAGTGCTTCTAACATCAGCCACTACATTATAAGTAAGTGGTCATACCAGACCAAGAAAGACTGAAGAAGTAAAACATATTTTCACACTTACCTGATGTGGTTTCTAGTAATGCAGATATTTTCAGATATTTTTTATTTGTCCAGGTATTTGACAAAGATATCTGCATCTGAGTGTTCTGCTTCCATCCCATTCCATGAATAGAATTTTGTTTATGGTGTTCAAACAATTGAAAAACTGCATAGAATAAAAATCAACAACAATCTTTCCAGAAACAACTGATAAGTCATAGATTTCACTGTAAATGCTGTTTTCATTGGAGTCACTTTCTACCAGAGAAATTGTCCAGATAAAAAAGTGCTGACGGTGTGATCTGTAGATTATCCAGGGTAACCAGGGACTGTAGGGTGGAGGCAGATACCTCAGAGATTGATATCGCTACATTAAGCCAAAGCTCTCTGCATTGATAGACACCACCATGGGTAATTATGAAAACATATCTTTCATAATTTGGGTGAAACTACCTTTAACAGATGTGGCATTTAGTGGCAAAATGTGCACATAATCCATTTTCTAAACACTGCTTCAATTGACTGCATATATGAGAAAACACTTCCCAATCCCGTGTCCTCATATATTCAGCGTTGTGCACCTTGAAAGGGTATGTGGGCTTCACATACAGTGTGCTAAATGTCATTCAGCTTGGGAATTTTACCAATTTTCTGCAGCTATAGCTGCAGCTCCCCCTCTGGAGCCAACTAAAGAGCCTCAGTGCTGTTTTGACAAGATGCTTTGCTTGTATTGTTCTCTTTCAGACCTCCTTTTGAATAAGCAGCATGGGAATGATTCAAACAGCACAAAGTTCTTCACTGTGCTCGGATGCATGTGTGTTTGAGTTGTTTTGATTCACTCTGTCCTGCCTGTTGTGTGTGTGTGCGTGTATGTGTGTGTGTGTGTGTGTGTGTGTGTGTGCTAGGAAATTCTTGATGTGCATGACTTCCAGCAAGGTTTAGTCACCACCATTGAAGCTTTTCTTCTCCCTCCAATCAGGATGATGAAAAGTGTAGGGACAGATTGCTCAAATGTGTTATTTCTTGCCTCTGATTTGCTTTTGGACTTCTCCACCTTTAATTAGGTGTTTAGTATTGTGTGAAATCTGTTCAGTAGCTCAAATTCAGCTTCTGGTATTTTCAATAAGAAATCAGACTGAGGAGGACAACAAACTAAATTAAGTACCACTTTAGGCTGCTTTAAGTGGTGCTTGAAGTTTGCTCATCATGCATCATGTCTGTGTGTGGAGTTTCTAGTCTGGTGAGACGTCTATGCTCTCAAATCCACAATGAGGGTTTTGTCTCTGCAGCTTCAGTGATTGCATGAATCATATTGTATCATGTTAAAATAGAACATTTGACACTCAGGTAATTACAAGTGCAACAGCTTCAGTTTTACTTCCTCTAACTAAAAGCAGATAGATTTTTATCTTCAGCAGTGACTCCATTCGGTAATCTTTTATCTTAATCTAAATATATCATGCATGCACTGTTGATACGACCGGCTAGCATCTTCATCCTTCACACCAGGCTATTTGCACATGACGGTGCACACAGTATATTAGCCATGTGCAGTTTTCGTGGTGGATGCCCTGCTCTCATTCTCCTCATTAGCCTTTCCCTCTATGCATCTGCACAAATGCCAAATATACTATTCAAAGAAGTCAGTGGCTGCAGTGAATGTGATTGAAAGCTGCTAGGAATATGCACTTGGACTTTTATCCTACCTTTCAGTTCTCTGCAGGATCTCATTGTCTTTCTTCCACAGGCTAATTGCTGGGGGCGAGGCCTGAGGCTTGCATTCGAGAGTGACTTCGCCGCCTGAGCGAGCTTTTACTAAGGCCCTTAACGGACTTTTGGAGAAACTGGGAGGTGAAGCTGTATGTAGGGGGAGCAGAGAAAGGGTGTGAGATTTCAAAAATACAGGCAACCACACCTATGAAGATCAGCCACGCTACGTTGAGATTGACTCTCACTCAGTGTTCAGTGAAATCTTAGCATGAACTTAGCAAATATGCGGCTATGGATCCACCCGCTATCACACACTAAAACTACACACACACACAATGCACCCTTATCATGCCTTCCACCTACAGAGGTTATAGCCATTATCCACACTCATCATCACATTTTGTCAGCTACCATTTCGATCCAAGTGTCATCACATGTATCAAGACAGAATTGAATTTTTCATTAAGTCAGTCAGATAGAAGTCATCAAAGGATTGCAAATAAATCAATACCCCATCTACATGAGAAAGCATGCACAATGCCACAAAGCAATGCATTTGTAGTATCCAAATCAATATGATGAAACGACTGGAAGTAAAATGAGACACTCCATCAGATTCATATTTTTGCTAGCAGAGCCTGTAGTGACATCAAATGAGCCTGCAGACTGATTGCTGAGGAGAGCTATAGCAGGCTGCTGGTTTTTATCTTAGGAGATGATCAAACGCACAGACAGATAAGCAGGATAAAAGCGGAGGGAGGGAGGCAATCTTACCTAACACCATTAGTTGGGCACTGGAATAAATAATGCCATGTTTGTTTTCTGCCACACACTGATACATCCCGGAATCTGACAGGTTTAACGCAGCTATAGAAAGGGCCCCGTTTTCAATTTGTACCCGGCCCTGAGGAGGAAAAAGAAACAGTTCTGCATATCCATTCCAAGGCCAGTCTATTATGTCCAAAGGCACAGCAGCAATTACTGGTGCACCATGAAGGGAGGAGGACAGCAGGAGAGGAGAAAAAGAAAAAAAGCCTAAAGAGCCTTGTGGCATTTTACGTATGTTCAGATTGGAATGGGTGGAAGAGATGAGGGGAGAGTATGAGTGGCAAAAATTGCTAACCTGCATCTTAGATACACAGAGAGAAGAAGAAATGTTGACAATAGCACCAGCAGCATATTAAAAAGTCATTTATTTTCTGTGGTTGTTCAGTTGGAAAAACTATAATGATAGCTTGGATGATGACTTAGAATGATTTTTAACACAATGAGCTAGTTAGAGATCCTCACTGCTGCACGGGGTGTGGCTTCTTACTATGCTATCTTAATTAGAGATTCATATAGAGGTTGTGGGCTCAGTAAAACTGAATATGCTAGTGAGGTCCAAAGTCACCACATAAATAATGTTAACCTTCACAGTGAACCAATGGGGTTTTGTTAAGTCTGAGAAAAGGATGTCATCTTTAGGCTTGGATACAAAAACAAGCCCACAATAACAACAATAAGCCTGTGTCAAAAAAACTCCAGATGCGGAGTATAAATTTATCATTTTCATGAAAAGATGCCTAGCATTGTAAGAAATGTAGGAGCCAGAATTTCTGGTGCTTGATCTGTAATACTGACTGAAGGTGTGCTCAGATGGAAAACAAAGCAAATGAAAGCAAATATGAATTTATCTGCAAGATCATTAGTGTTAATTTGCTTCAGCAACTGTATGTAAGCCATAAGGAACATAGACACTGACAGTGGTATTGAGTGTGCCTGCGTGTTAACTGAACTCTTGTCCCCCTGCATAGTGAAATAGATTGACGCAAGTTGAAACATTTTCAGCGCGTGGAAAACTCAAATTTGCTTTTGGTTACATCTTTCCACTGACTTTGTATACAGTCAGGCTGCCCCTAAAATTGGCATTCTGTCTGAACATTGAGCAAGGCCCTGTTTACACCTGGCCTTAACTTGCTATCTGTATTTGGTTTAAAATGCCATTTGTACAGTGCTCTTGAGATAGAAAAATATACCCATCTGTCTCTTCCTCCTAACTCAAAGCAAAGCTACAAGCAGTAACAGTAGCTAGTCAGTCCCTTACAAAAGTGATTTAAAAAATGAATGCTGATTACAGGGGGGGAGAGTGTAAATACAATGGGCAGTGGATTGAATGTCATTATCCAGATGTATCCAGATACAGATGCAATGTTGATGCCAAGTCAGGATATCTCTGTCTCTTTTTAAAATCTGACTCATGTGAGTCCTCCAGTGTTATGAAAGCGCACTGCTAAACAGTAGCAAACAGAATATGGATGAGAGATTGATTCAAGCCATTAAAAGCCAGTTCTGATACAGAACATGCAGTCATCCACAACAGGGCAATGGCTTCTTTTAATTTTTTGATTCAGATAACGCAGATCTGTACTAGCTATGTTACCTCATCACATCTGATCATTACAGACAAAATGAAAGCTGTGAAAAAGAAGAGTCATGATTTAGCTAAAAAAGATGAGTCAAATGTGAAGATGAGTCATAAATTAAAGGACATAGGAAAAAAGGTAGGGGAGCTGTTCAAGGTGCTGGGCTGGGCTGACAGGAAGTGTTAGTGCTTCTTGTTAGTCTGTGGAACTCCGCTGGAGAGTTGAACATCATTCTTTTAAATTCCGTGTTTTGATGATGGTGGTGGAGAGTGCTGTCTATCAAATAAATGCCCCTAACTGTTCACCTGGTGACTGTCAAGGCCATAGAATATGATACACACCATTTTCATACTCATTAAACCATATCTGTCTCCAATTATTATACTTCTCTCCACATTTGGGGTTTTTCTTTGAACTTATCTGTTAAATCTTTTAACTGATCACCCATCTGCGCTACAGTGAGGAAGAAGAGATCTCCATACCTCAGCCACTGGCTCCCCGTTTTTCAGCCAGCTATAGGACGGTTTAGGCTTTCCATTGGCCTTACATTCCCAGAAGAGATTTTCCTCAATGGACAAAGCCGTGTCCGTCATTGTCTGGAGCCAGTGAGGTTTAGCTTGAACAAAATGAGAGGATTATATTTCCAAACGTGTTTTAATTATAGAGGCAGTGTATTAGTAAAGAGTGATATCAGAAATCATAAAGCAGTTAAGGCAGCCTTGCATTAAATCATCAAAGTTCAAACTTAGCAAGTGGATAATAAACATGATGAAAAACACAGGTTTGTAAACAGGAGATGAATTTGAAGCCTATAAAATAACATCCACTTTTCACATTTGCAGCCAGGATCCATAGCCTATCCTGCAATTTCATGGTGACGTTATGCCCCTCACGTTATAGACAAATAGGTTTTCTGCCTAACAAATGAGATTCTAACTGCTGCATGTTTCATGTCCAAATGTGGATATCTGTTACAGGCACACATTCATTTCTGTATCTCTACACGTTCGCTGTCATTCAATTTGAAACGGTTCACTGACCATGGAATGAAATACGACCCCGCGCAGCATTTTTGCCTCGCCGATTCTCTGCCATACATTCGTACGCGCCCGCATCTTCCTGCTGGAAATTAGGGATTTCAAGGACGGCGTTTGCATTCTTCATTTTGACTTTGCTGGGGAAAGGGACACCGCTGGTTCTTCTCCAGCTTATTTCTGGGACAGGGCTACAAAAGAGGAACAAAAAGTTCCCATGATGGCAACTGTCAGTTGCTGTGAATAAAGTGTGATTAAGCACAGAAGAAAAGTAGCTAAAGCCTTGTGAATTATTGTTACCCACAAATCAAACTGTGATTGCTCAGATTTCAGAAGCTCTTAAAAGAACTCTGATTTCCTCTCCCTTGTCTTTTCATTCTGTGGCCTTTGCTCTACTATGGATTAATGAATCTTAGGCTGAGTAATGTTACGCTTGTCCATCCTTAAATCATCTTGAGTTGTACTAATTCATGCATGAATGTGCCTACAGCTTGTGTCACACGCACACAATAGGGCTGACTTACTTTCCCAAAGCGAAGCATTCCAGTTTCACTACCGATTCCTTCGCAGCTGGAACTGAATCAGGGAAATGAACTTCAATTTTGGGTTCATATTCACCCATTACTCCTACAAAAAAGAGACAATAGGTGACAAGTTTTTTTTTACATCAGTAATTAACAGTACACATTACACATGCTTTGGATAAAAGAGAGAGCAGTAACACAGTAGGACGGCTAACACAAAAGTCTTTACATGTATGGAGCAAAAGTGACCACTGAAGGGCTGGTAAAAAGGGGGGAAAAAAAATCAGAGGTGACTTATAAAAGATTCAGAGAACACATCAGGGAAAAGTCGTGCTTAGCAGAGATTTATCACCTGTGGCAATGTGACTTCATTTATGACTTTATTTATATTCACATCACTAGAAGGGGTCAAAGACTTCCTCACAGAGATAGTAGTATGCCCTTTACTATTACCAATTACAACCCCACAGTCTGGCAGCAAGAACTGACTTGGGGTCCTGTGGATGTTCTCAGATTAAGTGTGGAAGACTCAGTGGAAGACGCATTTAACATGCATGAGTATGGCACTGCATCTCGTTCAACACAAACCAATATCCCAATCATCTAAATGCTTAGTTGGTAGTGATCTGTGACATATTTATGTATAGAAATGTCTCTGATAGATACAACACAGGAGTCGTTCAAACACTTACTCAGCTCATGAAAGCTGACATTTTTGCGTTTTATGCTACAAAGCAGGAAGGCAGCCAAAAGGGATTATTCACAACCTGGTAACCCTGTAGGCGCTCTGAGGAATAAGACGTAACTAATCTATGAAGTTTCTGCAAATTTTAAATAACACTTGTTCAGCTATTAGTTACAACTCACAAACCATTTATAAAGGGTGGCTTGTAGAGAGCAGTGCCACAAATACAGTGCTGATCACATTGTGTGACTAAGAAGAAAAACAGAACAGTGCAACAGTAATGATTTTGTGATTTGCTGGTCAAAGAAAGTTGGTTTAAATTTATGTGTGTATATGTAAAACAAGTGGTACTATCTTGTTGAACTACATTCAGTAGAAATGCTATTCAAACACTTGTAATACATGGCAATTACCTCTTTTGATATTGAAACTGGGCAGCAACTTTATTTGTACTGTAAACTCCATAAATAACAAAGTCTTAAAAAGCTGTTGCAAATTAAAGGTTAAACCAGCAACAGTTGATTCCTCTGTGTGTAATGACAATGTTAGCTGGTATAATATACTCAGCTGTGGCTAATTATCATTAATTCTTTGACTTGGCTACGGAACAAAAAAGAAATCTCGGCTGTTGTCCTGTTAACTTTCCGAATGCTGGCATCTGTGCTGTGCTTTAGGGAAGAGGAAATGCCACTCTATCATTTTCAAAAGAATAAGGAGTCTTTTTATGGCTTATAACAGATGAGCAGAGTGGCAATTTTTTTTCTAGATTATACAATCTAGGTCATTGGCTCATGTCAATCTCAGACAGCTAGCTATAGCAGTTAACTGAGCAGTTGTCAGAATGTACTAGTAAAACTTTTAAGAACATCATGTCATCATTTTAACACAGCAAAAGCTCTGAACTGAGTCTGCCAATATGAGGCAGTCTGTTCTGTTGCTCTGTGATGAAGCAAGCCTTAATGTTAGCTCAAACAGCTTAAGGACAGAGCTGTGAATGTACTGTCAGATGTGATTTTTTTCATTATTGCCATAACTGGCAATATGAAGCTGTTCTCAATCAGCATAACACCAGTTTTACATTTCACAATCATACCTGAACATTATTGAACAATGTCAAGTATAGTAGTAGAGTAGTCTTTTAATAGTTCAAACAATGTGCACTAAAGTGGTCAGTGTTTCTGTAGAAGTTTACTTAAGAGATTGCTTTTCACTGGTTTGAACTCTCAACAACAAGCATCTGCACTGCATATATCATTATGAGATGTGTGAAATTGTGTGAAATGATACATTATGAGATGAAACAGCAAACTGATGCTTACTCACAGCCAAAAATGGGAATATACTGAGATGAAGATGTAATAAACATGGATTATTTCCAACAGCATTACAACATTTATTTAAATGAAGAGTGATACATGATATAAAGGTAAAACTCAGCCTAGGTTACTGTTTAAATTATATGAAACTTGAACAAATCCAAAAATAATAATGAAATGAGTAAGTGACAGATTATTAATGGATAGTAAGATGAACCAGTAGGATTACCATCACTTCTGAGGACCAGTGGTGTTGGAGAACTGAGCACCTTCTCCCTCGTGACAGTGTTGTTCACCACACATGTGTAGTTTCCTACATCTGAGGGCTCCACTTTAGCAATGTACAGACTCCCAGTCTCTTGAGAGATGAATCGCCGACTGTCTTGTTGGACAAAGTACGGGTATTCATTGAAGATCCATGCAAAGGCCAGCTCTGAAAAGGAATACAAAACAATTGTTATTGCAGTGCTGGTCTACTGTCACTCTCTGTTTAAAGCCTGACCGATTCCACACATATTCTTCTCATGTCATGTCAGCGGCAGGGACAACTGAACTGAAAGAAATGCTGTGGCGTAAAAATGTTAGCATATCATTTTCCTCCCCTTATCTTAGTTTCCTTGGGAAGAGATACCAAGACTTGGCAAATGTAATAGCTATCAGTGCAGAAGTAATGGAAGACCTGAGGAAAGGGAGCGAAACAAAATGAATTACAGTGCGTCATTGGCCCTCCCCTGACACATGGCCTCCATTCCCCTGGTCCCTGAGTGACTTAGTTCATGGGAGGCACAAATGGAGGAATGGATAGACAGAGGGATGGGCAGATTGAGGTATGGAAGTAGGAATACACTGTCATGCCCCTTCACAAGCAGCAGGTCTACCATAAGAAAGGAGAGACCTGCCATGATGAATTACCGTGTCATCTTGAGAAGTGCACACTGCACAGACTTGCAAGACTGAGGAGGTGCTCTGTATAATCTACCACTTCGGAGGTGAGGGGCTCCGAGTCAAAAGGTGTATGCAGTGACTGGCAAGCATATCTGATGCCCCCCCGAAGGGACCCAGCCTCTCCACTTTGAATGAGATTGAGCGTCCGAGCTGGGTGCAGCGACGCAGATACAATGCTCCTTCTGATTAGGCAAGCAGGAGCCACAAAGTTCAGAGTCAGCATAACCTCCATCTGAACTATGTGGCTGTAATGAGAAGTGATAGAATTTTGCCAAGCAATTGTAAGTCATGGAAGGAGTGGGAATACAACGCAAGGGCTTTTATGCAACAGAAAAAGGGAGCTATATGGCATAAGAAAAGCCCTTTGAGTAAACAGTTGTCTTTGCTGGAGTACAAAGTCACACAATAAGAATTCACTGTGACAATACTATATTTAATTTGTCATCTGAGAGATGACACACTGAATGTGGTAGTGGAGAAGAACAGTTTTGCAGCATTCAGAGTCAATGAAGCACACTGAAAACCAGAAGGTTAGATAAAGTTCAGTCGAGTTCAAGGTTATGTAGCACATCAATACTTTCAAAATTCAAGACTGCCAAAGAAAAAAAGAACCAAAGGACAGAAAAAAAGAGAGAGGAAGAGCGAGATATAGAGAGGGAGCAACAGGGCGAGAAGGGAAGAAAGGGACAGCAGGCTCACACTGCTTTACTTTCATTCACTTCAGAAAATGTGAGAAAACACAGTAGTGCTACGGTTGCAGCAGCCAACCGCGTATAAGCCTATGTCAGAGAGGAAAGCTGTCAAACTGTATTTCACACAGAGTACTCTGACCCATTATCCCATAGACCAGCTGTACAATGCACTGCGCTACAAACTGTTCTCTTGTGAAGGAAATTGGTTGTTCCAATGTGCAAGCTACTGTATCAAGAGAGAGACAAGCTAGGCAGCAGTCATTGTCCATGTTCTCAGTTTTCTGCAGAGTGGTGAGTTTGAACAGTCTGTCTTTATCTCCTATTTGTAGCATCTCGTTTATAAAATACTTTTTTTTTTTTCCAGTGGAACAACTGAAGTATTTTTTGAATGTGTGGTATAAATATAAAACAAAAATCAGCTGATCAGCTTAGCATACAGAGAGGAAACAGCTAGTCTGCATCTGTCTGAACGGAACAAAATTCAAAGTAAATTCATAACAAAATCAGAATATGGCTATAACACCTGTAAAACCACAACTTGTTGCTTGTACACTTTTTTGTACTGAATAAGCAAAGGACATAACATATTCATTAGTGAGCCTCTGAGGCACTGGTATGCAAATATTGTCAACTTTGGACAGAGCCAAGCTAGATGTTTCCTCCTGTTTCTACTCTTAATGCTAGGCTAAGTTAACCGGCTATTAACTGAAAAGTAGTTTCACATTTAATGGAAAGACATGAGAGTGGCATTGATCCTCTCATCTAACTCTCAACAAAGCATATTTCCTGATCAAACTATTCCTTTACGACTTAAAACATTGTATTCATATGAAAAATTGTCAGAATAAATGAAAAGAAAACTACCTGAGACTTGGTAGCATTCTGTAAACAACATAAGGGATGGCATTAAGCATGTATACACATAAATGGGTGTAAGAACAGATTAAGTTTAGAGTAAGGGAGTAATCCTTTATCAAAGGTTGCCATGTGGAGTGAGTGGAGGTAATTCCTATGAGTCATGTGTAAAAGACACAACAGGCACAGACACAAAAGTAACATTTGGTAAACTTACCTCCAGAATGTGCAGGTGGTCCACATAACAGAACCACTCCTTGGCCCTCACGGACATTGACAGCACTCCTCACTGTTTGGGTTTTGAAGTTATCAAGATCTGATGAGTCAAATAAGATCAAAATAGAATTAGCCTGCAGCTCAAAAAAGTAAAATCATCAACAGCATAGATGATGTGTATTTCTATATAGTCTATATTGTCAAAGGTTTCTTTGAAAAAACATGGCTCTGAAAATAGGGAACAAGTTTCCCCAAACTCCCTTCACTGATTCACTGAGGCCTGTTTTTCATGTTACATTTTGAGCACTGGGACTTTAATAGGGCATCATTGATTGCCCTGGGACACCTCATGACAGCCTCCAACACTTTCAAAGGCATCTGGGGTGCTGATGAAATAGATGGACCTGACTTGGTGACGTTTGCCCTGCAACACTACACTTTAGCACAAGGAAGAGATTAGGCTGAAATAGGATAAGATGAGCAAGGGGGGGAAGGAAATGCTATGTGTGGACTGAACAAACACAGGGGAGCGTGCATGACAAATGACAGTTTGCAGTGCCAGCAGCAATAAGTAACATCATTATTAAATGTGGTGTAATCTTGCACTTAAAAGCATTAGCTTCCCCATCAATACTCTCAGCACAATCTATCCCTTGCAAATGAATGAACAGTTGCTGGCAGAAAAGAACCTAAACCTGGGATGATAAACCATCCCTGGCTTCATGACTGATGGAGGGAAGCTGCCGCAGTCCGCTCTGTACTCTGTCTGCACCCTCTGGCTAACAGCCTAGAGTAAGCCTTCCAAACACAAACAAAAGAAAGTCAGTGTGACCGATAAGGGAAATTAGGAGAAGGAAGATTATGGAGAGAAGTGGGACAGAGTGTTGGTAAGATTAATGAGCAGCTCTCTGATGACCGCAGTGGAATCAAACAGAGCCAAGTCACGGCAGGACACCAAGGAGGCCACAGGAGGAGATGGCTGACTTGAAATGCAGACAGAGGCGATGTCCTTCTGATCTTACCAGGTTGTCTTAGTAAATACAGAGTTCATCTCCTAAAGACATTTAAGATTCTGAGGAGCAAGATTCACATACCCAGCTGACTGAAAAAGCCAGATATAGCAGCAGTTGATAATTATAACAGCAATGCTTTTGGAAACAGCAGGAGATGAATCAGAGAGCTACTAAAATTACTTAGTGGACAAAGGAAAGAATGACCCCTTCATCCAGATCACGCAAAATGGCCAAGAGAAGGTTAGAGATGTAGCTGGGCTCGGTGCTGGAGGGGATACACTTCTCTTTTCTTTGGCCTCTGTGCAGAAGAATAATGGGCTTCACTGGAGTGAACTGACCACACACTGTAACTCTGAGAGCTAGAGGCTAAACTCACTGTAGCTGCAGTGATTCCTTTGTAAGCAGAATCAGTCTCTGCCATATAAGAATGGCTGGCCTAGAGATTACAGAGAGTGACCATTACAGCTCGATGATGATTGGTCTGGGCAGTGGCGCCGCTGTAGAGACATTTCCTGTTATATATTGTGTCCAACAGAGTTCTGGATTAAAGATACTTTTATCTGTTCCAGAGGATTCACAATGCAGCCCTCTTGATGAATGTTTACTATATTAAACAAAAATATCTGAAATCAGTATTTGTTATAACTTGGGTATTATTTTTGTTGCTTTGGCCACTGTCATTTATGATAACGCTGAAATCATGTCCAGAATGGGGAACAGCATGACATGACTACAACAAAGTCCAACATATTCACATATTCAGCAGACATGTAGCAACATAAGCATTCATTTGGTCATGTTTCTAGTAGTCTGTAGTCATGTCATGTCTATCCTTTTAGTTCTGTTACAACATCTACTGACTCTTTTAAAAAGCTCTACTATATTCACCTGCCAATAGCTAACTTTGTCCACCAGCTTTTTCATGCTGGGCAGGTGGTGCACAGTGGGGTTATCAGACCTTTTACATTGAAAAGAGTTGCCTGCTGCAGCTGAAAATGAGGCTGATAAAAGCAGTGGGAGTGAAAAAAAAACATTAAAGTAAAAGTACAGTAAAATTACAACAAAGACTTGAGAGATACAAAATGCTCTATAGAGTTTAAGGAAAATGCAGAGTAGGATGACACAATATTCTCCTCTCACTGTACCTACCCATTTGACCCAGTTGACCGCACAGACTGTATTAATGTATTAAGAGAGCCGTATAGGGCAGCCGTGCGGCTAATTTGCCCTACTGGTTACTTGTGGTATTGCAACAGAAAATTGCCTGTGGCCCAACAAGCATTTACCTTTCCTTTTTCCTACTTTTCATAGACCACCATTATAAAACAGATAATCTACAAAAAAAACAAACAAACGAAAAAACTATTAAGACACCTTCAAATGCAAATATTTATATATATAAATAGATTTTTTTACTCTGTATCATGACATTTCAAATAATGAAAGTTTTGTATTTGCAAAAGTTTCCCAGAGCCTAGCCTTTTCAATTTTTAAAATCCATGGGCTTGGTGGGATTAAGTCGACAGGATTATAGAGAGTAACATTAATGCACATGTTCAGTGGGCTGCACATCTTGGAGGCAAGATGTACATGATCAAGAAGCTAGAAAACTTTTTTTCGTTTCTGATCTGGACAAGTCATTATCAATCAAATTTTTAAAGTCTAGTATTCAGTTAATGCACCCTTTGTAAACTGTGGTGTATATTTACAACACACAGCTTGGGTATTTGATTGTCTCTGTTTTATTTCCAAATAAGTTTGGCTAGCCTAAGAGTGCTTGTTTGTAACCTGTCAAATTTGCTTTAGGAATGTCGCCATGTTCTCAGCTGTCAGAAATTGACTTGAATGTGGATTCAGGTGACTGGTTGGTTAGGCCATGTAAGAACATTAAGGACTTTTGCTTTGGGAGATGTTGTATTATCATACTTGAAGTATCCATTAGAAGATGGTAAATTGTGGCCATAACTCAATAGGCTGTGGCATTCAAATGACAATTGATTGGTCTTTAAGGGGCCCAAAGTGTGTCAAGAAAACATTCCGTACACCAATACACCACCACCAGCAGCCTGGACTGTTGACCCGAGGCAGGTTGGGTTCATGAATTCATGCTGCTGACGCCAAATTCTAATCCTACCATCTGCGTACTTCAGCAAAAATTAAGGTTTATGAGACCAGGCTATGTTTTTCCAGTCTTCAACTGTCCAGTTTTGGTGAGTCTGTGCCCACTGCAGCCTAAGATTTCTGTTCCTAGCTGACAGGAGTGGAATCTTATGTGGTCTTCAGCTCAACTGCCTCAAGGTTAGACATGTTGTGCATTCTAAGATGCTTCTTTGCCCACCACAGCTGTAAAGACTGGTTATTTGAATTATTGTAGCCTTTCTGTCAGCTCCAACTGGTCTGGCCATTCTCCTCTGACCTCCATCATCAACAAGGCTTTCTGTCTGCTCACTGGAATGCACCATTCTGAGCTGTGAAGACTGCTGAAAATCCCAGGTGATCATCAGTTTCAGAAATGTTCAAACTGGCCGATCTGGCACCAAAAATCATGCCACAACGTCAAAGTCACTGAGTTCACTTTTTTCCCCGCATTCTGATGTTTGATTTAATAAACGTTGAATAAGCAGGTGTACAGATGTTCCTAATGTTCTGTGAGTGTGTATTAATGCTGAACATTGCATGTTTAATTATACACATTATTTCAATTGATTTTATTGCAAATGTGAGCTGTGGGAGGACGTGTTAGCTTATAGTGGGTGCAGCTGAAGGCAAGCAAAGCAGCAAAGAAGGCACAACATTTCTATCTTAGGGCAGTGGCCTCATTACACAGAAAAACAGAGTATCAGCCATGCTGATCTTCAAGACCTCCCTAACTGTGCATTAGGCAAGACAATAAATGTCAAGCAGCTCTGTTCTTCACCCGGTCCCCACAAGTGAGATTCATTACTGGGCTATAGGGATAATGGCAACCCATCTCCTAAGAGGAAGCGAAAGGCTCTCTATCCTTGGGACATGATCAATAGTCAGCAGGCTTGATCAAGAGAGGAGAGGTGCCACTACAGTGCTTGTCTGGAAGGTGGGATCCCACTCCACAGCATCACTTTCCAACCTGCCTTTTGTCTTTTAAGCATTGGGCTGGCAGAGCAGCAGACAGCCTGTCACTGTCTGATCTGCTTGCAATCTGCTGTATATATTATACATAAAGAAGTGGCTGGTGATTGCAAAGGTACAAACACTTCTTAAGCACTATTTGTGTTCATCCGCTTTAAAGTCTGGATCACAGGGGCTGCCATATCACTCGGCAAAATATGAGTCAATTCGGACTGAGCATAGATGCTGTCAGAGTTGGAACCACTAATGAGAATCAATGGAGTTGTGAGGCAGTCAGAAGCTGCCTCACCCACTGTGTTTGTTGCATCTGACATTTCATTCGATTACCATTTCCCCTCTCGAAAATCTATTCCCAGGCAATTTAAATGAGGAATCGGAATAATAAATGAAGAAAAAAAAGGCCTGGGCCACAAGCATATTACACACGTCAGGCTGAGATACAACAGATACAAGAAATGCCAGAGTGTCATAACTGTGTCAGAGCCATGCCAGAAATGTGTTAGCAATTGTGAGATCACTTACATGCAAATTGGAGGCTGGCTCTGCGGCTGAGGATGGAGCCCCATGTGTTGAAGGCTGTGCACTGGTACACCCCAGTGTCTTGGTCCTTGTCCAGGTTGCTAATGATCAGGCTGCCCCCAGACATGTGACGCCGGTAGTCATTCCCCAGATCAATGAGTGTTCCGTTTAGTGACCATCTGGAAAAACGCAAACACAATCAGTAGCTGAGCCCCCTGGAGACGCGTGCTTGCAGTGTTTTCACAGAGATCAATTTGATCGGTCCGCCCACATCGTGCTGAGAAGATAAAAGGTGAGTAATAAGAGTAGGGTTCAGTATTATTAACAGAGAAAAGTGAATGTTCTGAAAGTCCCTTCCAGCAAGTTAAGAAGAAAGAAAACATTTATTGACACCGTGAATAGCTACAGCTCCCAGTTTTCATCAGTTTGACTTCATTTAAGTATTTTATTTTGCCAGTAATTCAGGCAAAATTCCTAAACTTGAGCAAATTTGCTGTGGTGCATATTTATTTTTCTCCTTCTTGTACAGTGAAGTAGCTTTCATTTCATCTCAGTTTTATTATTTCAAGGAGGTTGTGCTTTTGGTCCAGCTTGTAAGCCAGTTAGAAGGATATCTCAAAAAAACATGCTGACAGATTTCAATTAAATTGGTGGTAATTTAGACCATGGGCCAAGGAGCAAGTGTTTTTGTGCAGATAAGAATACAGGAAATTATGTTTCATGCCAACACAGAGCAGTAGAAAACATAAGATATTTTACCCAAGTAAAAGTGGTAATACCACAAAAAATTGTATAAATAAAAATAATAATAATAGTATAAAAAATTAAATTATAAGTCTTACTTAAGAGAAAGTATGCAAGTATTATTTGGAAAATGTACACAAAACATAAAAGCAAAAGTAGTAATAGGCCAATATCTGCCATTTTTAAAATATATTGGTTAGGATCTAACTGTCACTATGAGCAGGTTTTTTTAGTTATTTAGCTCAAAGCACCACAGTGCTGGTTTAGTCTTGTTTCCATTTGTTCATCAATCACCGTACGCATTTGAACGAAAAATGAATCCCATGACTGTATCTCCACTGTATATGCATTTTAATGTGAATTTGAATCCAGATGCAGATTAAAAATGTCTTAACATTTTGTGTCATTGAAATTACAAATCTAAAGGATTGTGCAGCCTTGGCAGAGTTATGCTCTCTCTGAGTGATTTCTAATTAGTTTATGCTTGTGCTTTTGTGTTTCTGAATTATTGCTTTGACACCTTCATATTGCATTGTCTACAGACCATTTCCCTCAAGGAAAGGTCACGAGATACTCTGTCATGCAAGCTGAGTTCAGGAAGTGATGGCTATTAATCACAGCTACCAGCAGAGACAAAACACTGAATAATGTTCCTGCTTAACAATGAAAACACTTTATATCTCATTCTCTGAAATCTACAGTCTGTCAGTCTGATGCCGGCATATATGAAAGAGATACAAACTGAGTGATACCTATATAGGAACTGGGAGGGTAACTTTATCTCAGAACATTAACACAAATGAAAAATTACTTTTCCTTATAGAATCTGACAAACAAAGTGTTGGAATGCTGTGTGTAAGTCTGCCTTAGTGACAGGACTGTGAAATGACAATTCCAATGATAAGAGGAAAAAAATCAATACATTTTTTCCCCCTTCCAGGCAAACTAATAGGCAGTTAGAATGATGCTTCATGCAGTCTTAAAGCCAGTCATGGCTCTCCCTGGTTTCCTGCCTGACAGACTACAAAAGACGACGCTGTCTTTCATCTTGTAGCCTGCATTATTCATCTAACAGTCTCTGCCAGTCACTTAATCTGACTGATTTTGTCACTGTTCCAACAACGATATTACTTTTAAATGCTCTACACTTGTCATGACAAAGCTAATCTTTCTAAGAATATATATATATATATATATATATATATGCTAGGATGCATATGTCCATTTCAAATAAAACACATATTACTGAGGTGTTTTCTGATGAACTCCCTTTATTTCTCCATTTGAATTCTTGGATTATTGTATGTGCAAGAGGGGAGGAGGTTAAATGGGAAAGGATGAGAAGCTAGTTAGATTTGCAGCCACCCAGCATGATTGAACTTAATGGGAGAGGAAGGTGGGCAGCATGGACAGATCACACACCCCTGGAGCAGACGGCTGCCCGGGTGTAATGGTGTCTCTGCACCGTCAACACAATCAGTGAAGCCACCTACTCTCGCTGCAGAAACACCTGAGACGGGCTCTGATATTGGAAGACATGGGGAATCTGTTATCACAGAGTTTATTAGCTATGTGCCTTTTTCATGTGAATCCCGAGAAGGTGGGTGCATTTAACAGGAACAAACAGGCTGCTGTCACTTTTGCACAGACTGATACTGAACTATTTAAAAGGTAATTTTGAAAGAGAAATGCAGCTGTGTCAGTCTTCACTGTGACTGACCAGTTGTGTGCAAAATAATAAACCTGCACTTGCAACTTCTCACCTAGTGATAGTGAGAGCTGAGCAAAAAATGTGAACCTTCACACTTAAAACGTGAAGAGACATCAGCACATTACACTCATCTTATATACCCAACTTGGCTGTAATCTCTTTATACCAAAGGGATGAGACAGAAAACACTAGTGATGATGTGCTCTTTCACTGCACTGGGGGATTGTTTGAATTTTCATCAGATTTTTAAATTTGACATTTTAAATGGGCAATTTTCCTACCAATGATAATACACAGTTCCATTACTTAATTTAGGCAATTGGGGTGAATATCAGCCTCAGTCTCTGCTGTAGCCATTCTTTGAGCTCCACCTCTTACACCTTACACCATCACTCAAATATAGGGAATTCTATGCAGATGACTATATTGCATGTTTCTAAATTTACCTTTTTTGGGTTGGCAAAACACAGGACTCTAACACAGGAGAGAACTGTTCATTTCCCATGTGAAACCATCAACATTGTTTCTTTTATCTTTGACCGTTCCACAACCTTAACCACGTGTTTATTATTGTAACCATGATGACAAAGGTCCTCTACCCTTAAGGAATTACTTATTTTAACCCAAATTGTGATTGGGTTAAAACAAGTACTGACAAAAAGGTCTGGTAGGCCTGCTGCTTGTATGTTCCTACAGGTCATATTATTACCATGACATACTATTGTTACCAATGGGTTATATCAGAGGGTAGGGACAAACAAACTGTATGGTTGTTAAATTTGGAGGACCTTTTGTAATTCTAAATGTTCATACATTAATGAAGGTTAATAAACCATAAAGTAAGAAGTTGTAAATGTTCATAAGTCATTCATGAGGGGTTAGGGTTCTAATGTAAGTCAGTAGGTGCAAATTTTAATGAGATGCTATAAATGAATATAGAGGAATCTAAATAGCCAAAAAAACAAAACCAAAAACCAAACAAACACAAAGCAAGTGTCTAAAGGGGAATTTTCCACAACCTGGCAACTCAAAATTTATTCTAATTAATGACCAACAACTGACCAACAGAATACCAGTGAATGATTCACTATTAATATGGCCAGATAATTTGAGTCCACTTTATAGCCTATATAATTCTTACTCTGCATTCAGATAGCAGTACAAAATAGTGACCACACTATCTAGTGGACTTGACTGTGATTTCAGAAGATATGAGTCTTAATTATTTAGAACCAACCTCCAGCTGCATTATACTGTATGTAAAAATATATTGTGTTACACAAAACTACAGTTTTTCAAATTTGGACAACACACTCTCCCCACTATAATTCCTTCTCAAACTCAAACTGCTCCAGTAAGACGGGTGAGTCTTTAATGTTAGCGCAGCCCAAACTGAAACACAGTGGATCTAACAGCACATCAGGCTGAGAGGAGCTTACAGTAAGTCCCACAGAGTCCAGGGGAGAACAGTCCTATTTGCTGCGTTGTGCTGCAGGCGCGGGCTGATCTGAGCATGCTCTGAATGAACTCCCTGTGACCTTGAGGTTCACATCAATTTTGCATGAGGTCTCCTCATCAAATAGACTGGGGATTGTACTGCAGCACTGGATCACCTGGCTTTCCTTGAGGCCAGACACCCACAGAGGTGGCAGTGACCACACAGGCCACATACTGTTCACACACGCGCGCGCACCCCCCCCCCCCCCACACACACACACATGCAGAGCCTTAGAGCTAATGGAAATTCAACTGCTGACCAGGGTACTCTCTACAATTATGTTTGGTAGGTTATTGCTGCTGCTTTTTAATAAATTGATGTTCATTTGGCTTGAAAGCCAAATGTAACACGATAAATATTCTTAAAACCACCCTGTGTCAGTGTGAGTGTTTCTGTGTGTGTGGGTTTGTGTATGTGTGTGTGTGCATATCAGCTTTAAAAAAAAATCCTATGTTATTAGTGAAATACTAACAGATATACAGTACTTGGCCACAAATGTATACACACTCATTGTCACAAGCATTTGTCAGCAGACATAATTACATTTACCATTACAATGTATAGTCTGGATATGATGTTTTTATTCAAACTAAAAGTAAAGGAAGTAAATAAATGTTTATTAATCAAGAACCAACAGAGTAAAAACAAAACAACAACAACAAAAAAAAAACATCAATGTCCATAGATCTGCCCTCTAGAATTCAAAAATATAGCTGTTATTTCAGCCTACAGTCCCCCATTTTTCAAGTTTATCCTATTGGTTTTGAAATGATCTCATAAGCCCAAGGGTCACAGAATTTTCTCACCCTGTAAAAGGCCAAGTAACCCTCCAAAAGATAAAAATCAATTCAATTTGAAACAATTTCTACATCCAGCACTGTTATCTGGCTCTATGCTGCAACTGAATTCATAACCAAAAAACATAACATCTTCTAATCACACCCTCCTAGGTCTATTTATGTCCCTGTTACTCTGCACCAACCCGTAAACAAAGGTAGAGTCATACATCTGCCTGAAGTCACATTACATGATAGCAGACGCCAGCCAGAGTGCTTTTTTATTCCCCCTTTCCAATCACTGCTGTGCCCTTGATCCTGCGTTACAGCACATTCATAGTAAACACAGTGACAGGTGTATTCATAAAGCATAGCTCTGAGCCCTGGAGTGCGCTCTGGTGCTACACTGGACTATTTGTCAACTGAAGAACTGTCATGGTTCTCGTTCGTATATTCGCCGTGTCACTGAGTGGGCGAGGTGAAGGTGGAGCAGAGCGTCGGAGTGTTGAAAACAAAATCATATGGTGTGGAGCTAACAAGCAACCGTAACTCACAAGGGTTATGAGCATAGACACAATGACAACTTGAATTCTGTTTTCATCAAATCTGCTCTCTGCACTGTAATATTTAAATCAACTAGACAGAATTTTCAAACTTGTCAGACAGCCTATTAAAGAACTTATCAGCCCTCATATCACTGTTAAATATCACCAATCTGTAATTTTCACTCTATTACAGGCGTAATTATGTGAGGAAGTTTTTATTTTTAGGTTTCAGTTTCCACTCTCCATCTTCCTGCATTTTCCAGAATGCCAGTCTGCACTGCATTCTGGCCTGCTGGGTCTTTTTCTCTGATGGATTTTTCCATGTTTGATTGCTGAGCATCACTGCAAACTGATGAGTCTGTAAAGGCTTTAAAGCTCTCATTCTTTGATTGACAGCTCAACACTGACACTGCTACTGGTTAATGATTTATCCCAATTAAGGGATAAGGCTGGTGATACTATATATATATATATATATATATATATATATATAATTCTGTCAATCACTTCCATGAAAAGATCTAAAAACACCCAAAAAAGAAAAAAACCCCACCAACAATGAATTGATCCTAATAATAAATACGTTTTGTGCAGCCAAAGTCTGGTGTATCTTATTCCTCTGAGTCATTGAGCCCCATTGTTGTCCAAAAACGATTAAAAACACATCAGTGAGCTGCACGGTTGCACTGGATGACATGTTCCTTTTTTTTCCATGAACGTGGGCGCTGTCATTTATTTTGAATCGATCCCACATCCACCACCCTGCTGCTGTAAAAACCCACCAGTTCACATGTGTATTATTCCAGGGCAGAAAATAGTCCCTAATAAATGTATTATTTTGTCCTGTTTGATAAAATATACATTGCACCACTGTTTTAGGATATTACTGAGCCTTTTTTTTTTTTTAAACAAATGAACCCACATATTTGGTTTTGAAGATTTACCTCTTCAGTAAGAACCAATGGGTTTAGGGCTGAGAGACACACAAGAAAAGGAAATCACATAGGATTCAGTGATGGACTAATGCATTATTGGTTTTGGTCTTTTCACAGTTGCTGACAGTGATAATATAGAATTATGACATCCTATATATATATATATATACATATACACACAGCGGAATGGGTGTGATAATGTATAGTTGTTAATGTATAATCTACATGCTGTCTAAAGAACACATGGACTGGGCAATTACATGTTTATGACAAAAAAAATTATATGTTACCACACACTGTATTATGCTATATGTCTATGACATTGCATATGTTTGGCTGCACTGAAATGGATTCAGAAAACAGCTCAAGAAAATGTAATGGATACAGATAATGGTAATGATAATGGTTACAGTAATAACTAATAATTTAAACAGTGTTGTGATTTCAACACTGTAAGATATGAGGGACATGCTCAATGCTACAAGCCCATTTATGGCTCCCCGACAAGGTTAACATCATCTTTTCTGACAAATTCAATATTGGGTGGCCCAATTTTCTGTATGGATATTAAACCAAATGAATGAATTTCTCCTAATAGCTGCAGTAACTGAGGAAATTAAGCGCGCAGCTCTGAATGTAATACCCTCTCACTTGGCATATCTAATTATACAAATACTGTTCGTTTGCAGGGTGTAGGCCCATGCACAGTTTGTAGACTGAAAGTCACAGCATGACCACTTCCTACAGGCATTTTTTTTCAGTCTGCTCAGGACATTTTGAGGTTCTAATTTCACTGTTAGTGAAATAAATTGCCAAGAATTTATGCTTTCTATTTTATCACCAGGACAAAATAAAGCCCTCTCCTTGCCCGAAGGGAAACAAGTCAAGGACAATCAGTGTCAGAAAAACTGATGCAACCCAAATAAAGCTCAAAAAACAAGTCCTTCCTCAAAGTAGAATTAGGGGCACAAATCTAGTGTCTTTAAAAGCATTACCAGAAATGTCAATCCGCAGTGGTGAGAGATTGCTCACTCAAACATCAGTTCCTCCCTTTAAACCTGGTCTAAGATTTTTTTATTATTCATAATTGGGGGCACTGACTCCAAGCAGTGGAACTACTGACCTAGATGAATATCACCAGTGAGAGATGTGTGTTGTTTTGAAGCTGAGTGCTCCTAAACTCCAGGTACCATAGTACAGCTCTGAGAAAACACTAAAAATGTGCAATATAAGAGAATAGCCACACAAGACAAGCAGGGTGGCATTTCTGTAGCTCTATATGAAATCAGGGCAACAGAAGAGGCAGCAATTTTATCACTACATGCCCTAAAGATAAATAGAATAGTTCTGTTGTGTATTTTATTTCAAGTCTTCCAAAAAAATAATATTAACGTTACACTGTAACACATAACTGTAAATCTGTGTGAAAATATCAATAGTATAATACTGTTATCTTTAAATACAGTATATTACTACCATATTATTTTAACGGTATTTTACAGTATAGTCGCTTAAATTAAAGAAAACTTTACATTACTGTATTTTTGAATTGCATTTTGGGAAGACAAAGAACACGTGAGCTCACATTTTGAATGGACAAATTTTTCATCCCAGTCTTTTTGTTTTGCTCGTTAGCATCAATAGGTAAAATACATCACGACTCCAATCACCTCCTCCTGATAAGATTTCAACACGCCCGAGATCTCCTTCTGACCTGTTAATCAATCTTTAGGATTCTTTAGCTAACGTTGTTTTCTATAAGTGAATGCAAAGCGCATTAGACTTTAGTTAAGTTTTAGTTCATTTTTGAGATTAAAGTCAGAGCCGAGACACAAACATCACAGGAGGACGCACAAGTTGAGTGAGTACTTTGTCAGCTAACGTTAGCCACTTCTAAGTACAGGTCTGTGAAGTTGCTAAGCGGGAAAAATCCTTCTCCTGTGTCTGAAACCGTTGGTGATAGCTGAATATAACACCGACTTTTCAACTCCTGTTTCAGCGGCAGTTTGAACGTGTGTCACCGCAGAGAGGAGCTGGACCTCTGATCCTGATCCTCCAAAGTACAGAGTGAGTTTCACCTTCTCATGTTCACATTACAGTGAACCCTCGCTATAACGCGGTTCACCTTTCGCGGCTTCGCTGTTTCGCTGATTTTTTTAGTGCAGTTTTTTTATGCTTTTTTTTTTTTTTACAGTGCATTGTGTAGACCAATGTCAACAGTTTCCGTGCCTCGTCTCTGTACAGCCCGCCAAATTTACGTTTGCAAATTTTCTCCATGACAAACCCACAATGTCGACGAAACGTTCTGCACCGACAAAGGCACCTCCGGACACCTGCACCACAGCCTTCAGTAGAAAAAGACGCTACAGCGGAGCAGAGTCAGGACAAAGAGGCACAGTCAGAGGGACTGTGAAATACGCGTGAGTCACAATGTGTCCAACCTCGTATTGATTATTAAAATTATTATTTTACAGTATTTCTAAAAACTATCATAGTTATTTGTAAGAAAACGTTTATATTTTTATTTCTTAAACAAATGCTTGGGCCTGAAAACAGGTTTTGATCTTTGGTTTCATTCTATAGTACAGTATTGTATTGTATAATAATTGTAAAAAATAAAGCTGACTACTTCACGGATTTCGCCTATCGCCGGTTCTTTTTGGAACGTAACCCCCGCGATAAATGAGGGTTCACTGTACTTTGTGTTACGTTAACCTTTGCTAAGCGGATGTCTCTAAACGACGTTTACGACGTTCTTTACTGTGAATGTGGCGCCTGAACTGAGGGAGAGCTTGTTAGCTAACATTAGTTAGCTAGCTAAACTACAGTCAAAACGTTAATTTCGGTTGAAATGTTCCTGTGCCTGAAAAACTGGACTGTGGCTGGGGGCGGAATATTCAGAAAGGATTGTTAATACAGCTGCTGTTCAGCTGTAGCTGGCCTGTGGTCTGATGTTATTTAGCCTAGCACAGAATGCTAATGTCAGATAGAGCTGAAGGGAGCTGGTACAGCTGCTCTGGTAGAACCACCTCTGTTTACATGTTCTGTTCAGACTCAGTTTTCTCTAATGCCTTAGTTGTGTTTCATTTTTAGTGTGACAACAGTGGTGTCAATGCTAAAATGGGTTTCTCTTTTTCTTAAGTTTCAGGTGAAACACCAGGAAGCTGTTTTCACCACTGAATGATCAGCACTGAGGGGCACGTCATTTAGGACAACATCCAGTCAGCTTTTCTGTCCAGGCTTGCTGCTGTCTTTTCTACTACTACAACTTCAGTCTTCACTACTGAGATGACGCTGCATGTTCACTGGAATCCATTCCGAGGTTAGATGTTCACATCCTTCTGCTGGTACTATGCTCACAGCAGCTTTGAGGACCTTGTGTTCCTTGAGTTTCATCTCACAGGTCACATACAAGCTGCCCAAAACATCTAATCACTGGGGCATGTTAAGGAAGCTTTTCTGACACTAATCAAAATAAACTCTCTCCTCATTGTGGAGGAAATTATCATTGAATTTATAAACTGTATTGATTGGCAATGTGTAATTCCTAAAGAAAATTCTATGTAACATCACTTACAGCTAAGATAGTAAAGAACAATGTTGTTGAGAAAATATTTGCTATATAAAAGATTTATTTTATTATTATTTCAATTAGTAAAGTTTTTTTTCACACCAACTCTTGTTTTTCAGGTGGTTCAATGGGATAAATCCAGAGAGACACTCCAAGATTGGACGTGGCAAAGTCACCCAGAAAAAGATGACATCAGTCAACCCTTATGTCTCCAGTCTACTAAAGAAATGAATGGACTTTGAGTGGGACTTTATATAAGTCAGTGAACACACACTCAGACAAGTCTAAATTATTGATTTTTTTTTCCTGTTAATTTGTCTTAAATATTCTTGAATGTTTTTTTAATTTTTATTTTCACAAGCTTAATAAATAGTGTAATGGTCCAAAATGATGCTGTGTTATTCATCTTAAAAGTTGAAGTTTACTTTATGTATTAAAACATGGTGTTTTATAGTAGGACTACTAAGGAGTATTTTATCAAATCACAAGGTTTAGAAAAAATATCTCTGTAGTCTCTTTTGCTAGCAGTTAATTAATGTATAGAGTATTATGTATTACATATGTGCTGCAGTTCACGGTAAAAATCTGTAAATATACATTGCCTCTTGTTAAGTGTAAATAACGGTAATTAACTGCTAATCCTTTCATCAGTGTTTTACTGTGAAAGAAAAAGTAGCAAACTGTAAATTTTAGCAACAGCAGGATACTGTTAAATTTACAGTGGCCTGCTGGTAAATCTAGCTGCCAGTAGTTTACTGTTATTTTACGGCAACCTAACAAATATCAACCCTCCTTTTAGCTTTGTTTTGCTAACTGCTGACTACCCCAGTCACTAACTGTCTGTCTGCTGTTTGGTGCTTGTTAAGTCCATTTATGAGACTTTTTTCTTTCTGCTGAAACTGAAACTGAACTGCTTTCTGCTACACTCAATTAATGACAGCAGTGAAACTACACTAAAGTGTGTTAAACTAAAATAGTGAGCTAAAAGACACAAAAGTACACATATAGCCACTAGGAGCTGCAGAACTGGTCATAAATCTGTGGGTTTGTGGGTTGTGAGCCCTTTTATATTACACAATCATTAGAGCCATTGTTTAGCTGATACAAAATATTGATTAGTGTAGCTTTAATATGAGGATAACATGTTACACTCTAGTAATGATAGTCTCTGCAGAGCTACTTCTGTAAAATTACCCAGACCTGTGCTTGCTCAGCTCAGAAAAAAGTTGCAGATCCTATACTGACAACACCATTTCTCACTACTGCATTAACACCACAAAGAACCCGAAAGAGAAAACCTTAACAACGATCGTGAACGTCAGAATGCTCTAAGTTGCAGGTGAAATAATACAAGCGATGGTTTCGGCTTCATCCTGGGATAGCTCAGGTTGCACAACAAGAATAATGATACCCCCTGCTGCTGTGCCTGGACCATGTTTTCAGCGCAGACACATTATAGGAAATGTAAGCATTTAGCGGAATGTCACTCACAAGGTTATTGCCTCTCTCCCCCTGCTTGCTGTGCATCTACATGGTGCTGACCAAGCTCCGAAACACAATCTACCACAAAAAACACACCGCCAGCTGCCATTTTCAGGCAGGTTCCCTGCACCGCCAGGGAATTGCCAGGGAGATATCAAAGGATCTGTGGTGCAAATGAGTTGCTGGAATCTCCTTTTCTCTACTAATGATTTCTTAAGCCATGCACCATATTATAAATCATCAGCTTCATCCGTACCGTGGCTTAAATCTTATCATTAATAAAGTTAACCTCGCTCAAGGTGTTGGCATATTCATCAACCGCAGTGCCGACTCTGTGACTCCAACTCTACATCATAGCTTCAATTAGAAATGGATGCTCAATTAAGCAGTTGTTCTTTGAAGCCTGTCTTTTTGTTGAATGGTGTGTAATCTCTCTCAGGCATTGATGTCCAGAGAACGGTGTTCTTTAACAAATCAATAGCAATCAGCATTATCGGTACCCTCTTTCATTTCTGTGGAAGCGGCAATGAAGATTCACAAGCAATTAAGCAGCAATGGATTTTCACCATGTGATGTGGATCTGGAGCCAAAGCAGGTAGACAGTTGAGCTTATGCTTGAGGGGAATGTAACTTTGATGTGGTAATTTACCTGTACTGCGGAGGAGGGCTCCCTTCTGCCTCGCACGTGATAGTAGCTTGCTGGTCTGGGGAGCTGATTGGTAAAATGAGGTCACTTGGCTCCGTCCTCCATCTTGGCCCTTGAAATATGACATCCTCTGTACAGGCTGGGGAAAGGGGAGAAAGTCTGTAGTAGTACAAGCCAGAAAAAATTGTCACTTTGACCTTAGAAACTACTAGAAGAATTCAGCAAAAGCACTGTGAGGACGAATAGTTAATCTTGCTGAAAAACAGCACCTTTCTGACACTTTGTGTATATTACTTTTTCAGTATATAGTATATTGTCCCCTATTCCCTGAACAGTGTTGCTTTTTCCAAAGAAAATCAAAGGAATGCATTAGGACAATCCCCATGATGTGCTGTGCACATTATTTGCTTATCTTTCTATAAGGAAAGTAAATTCCATTTACCCTTGTTAGGCTGCTAACTGCTAATACTGACATATTTGGTATCCATTTCCCTGTGTGCTGCATTTTTTCTGATGAACCAAATGATGATGAACAAATGAAATGGTAGAGAAAAACCACTAACCATGGCAGTTGTGTGTATCCCAATTTTGCATAGAGGGCCTGTAAAGTGTCTCTCACTTTATCATGATAAATCATCATATTGCAAATATGAAATAATCTCCTCCCTTCAAAACTCATGTATAAAAATGCAAGGAAATAAAAAATACTGCAAATAAGTCATATAATGCTTTGATTATTGTGTGAATATTTAGCAAGGTAAGCTGTTTGAGATGCTTTAATGCAGTTGCACTGAGCTCACATACCGAAATGATGCAACTTGACTGAGGTGTTCAGTGTTAATTACTTGCCAGGAACAATATCAAAACCATAGATGTTAATAATTAAGGACCAAAGTTGAGCACTCAAGTTGAACTCTGATGCCAGTTTTCATGTATTTGCTCAGTAATTAAACTGCTGCTAAAAGAGTTAAAAGTTGTTACTGAAATTACGTAAAGTCTCTATTACAAATAATTAATAAATAATAAAAAAGGAGTAATGGACTCTTAAATCCTAAATTTAATCAGAAAGTTTTGACCCATTCTGAATTCACTACTAAGGACAGGGCAATATACAGGACTCCTTGCTGCAGCACAGTATTGTCCTAATAATGCATCAGAGGGTGTAGTAACACAGCTTCTTCCAGCACTGCCTTTTTAAGTAATCAACAAAAGTTGGAGCACCTGTAGAAAGGTCAGGTTTGTATTATTTAAGGTTATTCACTGGACATGAACTGCTTAAATTTCAATTCAAATCTGGAAAAAAATTGGTGTTCTAAAACTTTGGACCGATGGTGTATTGACTCCCTTTTAGTGACAGGTTTGATAAATAAGGCAGACTGATCTATTTTCAGAACATCTATGTCATACTACGCATGCACTGGTTAATTGAGGCCATAAGGATGTACTCATCTGCCAGCAGCTTAAAAGGAAAGGATGCGGAACACAATCTGGTACTAAATGAAAGCGGAGTCAACAGACGGTCAGAGTAGGCCTAATTAATATCCTACTGTTCACAGACTGCAGCATGTGGCTAGCAGTTCTACATGTGGTTTTAACCGGTAATAATATGTCAAGCAATCAGCACATATTTTACTGTGTGACAGGTTGAGAAACAAGATAGGGCAATGAATCACAGCAACTTTTAATGGTTGTCTAGGGACACAGAGAAAATTGAATAAGCTTTTAGCCAAACTACAGCCAAAAAAAAACAAAAAACAAAACAAAGAACAAAAACAAAAAACAAAGTTAAATTTAGGAGGAATCTGAAACACATTCAAAGTAATTTCAAAAGATTGTTGTAGAATGATCTATTAATAAATGATCAAGCAACTACTATCACATCAAATTTATTCAGCTTATGCTTTGGTTTAACATCCTCTCCCTAATGTGAATTTGAATAAAATGTCATGCAGGCCAACATCTAAGGTGTCAGTTTATTTTGTGAATTCCAAGAATATTGAGCCAGACAACATGTCACTTCAGATGCCATAATAATTGTTATCAGCTGTGGTGATTTTCGAAGGTTTCCAAGCATACAATCACAACACTGAATAAGAACGAGCACCTACAGGCAGCAACCAAGGCCCTGTTAAAAAACACTTGTCCGCTAGGAAGGTGAGACTGCTTGGATCTTGCTCCCATGAGTACTGGGCGTGAATTACCCATGAGCCAATTTGAATAACATTCATTGGGATTTACAATGTCATTTGAACAAGGGCTGACATTCTGGTAGAGTGTCTGTGCCTCTCTTGCTCGAATCCCAGGTGGCCACACAAGGGCGGAATGAGGCACGGTGGCAAGTAGATTGTGCTAAAATGCGAAGCTGGATTCATTGCATGGATCCTGATAATGATCTGGACAGGCCATAAACAGGAATAGGATTGGACTCCCAGTTGTCCCTGACAGTGTACTGTAACTGTGCTGCAGGACACTGCTCTAGGGAACGGTGAAGGACATCACGCTGGAACGCTGTAGATGTAATGACTGCAACTTAATCAGTGTAACCTTTTTGGTTGTGATGATTTTTCTGAGGTTATTTACCACTGTTCTGATTCTGTCTCTTCCTCACTAATGGATGAAATTCTATATTGTAGGTAAAAACTGCTTGCTGAGAATAAGATGCTATTTCTAACATCTAACCTTAGAGACATGCATTTAGTCTGAGATCATAGAATTACAAATTCTTCTGTTTTTTATGTGCATTAGAAAACACAAATTTATCAGAACAGATGCTGTCATGACATAAACCATGAGTGCAGTGAAACTCAAATATAATATGTGTTAAAATATCTTACCTGCAAGGCATCCAGTGATTGATAGCAGAACAATTTGTTTCCATGGTAACATCATCTTTAGTTGCCAAGGGCTAATAAGACTCTCATCCAATTGCTTGTGAATGGAATGCTCTCCCTTGAATACAAGAATTTTAATCTGAGGAGAAAGTAATTATGGCTGTGATTAAAATATGACATTTTGATCCAAATACGACAAGCATTCAACAGAAAAAACATGATTACAGCACTGCTAAGTTACATAATTGGTTCTTATTATTCTGGAGTTACTGCATGGGAAGAGAAAGTGAATCTTGAGGAAGTAAGAAGTGACGGAGGAAAAACAGCGGCAGCGACAAAAACCTAAGGATGCATCCCCGCAGTACAATTTTCAGGTGGCACAGAAGACGAAACAGCTGCTAAATGGGTATGTTTTCTTTTACTGTGCGTGTTTCTCATCCTGCCTAACAAGCTCATTTCTCCATATCTAAAGAGGAGTGAGGAAGGAAATGATTGACCTCAAAAGATACTTCTCTCTCCCTATTTGACTATTAATAGGAGCTGGCAGACTGTGTACTAGCACTCCACAAAATGCCACTTCATACTTTAACAAAAGGTTTGGTGGATGACTGAATGTAAGCAAACTGACTGTTTATTATTATTATTATTTTTTATTTTTATATACATGCATCATATTCCCTTAGATCAACAGGAAATACAACAAGGCTATGCACTACAACAATAAAAAATGGTCTATTTCACTGTCAGCTGCTACTCTTGACTAACAATGATATACACATGCCATTTCTACTAAGGTAGTTATCCCTTTAAAGGAGCACTGCAACAATTTTAAACATCAAGATCAATTTACTTGCCATGGGAAGTATTACCTGTGAAAACAGCTGCATGTCTACTGTGGCTCAGGAGAAGCTGTGTCAAACCTGACACAATGACTCTGACTATGTCGACTATGTCATTACTGGCATTACTGTCATCAAAAGAATGCTGTGTAAAGGCAGTGATGCATTCCTGAGTAAGGCTACACTGCAGTGCTGTGATTACCAGTGGTGTAGGCACTTTACTAATTGCATTACAGTTACTTATCTCAGTAATGGTGTTACTTTGACATTTTGGGGAGGGCTTGTTTAACCAGGAGTTGGATTGGCAGTTGATGTTATTTTTGAGATTGATCCAGAGCACATTAGCTCAGTGCAGGGGCAGGAGGTGGGAAGGTAGTTAGCCTCTGCAAAAAGAGGACAGGAATATACTTAAGGCAAACTGTTGGTCAGTAAAGGTCAGTAAATATTATGGCAGTCACTTTTTATTCAAAATTAAAACTACAATTAAACATAAGAAAAAATTCTAATTCAAAACTGACAATATAGACCCAAAAGACCATGTCTTGTACTCCTGCAATCGTAAAATGCACTTTCACTCTGACCCTCTTGCTTTTTTAGTAAACTAGGCTAAATAATAATGACTAACCCATCTGAGAAGTAGCATTTTAGATTAAAAACCATTAACAGAAAAAATGTGGATACTGGTGAGGATGTTAACTTACTAAAATGCAGCTGCCTGATGCAATCTTAATGTGAAATTAATAAAAATGTATGCTAATAGGCTATGGTAGTCGGGTTAAAATTAATTCAATGACCAGTGTCTCATTTTCTTTTTCTACCTGTTACATTGAGGGGATGTGGAGAAGTTGTGCAGTTTGATGGCACAGAGCTGTTGACGGAGCTGTGGTCATGTAACAAGTAAAGTGTCTAATTGCTTTTTTGTTGAGCGATTGTTAATGTAATTACTTTTTCCTCTAAGAATAATATGTAATGAGTAATTCATTACAAATTTCAAACAACTTTCCAAAAGATGTATACTATATAAAGCCTGTGTTACAGGTGTGGAGTCAAAAAGCATTATCGGATTTGTATTGGATCTGGTGGTTTTGGAGTTTGACCCACACAAGGAACTAAAAGTCAGGGAATCTCAGCCTCTGCAGCATTGATTTTGGCCATTCTTTTTTTAATCTGTCTCTTGTGAGTCCTCCAACTTTATTGAAACATGATATTAAATTGTCAAAGTAGGCTATCCCTTTAATATCTAATATTAGGCCGCTGTTGGAAATACTGCAAAGGGATGAAAAGGAATACTTTATGGTAGATTTTTTGTCAGGTATTTAACTCATTGGATTAGAGAAGAGGAGACAGTCTTTTTTTATCACAATATCAGTTGTCATAGTAAAAAGTAATATTTTGATCCACATCATTAACCCCATTTTATTTATTATTATCACAAGGAGTGATTTGCTCCATCAGATACCCTATCAAACTGGTGATCAATGACCTAAATGGCCATTAAAACTTTTCTAATGTGGAAGAGGAACTGAGAGCTTTAAAACTGTAATTGTAGTATCAGTAGCACGGGAGGGGCTTTGCTCAAGCTCTGACCTACATCACGGTAAGTAGAAACTGATACGCCTCTCAGGATTAAGAATTCAAGCTAGCCCCTCATCCTTACAACACAACCCTGTTGTGCGGATTAACCCAGGGCTATCTTTGGAATTCTTGAAACAGACCTAAATACTAACCACTCACTTGTTTCACCAACTTGTAACTGTAGGATTGTGGTGGTGGTTTGACATGAAAAGCATGGCAGCATAATCTTATGGAGGAGTGTGAAGCACAGCAGAATCTACAGGGAGGAAATCATCCCATTTGCCTGATCATAACTAAATGGCCAATGTTGGCTTATAGCTCGACTGTCCTGGTGCCAGTAATTGTTCCTCATCTGGTGTAATTGCAGGCACAGTGAGATTCAGAGTGGATTTCCTTGTGTCTTTCAAAATTTAGGGGGCGTTTTTCCACTCTAAAAACCCATCACATTGGATTACACGGTGTGAGATTCTACTGGAGCAAAAAAAAAAAAAAAGTGTGCTGCATTTTTCACTTTGAGTGTGGTATTAACTGCCATCTGCTTTCTGGAGGATCTGCCTTCGTCATCCCAACCCATCAGTCCAAAAAGCTTCAGGATCGTGAGAGGAAAATCTCTTCAAAAAGACTTTCTTGGCAAGTTGGGTGTTACTCAGTTCATGGCACAGTGTCTCTGCTGATATAATGGATGTTTGTCCCTGAGCACAGCTTCATTCTGCAGCTTGTAAAACCTGCACTGACATTTTAATTTTTTTGCATTTTCTTAGAGTATTTAATTCTGAATTAATGGCTTGCTGAAAGGCACAGTATATGGCAGTATTTCCTGCCATTGTGCAAGAAGGGTGTGTCACCCTGCCTTGAAGAATCTCACTTTTAGTGGACAGCTTTTCAGTGGCACTCTGTGGAGAACTTAAGTGTCCTGCTGCACTCCAATAGCCATTTCAGAGCCTTTTATACAGATCTAACTTATCCTTATATGGAATACACTAAGCACTTTAAAAACAGAAATGCTAAAATAAAGGAAAAGGAAAAAAAAAAAGTGTCACTTTCGACCTTCAAAGTGTCACTGCCAGTGTCAAAACGTTCAGAGCTGAATATCGGCTGAAGCTTCAGCAAATCCAAAAGAAAAAGAGCAAAACAAACTCTGGACGCAGAGAAAACTGAAAACAACCCCCTCCTGGGTCTTGTGGCGATCAAGGTGAGGCCGCATTTTCTTTCTTGGACTTTCTCAACTGAAATGATGAGCAAAAGATTGCTCTGCCAAATGTAATGAGGCTTCACGCTCACACTCTCACCTCCACAGAAGCTAAACCTAATGGAAGTCATTGGCTAAACACATTCCCGAGTAAATGAGATGACTTCTTGGTTAGTGGGGCCGTTGTTTGGCACATAATTGATAGGAGAGGTGGTTAAAGGCATCCATTTCCCCCCTGAGGGCAGCATAATTGCAAAAGAATCTAATAAGGGAGGGAGGAAAGGAGAGTTTCTATCATACCGGTGTGTGCCTTCAAGGTCTGTATTCAGATCACATGCGGCACATAAGCAACACAGAGCTAGGCGATCCACATATATCTGATCAGTAGCACAATGGGTATGAATTCACTACAGTCTGTGATGCATTTATTTCCATTCAGTTACTGTCTTTATGACTATGTACTGCCATCTCCATTAAATCATTCAGCAAGAGAACCTGGGAGACAAGGATCCGCCACCAGGGACGCACTCAATCTGAATGCGCAGCTGCTCTGTGCTTTTGCCAGTGAATGGAGAATTCACAATCAACTGTGCACTGATACCTCCTAATTTACTCTGACTGACTGAAGACCTGCACAAGTCTATTCCACATGAGCTGTGGAGAATAAAAAATAAATAAGTAAATAAATAAATAAGTGATGTGATTAACAAATAAACGCAGTGCTTAATATCTGTATGTCACAGCTTAGGCTGCAACGAAATAGTTGTGAAATGAAAAGGAGAAGAAGCCAAAGGAGTGATTGTTCAGCACTGATTGCACCATAACACTGCATTATCTAAGGTGAGTGGGCATGCTTCCCATGGCGAATTATGCATTAAGGTTTCAAGTTTTAAAAAAAAGAAGGCAATTCATGTAATTGATCCCCTCCAAACCCAATCTCAACAGCTGTTAAATTAACATTCATGAAAGAATTGGCTGAATGCATATTCCCTCTTGAGATGTTTCTTTCAGTTCATTTCAAGCAGCCTCGCAGGCTAAAAAACATAGAGTAGCCACTTCACATGTGTGAGTGACGTGTCACATTGCATGTATGAATAAGACCCTATGATTAAGGACTGTAGCTTAGGTCAGGTTCGAATGCTGGAAGACAAAATATGACAATAAATATAAGAGGGAGCACAATGTGACTAAATATGTCTACTTGTGAAATGTCACTCGTGAAAACCACTGACACTTCACACTTAATATGAACATTTTTAAAACAAAAGGCATAAAAGCTGTAATTTTATATTCACTTCTAACATATCAAATATCTGTTTACCACAGCATAACTAAACATCTGCGCAGGACACACTGCAGACATCATCCAGCTGTGTATTTTCATGCGAAAAATCACTGAATCCCTGGAAGACAGCCGGACGCCCCCAGTGACTCTCTCCGATGTTAAACACGGCTGCATCCCTCAGCTGCTGCCCAACGCAGGGGCAGGAGAGTAAGTGCACTTAAAAGAGAGGGGAGCGGCGATCCATTTCTCAACCCCATCATCAGCCAGGCACATCCCCAGACCCTCATCCTAGATACAGCCGCAAACACATGACTGGAGGTCAAGGATGAGGAGCAGGAGACACTCAGACAGGCTCTTTACATATTTTTTTTCCTTCATTCAATCCATTTCACAGCCCTTTCCGGAAAAGAAACTGGCTGTACAATGTAATTGCCACTCTGGTTCAATCAAAAGAGGATTTCAAAGCAAATGGTGCTACAGTACAAACTCATCCCCTGCACTGCCATGCTGGATATTGCTGCGTTATAGAATAATTCACTGCATGGCTTCAAAGAAACGTTTCACCTCTCATTTGGCTACTGCTTGTTATTCTCCAAATATGTGCAAAGGATCTATAAATAAACATGAATAGAAGGGAGAACGATTACAATCCCTGCTGAATACTAGGATACTTTGAAGATGGAGCAGGCTGAGCATTTTCTCTCTCTGTTGGGTCTGTCCTTTTGCAGTCTGAATGGAAAAAAGAGCAGACCACTGGTGGCAAAATATTTGGTTTTTTTGAGTAAGGCTGAGCTGTTAAGATAATTTCTTTAATAACACTCCCTAGTACCCTGCAACTATCATAACCCTGTGAGATTTTTTTTTAAATGCAACACATATATCTGAATATTTTTATTAAAGGACATTCTGACACAATTAAATAGCCATTTAGAAAATCCACATGAGCTCAGACTTTTTTACCCTCTGCAGAGACTGAAATAATTGCCTTAAACAAGTTAGAGAGAGAGAGCTTTCCTCCAGGCGGGCAGTCCTGATGCTGTTGCTCTGTGTGGCTGAGCAGAGCAGCACCATATGGACTTTGTCCTAGATGAGGGAAATGAGCCCCAACTGTAGAAATCCCAGTAGGACCATCCAAACCATTTGAGGCTCGCCTAGAAACGCAATCATCAGCACCATGCATGTGTGGCCACTATCAGCATGCACACACTGTCTTAGTGCCCCCTTTAAGAAAATGAGATAAAGACATCTCGCTACATGGATGACGCTTTTTAGGTTATTTTATTTTCCTTTGTTTCACACTAAGTTAAATTTGCCACAGTCAAAGGCAGCAAACTTAGCAGAACATAGTTCTTTATATATTTAAATGAGAAGGCAAGAAAATAATGTGCAAGCGTGCGTGATGATTTCTGATCGGATACTTACTTGCTCTAAGATGGATTTTTTTTCCTCTTCATTAAACTGTTTTGATTGTAATTCCACTCTTCGTTAGATGCGTTCTCTCTGGATCTAGTGAGCGGATAACATTTGTCACAGCAACTCTTGTCTTTTTCAGAAGCCAAAGAAGAGGTTGCTCTCTGTACTTAAATTCTGCTCCGTCTAAAGTGCGTCTCTCGGTCTTTGAGGATGGGACTAACAGTAGCCTCTACCACCTCGGTAAATTCCAACAATCACTGAATGAATAATGCTGGCTGAGGATGATAACAGCGCTACGCCGGGACGTTCCTCGACCTCCTCAGATTACACTCCACAAGATGCTGCCAAGAAGCGGAGAGGAGAGGACAGCGGTGCCTCTGAGCGGAGGACTCACATTGTGCGCATCCCCGGGCTCTGCTCTCTTTGTGCGCAGGAAGAAGCGCCCACTGGTGACGCGTGAAAAACACCCATCGCAGCAGAGTAATGCGCCACCAGCCTATGGGCACCTGCCATTCCTAAGCTCAAGTGAGCGCACATTTGATCTCGACGTGCTCATCGTTAGGATGAGCAGGGATTAAGGAGATATTTCCAGAGATATTTAGAGGGAAATAAGCGCTATTTCGTTAAAAAATAAAAATAAAAATTTTAAAAAGAGAGAGAGAGAGAGCGATAAGCACTCCACTGACCATTAAGAAAATGAACTAAATGTGAACATTCATCACCATAACCAAACCGCCTCATATCCGATATTGGTTAAATATTTTACAGCGTGTTTATGGTGAACTGGTGCAGGGATTTTGCAGTAGATTTAGTAAATTAGAGGGTGGGTTAAAAAAGTGATGTGTAATGATGAAACTGACTCAAAAGAGGCTTTTATTAGGCTTACACGTCGAATCAAACATACAATATATTTCACTCAGAGCCTTTATAGAATGTGAGAGGATTTCATCCTGAAACACTATTCTAGTCAGAAGTACAGTACAAACTAGATGTGCGGTAGAGGACCGCACAGACAGGTGCTTTAGTGCCTTTTGGTCTATAAATATGGTGTCACCTAATTTAAATTTCATTGTTTTCATGATGCAACCATCCGAAATCGTACAGTGTGTTGGTAAGTTGTTTTCTCTTCTTTTCCGGGTGTGTACAGTAACAAGAATTAAATTTAATTCGCCTTTATAGTAAGCATGTGATTGAATGCCCTTGCAGAGCTAATACTTTAAAAAGAGCTGTGAAAAGAAGATACTTGTTCTGGCCAAGCACATGGACACAAATATTCCAGGAATTTCAAGAATATGATCTTAAAACTGTATTTAAGTTCTCTTTGTTTTATATTAGCAGTGGATTCAGTTGCTATGTAAAGCATTTTGAATCAGTCATGTCTCCTAACACCTCCAACACCCTAACAACTTATGCACTTTTGGTGACCTTCTTTAATTTATCTACTTGCACTATGCCTTGATTAACAGATGTAGTGCTTTGTACTTTGAGCTCTCCTACTGTACTGAAGCTTTAGTGTTGTCCCACACTTAAGTCGTGTTGGATAAAAAGCATCTGCCAAATGAGTAAATGTAATGTAATGTCATTTTAAAATAACCTGAGTAAAAACAAGTTACTAAAAAACACAAGAAACACATGCATGTATGGAGCCCCTGTGGGGACATTTGAAGGAAACAAAATATTGTGTGGGAACAAGATCCTATTCGTGGCGACGACTTTCGTAATGCGTGGGAATGAGATCACTAAGTCGTGGCCATGCTTTGATAAGTTGAGGGAACGAGAGCAACGACTTGTGGCCACAGTAAAATTGTTATCAGTCAGCTGTTCATTGTCTTACTGTCAGGGGTATCATCAGGAGCTGCTTGTAAACATGAACAATTTTGACTTGATTTCATTTTATTTTGACCTTGGAACAAATTACAATGACATACTAAAGTCACTTGCCATTAGGCATGGAGTGATTATTAGCAAGAGATCTCGGCCACAGAATAGGATCTCGTTCACATGCGTTATAAACGTGGCTGCACAATTTTTTTTTTTCCCTTTAAATGTCACTAGAAGGGCTCTGTATGCATGAGAAAAAAAAAACAGTTAGTTAGTTAAATATTAGTATGCACTGTAGATTGCTTGCTAGGGCTATCACAAAGTTGCTGATAAATGTAGTAGCATTATCCTTACTTTTTGAAACCTATTCGTACCAACCTTTAGGTTTCCATGGTTTCTTATGTTACTTTTGTGTTGCAACAGACAAGGCCAGCTCTTCATTCTGCAAATAAGACATGACTCCAGTGAAGTCAGTGTTCGCAAGCCTCATCCCCGTTGTATCCGGCAACAGCATGTGGTAGTTTTCGGCCAAAAACTCAATGCACGGCAGACAAAGTCAGCCACTAGCTGGTGAACATGGTGTACATTTAAGCTGAAGAGCCAGATATTTTAATCACAATTTGGTAGAGACCAAAACAGAGCTAGAAGGAGTGTGAACATTAGGTGTCCAGAGATACAACTCCAAAAATAAGATCATGTTGCTCTGTCACTGCTGGATGTGTAAATGGGCAACTGTTCTCTAACACTGTGAGATAATAACATATCAATACTGTGTTTGCAGCTTGTTCTGCTTACTCCAATTGGCCAAAAATAATTACTGCTGCTTTAAATTTATCTAGAAATGAAGAATTATCAAATAGGTTTCTTCTTTTATCAATGATAATACATTGTACATATTGGTGTAATGCAGCTGATATTGATAATCAATTTATCAGTATAACAGTGAATTACTTTGATTGAGGGCACTATTTTTGGGGTCAACTGACAAAATGGGACGTCCTCCAACTGGAGGTACCTTACATCCTTTCACAGGAGAAGAGGTACACACAAATACATTGCCTGGCTTCGTTTTACCTAAATGTAAATAAATTCTGTGATTATGCCATGTTACAGAATCAATTTAGGCTATCCCAAGTACCCTGAATAATATCAAACATGCAAGGCTTGTTGTCATCAAATCTCAATAAAAACAGAGCTGCCTCTTTAGCTCTTTTAGCCATTTTATCCACTAGGATCTACTGGATGGCACTACAATTCATAATTTTCATGTTGTCAGCCAGTGTGAAAAGGATCTGTGTTACTTTATGGTTATCTAATTTTCAAACTCTTCATAAGCGGTGCCAACAATTCTCTTTCAAGTTAAAGGAAGCCTTGAAAGACGCGCTGTCGTCAAAAAAAAAAAAGAAAAAGAGAGAGAGAGAGGGAAAAATAGGCAAAGAGGAGAGAGTGGCAGACATTCAGCCTCATGTTTCACCAATTGTAACCACACTAAATAAATCTCCCTATCACTGCATAGATAATTGCTGTTAGTTTTATCTAGCACAATCCATTTGATTGACTTAAATATTAAAATGATGGAGATATGAATATTTAATATTTCTGGGCACAGGAGAACTCCATACAGAGGAGGTGAAATGCCATTAATTAAGGTCATTTGGCATCTTATTGGTTGAGGAGAGGTGTGTAGGAGTGGGGGTTTGTGTTTGGAAAAATGACAGTTGAAGGTCAGCAGAGATATGAGGCCAGTGCATACATTACTACTGCAGAGAATCTTCCTTTATCCACGGGTGACTAAGGTGATGAAATAAGTCATGTAACTATTGGTAACTGTTATGCATCTGCAGGCAAGCATCAGTTTCAATCAGCATAAGTCCTGCTAAAGCATCCTGAATTAAGACACTGCAGGTCAACCAGAGTTCTTTTATAGCTGAACCTGAACTCTGATCCTCCTGTGGGGAAGACCTAAAGAAAATGAATGCTCTGTTACAATTAAATATTGACATTGCAATGTATATTTTAAAGCAGTATTAAGTGTGTAAAGCGGCTAGACCAACTTTAACAGTTAGACCTTACAAAACCGATATCACAACTTCTGATTTGCATATTGCCACATTTTATAGAGTATGAATACATTTCGTCTCTGCATTGAAATTTCACCTTTTGATGATGACAGAAAAGAGTGTGACTTGTTATTAACCTTTTGAGCCTCGGGGCTCTTTTTGTTAGCTTGTCACTCCATTATATACAGGCGTATGGTATTTTCACATGCCATGTATTACTATTTTCAGAGTACTATGGCTTGTGCTAATCAAAAATGTCATCAGTTGGTGTGATGGCACACAAGGTCTAGGAAAAGTGAATACTTCGGAAGTGTCCAGTCCGTTCAATCCACCATGGATCTGACCTCTGTTCAGCAGTCACTGTCCTCAGCGCCAGCTGTCCTGTCAGCACTGCAGCTTCTGAGGTGCTGAGAGGACAAACTGTGTTCACGAGACTGGCTAATGTCACAAATTTACTGGACAAATATATTTTTCAATTAGGCTCCATGAGGAAAGAAGAAAAGTGCATTGCTTTTGTTTATTAATTCATGATTTTATTTTGGGTGGCAAGAAGGTTCTGGGTTCAAGCCCCAGTGGAGTTTGCACATTCTCCCTGTTCCTGCATGGGTTCTCGCTGGGTACTCCGGCTTCCTCCCAAAAATCTGAAGACATGCAGGTTAATTGGTGACTCTAAATTGCCTGTAGGTGTGACATGAGTATGAATGGTTGTTTGTTTATATGTGTTGACCCTACGATGGACTGGCGATCTGTCCAGGGTGTACCCGCTTTTCGCCCAGTGTCAGCTGGGAGAGGCTCCAGCCACCCTGCGACCCTTAATGGATAAGTGGTATAGATAATGGATGGATGAATGATTGTAGCCTTTGTAGCAAGCAGGGAAACTTATAGTGTATTCAGAAGGCTGATATATACTTGTGGCCTTGATCAATTATTATACAGTATAGCACAGATACTGTTAATAGGTTCACAAGATACAGCACAACCAGCAAGAGATTTGTTTGATTTGACTGACTATCTGTAAAGATTGTGCTCAATGTGCCAGAGGAAAAAAAAAAGGCTCAGAGTATAAAAAACATGGAGGGTTGTAGAGTCAGTGTGGGTTGATACATTTGATTAAATGGAGGCGTATCTGCTTTGTGTGTCAAGCGAGTGAGAGATGTCAAAAATGCTTTGGAGAATGGGCCTTTAGTGTTCTATGATAATAATAACCATGTTGATACAGCATTGTATGACTCAGTACAGTGACAGAAATGTGTTGAGAAAGAGCTAAAATGCATGAATTGAATTATTTTCTATTTGGGATGAGCACATTTCCAGTTTTTGCCACTGAGGTTCCTGTCATGCTTTGGGACATGTAAAAAAGGAATGTATTGCTGAATGGGGGGTCTGTCCCAGAACTCACACTTGTAGCTTTGGGCACTTACATGCGCAGTTGTGTTCCTCAAAGTAGTGAGTAAACATGTCCCATGTCTGAAAAATGGGAAGGCACAGTACCTCACACGTGTTGCACACTTCTCCTGATAATGTTTTGGAGGAGTAGTCAGAGATACATGTTTCCCACAATTGATCACCAGTTGGCTTTAAAACTGAAAAACAATGAAATAAAATAAAATATGAAGAAGTTGACGTTTATGACATGCCTGGATTGAGCATGCATATTATTACTCATGTCCACAATTATGGCAGAAGCTCCACAGATGCTTTTTACCTAATATTGAGATTGATCATTCTTGATAAGACAGATGAGAACAAAATTGCATATGTGAAGAACACAGATATTAAATATTATAATCTTTTGTCAATGACTATGAAAAATACAATAATTTCCTAAAGTCTTTGTCAAACATGAACCATTCCAAATAATATCATGTAATGTCTTTTTTAAAATGTACAGTAGACCTATGTGCTTCTAGATAACTTCATTGAATTGCTTAATTAATGTATTACTCCTCCTGGCTCCTAAATGTGCTTTTGCTCTTCACTGAAATACATAAAACCAATACAGCATTGAAGCTTGAGTGAGCCATATATTTGCATTCGGTTGAGTGGCGGGGTGTCCTCATTAACCTAGTGTGCTACATAAACCTCTTGGGTGCTGTTGGTAGTAACTGGGCATACATCACACAAGTCACACTTGATTGCTGGCAAATACATTGTATGGGTATTGTAGGCAACATCAGACGTGCTTTTTAGCCTGATGATGAATCACATTATATCATATACAACTGCAACATTTCTATATGTGTTTCTAACTGCAGTTAGGTTGATAGAGGCTGCTGCACCAAAGTGGGGAATTCTTTAAGAAACCATATGTTGGCATAAACATATGCAAATCAGTTAAGAAAGGAAAAAAAAGGTCAAAAGACAGGGGCTGGGAGGTGTTGAGCTTGCTACCACAACTCCGAATGTTGTACTGTTCTGTAGCTGACTGGCTTTTCTGATGCCCCCTGAGCAGGGAGTATACATGGAAAGAAATTTTTCTATGTCTAATTATTAAGGTCTCATGCTACTTTGCACTTCCTCACTCTTTTCATTCTTAGAATTGAACTTGTTCTACTGAAAGGACACTGTATGTGGAGAGAAGTTAGAGAAAAAGAAAACAAGTGGAAAGTGATCAGAAAGATGAAATGCACCTGAAGGTGTATAGTGCTTCCCAGAGAGATATACAGCTTTGACTGAGAGACTGGTGAGTTTTTTCAGCTCCAGGCTTGGCAGCATACAGTACTGTTCTCATTGTTGTTACTGCCAGTTCTCTAAATTTGGAGGTATAACAACATCCACTGGCGAGAATAACACTTTATGTTCTATTGGTGCACTTTGGGTCTGTGCTGCAAAGACAAACCAAGAGTTGTGGGTAACACCTCAGTGTGAACTTGTCAAAGGTGAAACAAGTGGGAAAAATAGAAAAAAATGACAAAGAAAAAGAAGCATTGAAACATTGTTAGATGGTGTATAGTGTTTCCCATGCAATGCAAAGGACACCAGAAGAATGTATACAATTACAAAATAATTTCATAGAATACAAGCGTAATGTAAGACCTACTCAGTTAAAGGCTTGTAATTTAACAGTCTGGCTTTAGCTGATATTAGTTTTATCATATATCTTCAATATATTTTTAAATAGTTTTTAACACTATGATCATTAATAAGTAATGATAAATTATGAGTGTGTATGTAGTGTTTCAGATAAATCAAATGGTCACATATTTAAAATGGCTTAAATATCTACATTAGATTCACTTGAATTGAGGACAAAGTGTTAAATAGAGTCACAAAGAGAATGAAAATCGACTTACACTGGCAAATCAATAGAGGAGGTGCAGAACAGCTTTCATATTAGTGTCAGCTGCTGTGAAATGATGTGTTTTGAAGTGTCTGTGGGCACTATAAATGTTAAAATCGAGTATAGCATGAAAATGGGCTCTGCTTTCAGAGTTGATCTCTGGTGACATGATGACATCTTCAAAGTTTGGGTTTTAACATTAAAATCCATGTATTTGACACAACAACCAAACATCAAAAGAGACTGAATTATAGACACAAAACAAACAAACAACAAACAAAACTGGAGTGTCAAGGAAGGTGATAACAGACAGAGATGTCATCCAAGACTTAAAAAGGTTTGTTTACTCAGTGTGACCATGATACACATGGAACTGAGGAGAACTCAACCAATTGAACTCAAGAACTGCCAAAGAACTCTCCCATTAAACAGGCCCTCCAATCTACTGTAGTGGTCAGTTTAGGCAGAACTATTTTGAATATGGTCATTTAGAACAAAGAAACTCAATATCTAAGTCAAGCAATTCCAGATTACTGAACAACAACTGAACTTAACAAAACTCATCTGTGTTATGATTTAACCAGAAAATAATGAGTTACTCAGAGGTGTAGTTGTGCGTATAGTATACACAGGTATACAGTGTATACTCACCTCTGGGCAGGGGGATTTAATACATCCACCTAAAAATAGCTACAGGCACTTGTCATTGCACATCTTGCAGAGTAAGACTACAGTGAATCAGTTTACATTCTTTCCTGTAATCTGTGGTGTTTACTGCACAGTGAGACATTTGTTCTCTGAATTTAGTTTTTAAGGCAAAAGATACATGAGTATCCAAACATAACTGCACCAAGTCTGGGGAGACGCACTGTGTCAAGGACAAATTCAGGAAACTAGTGTCCCTTCCTTTGTCGTTCCATAACTCAAAACACTACAGATATGAAATGAACGCATCAGGGCACTTTTAAACTTTGTCAGCAAGTAAAAACTCTCTACTGACAATTACACCATCAGTTGTTATGAGCAAGAGTGAGATGCGCTATTGGAAAAGATGATGCATTGGGCATACTATCAGATGTTAAGCCAGAAGCCATAGCATCACAGGGTTGTGTACTGATAAATAGTGGAAGAAATAGTCAGATCCTCAAACTAGCAACACTCCAATACAAAAATATTCAATTCTATGTAAATGTTGTGCACTGAAATTGTCAGCAAAATGTATTTAAAATATTCCTTAATGTAGAAAATGGCCCGGCGAGGGCTATACTACTATATGTTATATTATTTAGTTATTATTGCTGATGAATTAATTTGGAGGCAGCATTGTACTGATGCAGGCATTAAAGGTAAAGCTAGTTTTGATTATTTGATATACTGTTGTACAGTGTACTCTATAAGAGAGCATCATATTTTGTCAGCTCATCATTTCTTTTGTTTGTAAAAACTAGTAATTACAGCTGTCAAATAATCACCCCACGTTCAACACCAATGAAATGACCAGGTTCTACCATAAGGTGTATCAAAGAAATAATAACATAAGTAATATCAAAGTGACTACAAGAGCAAATTAAATGTTGAAATGGAGAGTTGGCACTCTTTTGATTATTCACTTATGTGAGAGACAGCATTATTGATTCGCCAGCTGCTGGTTTTAAATCATTGAGTGAGTGTATGCGTGACCTGTTCTTTCTTTTTGTGGACAAGTATAGTTCAGACCAGCACAATCCTTAAAGTTAAAACAGCATCTTGGCATGAACATTTGGCAGTGAACTGCCCACCTGCATGGAATTGATCTGTTACTGTAGAGCACGCGTCTGCATCCTGCTCCATCTTCAGGTAAAGAATACTGCCAAACTTGATTACATACTGAATGTTGGAAAGACTGAACTACTTTGAGGAGGGGCTGCTCATTTACTCCCCCACTTTTAACGTGTTAGTGTTTGTATGCATGGATGGATTATGAGACAATGGGCCCAAGGAGTCAGATATAGTGGATAGTACACAGTGGATTACAGGGCCCCCAGCCCTTCAACATAAGGACATCAACAAATTCAAAGATGCACAAGTCATTTTGTGTCTCTCTGTAGTTGTGTTACATCTGTTTTTCATCATTTTGTGTATGTTTGTGCTCATTTTGTGTTTCTTTTTGGTCATTTTGCATCTCTTGTTTAATAATTGTTTGTATTTTTAGTAGGGATAGACCAATTATCGGCCGGGCCGATTATTGGTCTGATTGGTTACACGCAGAGCCATGGCACGGGTAAACAGCCAATCAGCAGGGAAAGCTGTGCATGCACAGTGCTCACACATGCGGTGGAGAGGAGAAAAAGTTTTGCCAGGTGGAGAAGCTCCGAACTAAGAGATGCTGCTGACCATGGGAACTCCCTGCACTTTTTGTTTTGTTTGAACTTAAAACAAAGATAAGTGAAAGATAAAATAACATTTATTGAAATTTTGGTAAACTTTATTTACTGTAGAAAACTTTAGGGAGCTATTTATTTAAGCTTTCATTTAACTTTATAAGACATGCTGCTGAGCCTGGGAGCTCCCTGCACTTTCTGTTAGAATTTTAAAACAAAGATGTCTGTTGTCTTTTGTAAGAAAAAAAAAACATGTTGCAAATCTGAAAAGCTGTTTAATAAACATATGCTTAAAGGCATTTAAACAAAGTTAAGTGTTGGAGTTTGTATTATTCAAAATTTTGACGCCAATATTTTCACTTTTACTGCAAATGAATATCGGCTCCAAATATTGGTTATCGGCCTCCTTGACTACTAATAATCGTATTGTATCAGCTCTGAAAAAACCATATCAGTCTATCTCTAATTTTTAGACAATATACGTCTCTGTTGTCTGTTGTTTTTGCATCTATTTTTAATCATTTCATGTCTCATTGCGGTCATTTTATGTCTGTGGTTGTGTTGCATCTTTTTGTATCTCATTTGTCCCTTTTTGTCATTTTACACGTGATAATTTTGCAACTATTTCTACTCATTTTGTGACTCTTTGCGGTCATTTTGCATTTGTACTTGTTTTGCATCACTGATTGATTTTCAACAAGAAATGTTAACAGTCACTTCATACACAGGCTCTGGCTCCGAGCCTGGTCTGCCTGTTCAATAATCCATCCATGTTCATATGTGAAGACAGATAGACTGCAAGTGCACAGCTCCATCAGCTCAGGCTGCACCAAGACTTAATATGTTAGTCAGTAAACCTGAACCCCACCAGGATTTGTCCTTGTTATTAACATCCCACCACTGGCAATATACCACTAGCTAATTCTGTGTTTGTTGTTATACAACAATTAATCTAGTGTTTTTTAGGATCAAGCAGCATTGTCTGTGTCTAATGTTGTGATGTCTGCCCTATAAGTATCCCCTCTGTTGCATATAATATACTGTAAAGTAATAAAGATTGACAGTGTATGTATTTAATATACTGAAAAAAGTTGTTGTGAGTGAAGTAGAGTCCCTAGTTTCAGTCTGAGACAAGAGTTTGACAGCTGTTTCGTCACATTCTTGCAATTGCGTTGCCTCTCATTGGGACACAGCTTTAGCAGAAAATCCAGCCCCCATTTGGTGTTGCAATAGCCCTAATGCTCACATCATGTTTCCACATACAGTATTCGCTAACCAATTCTGTCAGCAAATATGTGGATTTGAGAGTGTGTGAATATTTGTTTTGTATTATTTTAGGGTGCATTACACAGTGGCATTTAGTACCTAAGGTACTATCCATCCACCCATTATCTATACCGCTTATCCGTTAAGGGTCGCGGGTTGGCTGGAGCCTATCCCAGCTGTCATTGGGCGAGAGGTGGGGTACACCCTGTACGGATCGCCAGTCCATCACAGGGCCAACACATATAGACAAACAACCATTCACACTCACATTCCCTAAGGTACTATGCCTCTTGTTAAAACATGAACACTATTTATCCTCACTGAACTTTAAGCATATTTATTGGCATCAAGAACAGTTTAATATTTTCCTCTGTGCAGCTGATGCTGTGAGTCACCTCAGCTTCTCTGTAAATTGTCAGTTTACACTTCCTTAAGTGAATAAATGGAAAGCTTTATTTTGGGCTGAGGAGTCAGCTGCCCACTGATGCACCAGAGATCTATTTCTGTGGGAGCCGTTGATATTATCATTTCAAAAACAAGGGGGGCTGGAGCCTATCCCAGCTGACATTGGGTGAGAGGCAGGGTATACCCTGGACAGATCGCCAGTCCATTGCAGGGCCAGCACATATAGACAAACAACCATTCACACTCACATTCACACCTATGGGCAATTTAGAGTCACCAATTAACCTAACTTGCATGTCTCTGGACTGTGGGAGGAAGCCGGAGTACTTGGAGAGAACCCACGCAGGCACAGGGAAGCAAACTCCACACAGAAAAGCCCGGGCAAACTGGGGATCAAACCTGGAACCTTCTTGCTGTGAGGTGACAGTGCTGCTGAGAAGGTTACCATTCAATACCATTCAGAATTTCTTTGTGCTAAATGTGAAACAACATATAGATAGATAGATAGATAGATAGATAGATAGATAGATAGATAGATAGATAATTTGCTTTGCTAAGAATCACTAATGGCATGTTATACCTTGTTATATGTTAATCAGCACAAAAAATTATGGTGCTATGGGGAGTTACATCAAAGTCCACTGTCTCTGGGCAGTCATCTTGGCAATGCCCTTAGGCAGTTACTTTGGGTTTGCAAGACCAGGCTTGTATATAAAGAAATGGGGAGAAAGACATACATACTTTTGTATTCAAGATTCTCTGGTTTGTCTTATTTTTCTCTCAGTGCAGTGACTTCCTGGAGAGTCTTGTTGCATTGAGGTTGCCAGGCAACTTTAGGAATTCACTGCTTCAGTCCAAGTAATAATTACCCACTAACCCCACCTGTAAAAACAAATTTAATTTTCTTTGTCATATGAATCCACATTGTTTCACAAGGTCCAGACTTGGCGTATGACCTACCAGCCCTTTAAAATAGAAACAACTGAAAAATCTGGGACACCACAGTCCCTAGAGCTGATCATGTGATTATTGCCTTTTTTTTTTTTTTACAACTCATTATGACCTCTGTTAACAGTATCAAAACAACATGAAGCATGTACGACAAGCAATCTCGTTTTCATCATCTTGAAAAACAGGCTTTGTCAAACTGTAAAATTACACTACACTGTACAAACAGCTTAATTGTCATTAATTATTCATCACCACTAAGCCAACAATTGCCAGAACATGTCCTAGTCATGCAAACTTAATATACTAACATGTGTACTATGTATTAGTTAGCTTTAGGAATTCTGAAGATCTATAGTACATAACAATAGACTGAGAAATGGATCAAAAACTGTGAAGCTAGACATGCTTTCTTTCAATGGAACATCTAAATTTATTAGCTGATTTGGCTTCACTCAATGATTAGTCTTATTGAAGCTGCACAGAGTGTATTCATGTAGGCTCTGCGATGTCCTGAGTAAGTGGACCTATTAATTATTTTAATTACACATTAAAATTTCCCATTATTTTTTATTACAGTATCTTGGAAAGCATCCGAGGGGTGTGCAGTATCAAACAAAATACTCTTATTAAAGTATCAAAAGTAAAGGCAGGCCTACCTTTTAATGATGCATAATTTGTGCATCACTTTAATGTTTAATTGCTGTATATATACTCCTGAGCAGCTAGTGACTTTTCTCCTGGGGATCAAAAGTCTTATATCTTACCTTAACCTGTAATAAGATCATAGATCATAGATTAATATCATAGATCATAGATAATACTTTTTGTTGATTATATCTTCTATTATTAATCTGACCCTACAATGTTTTCCAATAAATGTAGTGGAGCCTATCGAACCTTTGTGAACTTACAGTGGTTTGGCTTGGTTTTTAGCTTTGGTTTGTAGTGTTTTTGTAGTGTTAGTAGTTGTCATATTTTTTGTATGGTAAATCACATATCAAAAAGTTAAGATTCCAGTCTTATCTTAATTTGGCCACATATGTAGCTGCACTTTTCTTATGATATTTTACATTTTCCTAAAAACTTACAATAACCTAACAATAGCACTGCGCAGTGAGTGCAGCAGAGACAAGTTGAGTGTATTCTCAATCTCATCCTTTAGACTAAATTACAGTCATGTTCAACTCTGATTCAGTAATATTGCTGTGTTCGCTGACCTGTGCATGAACTTGTGCAACATTTTATGACCACTGAACCTCTGGAGTGCTGCAGAGTCATGCCCATCAAATGCTGCATCCCCATTAAATGCATAAAACAGCAAAAAGCAGAAAGAAAGGGGCTAGGAGGTTATATAAGGAGGTTAGGGAGGCATAAAGATGGAGATAAAAAGTGAACAAATTAGACTGGCTGGAAAACATTAGCCATTATACACCTCCAAGCAGCCTTCGACAAACTAATTCACTGCAGGCAGACACTGGAATAAGAGCAGGGGCATTGTAAAGATGGAATGCAGAAAGAGAAATACATTTAGCTAAAGTTTGGAAAAGAGCTTTTAACTTAGAAAGTTAAAGATTTACAAGAACAAACTTCATGCAGAGTGAAGAAAATTCAAGGATAAAATAATAAAAAATAAATAAAAAGTGTTTTAAGTCATGGCATATAAGAAATCATATGCCTGCCACATTACTTACTTACTGGACATATCAAATTAGATGGGATCATTATGGGCAGCACATTGAACTTCCTTACAGACAGATTTCACTGTATCTGGGTCAGTGGTGTCCTCTTATAGCAGCTTGTTTCATCTGCTGCCTCTCCCGTGGGTTGTGCTCTTTCCACATGCAACATGCATATTTTAATATTTAGACATTTTATCACATTTGTGGCCAATGTTTTCATTCCTGCGTTCTGACATTGATAAATTAACTTTATCTTTAATTTGATAGTGTCTTTTGTTTAGGCTGCTTTCTCTTAGAGGCACTAATAAACAGATTGGAAAACTTGGTGAAAATAGCTGATATGTTTACTGGTGTGAGTGACTCTTCGAGGTGCATAGTGGTGGTGAGGAAAGCTAATGCTATTCTCTCCTGCACTGACAGCCCCTGGGTGCCAATTTAGGTGTTAATACAGGACTAAAAGAACCTTGTAGGCTGCTTTATTTTAATATGTATGGTTGCAGATTTCTGTGCTTGTTTTCACATTGCTGAATCATGAACACGCTTTTTTTTTTCTTGTTTGTTTTTTGCTCACATTTGGTCTATGTTTTTATTATTTATAATGGGTTTTTTTCTGCTCATGTGTGCTGCAAATCCTGTCTGCAAACTAGATTTCTTTTGCAGGAAATTAAGATTAAATTGAATTGAAATAGAAGTCTTTGTCATATGTGCACAACCTTCTCATATGTAAATCAAACTGTCTTGTACAGGCAATGATAGACCATGTTAAATTATGACTACAGCACAGACAAACATAAGTCTATGAAATGGATGTTTATATCTGTGAATGGTAAGGAAGAGCAGAGACCTCTTAGGGAGAAATATCAATAGTACATGAAGCTGAGAGCCTCTCAGTGATCACACATGGCCTGTTCTGCAGATGTTGATACACTGTTATTCAGAGATGTACTGTAAGAGATTCCGAAAGACAACCATTGATGGCATTCATCAGAATTTGCCAGGAAGGAAGGATCATGAGGACATTAATTGGTATGATTCACTCCAGCGCTGAGCACAATAAGCAGCTGTGTTTTCACGTTGGAGTGAGACTGTGGGGCTGTTCACAGCTGTTTTTCTGTACCTGCTTGTTTGAAGGTTGAGCCGAGACTATGAAGACGTTCATGTTGTTCTATCACATGGCCCTGCCAAGCTGTGGCCTTTGTTCCTTGGCAGCATGCCACCCTACAAACCACTGCCAGAGGAACTGTGTCATGCCCCGCACAGTTTGGTTTGTAGACAGGGAACGTGGGGAATAATCCATTCCATTTGATAGTTCTCTGGCATGAGTTTGAGTGGCTGTCACGGCAACTTAAGAACAGATTTGCTGTCAAAACTGAAATATTATGTATATCACCACCCATCTATTAAGGCACATGTTCACCCCTGCGGGCCTTACTGCTCTCTGTAAGCTGAGAATAGCTATTTATCCACAATCTCTGCTTGGCTTCAGCAAGAAAGTTGGAAAAGGAAGAAATCAAAGAGCAACTTTCAAGAATCCAATGCATCATTCTCCTGTACAGAAAAGCAGTCGGCAGCCTTCTAACACATTGGCAATTAAATTAGAATTAGAAGAACAATTTGGGTGTCCAACTGTAGAAGGAGAGGAAAAGACAAAACTGATCAGCCAAGACAGTATTGCACAGCTGGACACAAAGGACCAATCTAACTAACTATTCCTTCTGCCGCTGGTTTGCCAGTGATGTGGAGAAGTAGAAACCTGGCTGGCATGTTAGAAGATGCAGGATGGGTGTCAGGGTCGGCCATCGGGGTTAACAAGTGAACAGTCCTTACAACACCTCCTGCAGGCTTTGCAGTAAATAAAAGTAGTCTTCCTCTCCAGATTGCCTCTCCACCCCGGTCCACTCTCAGCCAATAATAATGGTACAGGTAACAACAATCACAACAACATTAATCTCAATAACAGTAGACTAATGGAATGGCTGGCCATGCTGGAAACAGCACATTTGTCAGTTAAGAAACCACATGGAACCATCGAGGACCAAAGGCAGGGCTCAACTGCTAAATGGTTTGGGCTCAGCAGTAATTACTGAGGTACAAGTGTTCAATTACACAATTCATCAAAAGATAAGCAGTGGAAAAATGCTAAAAGACCACCACCAACAACAAAATTTCTTGTCCTAATTCCAAAACAGCAATACAGCAGACCCAAAGAAACATACAGTACATTTCACCAAAGGATGACTACACTTGGCTGGTGTGAGCAAACCTCTAGAACTCTATGGCTGAATGAGCACCCGTCTTCCCTGACTTCTCACTCAGAGTCCTCTGGAGGTCCACTGGTATTAATTAAAAACAAAAAGAGCCTCTCAACACAACTCTGGCACAACCTCAGTCCTCCTCAATTAGCTGCCAAACAACTTGTCTTCTTGGTGGTTTCTAAGGTTACAACAATTTCAGAGAAATAAAGTGACTCAGGAGACGTCTGGGCCTCCAAAAGAAACAATGTCAACACATTCTCATTGTTGAGTTTTCTCAGCATGTTTCTTCACTCCTTTGTCCTTGTCACTGCCTCCCCTTGTGCCACTGCTTCTGCTTATTCAGTGATAACGCTGTACTAATTGCAGTTGGTTGATTTTCAGTTGGCTGATTTTCAAAGCATTAAGGGTATTAATTTGTGCTTGAGAAAAAAAGAGATTTTTTTGGTCATATCATATGATGCCTTGAAGGAACAAAGGTGTCCTGTATTAGGACCAGACAGATGTTTGATGCTTGAAATCTTGAACCAGAGAAACACTTGTCCAAATGTCTTTGACAGTATATGAACTGAACTAGTGTAACTAGAGTTGTTCTACCAGTTGCGGTGTAATATATTCAAATCACCAGAAATGAAAAAATTAAAACTCTAATTTAAAAAAAACTCTAAAGAAGTAACTTACATCATTTAAATAATGGAAATACTATAAACATATAAGCTTTATAAACAAAATCCAAACAAATACATAAGTTTAGGGGGAAAAAACAGCAGATATCGATTAAAAAAACGAATCTGTCTTCCCTTTGATTTCCTTACATTATCATGGAAGAAAACAGTTCTTGCACCTCAGCATAATTTGGCACATCACCCCATTACAACATCTTGCTTTTAGGGAAACGTCATTTTGCTACCACCATTCTCCCTGGCACATAATTGCAGCATTTCATTCACTTGATTAGGTTAGGACAAAGGGTGAAGCACAAAAAAAGCTCCATACCTGACCACTCTTCCACACTTGATGCTTGGTACTGTATTAAAGTAGCATAGGTAGAATGCAGAGGTCTACTCCACATCAGTAGCTATATCACCTTGCATGCTCAAGAGACATTTCTTTGTAATGAATCTGGTAGTTGCCTTATGCAAAGTCTCATTTTGAGTATCTCTGTATGACGTAAACATACAATTTTAGGGTTCTGGAAATTCAGAAACTCTGACTAATAATTTCTCTTTCAGTGACAACACAACATTATTGATGGCAGCAATAGCCTTCAGTCATTGGCTGTACTCTTAGAGACATCAGCCCGCGGCAAGTTTACACTTCTGAACTTTTGGCACAGAATAGTATGTGCAGCCTGCCACAAATAGACACACACAAAACCTGGCTGCAATGATGTGTGTAAAGTGAAGTGTGGAAATAAAGTGTGATCAGCATGTGTCTGACAGATTACAGTGCTATTTATGGTAGCACATACTATCACATAGTAGTAGATATATAAAGGTGACTGCACAAATTATTGCAGGGGAGTGAAACTAGTGTGAAAGTAACCTGTCATAGACAGACTTACTACTACTTTTCTTTAATTATTTTTTTTTTAACTAATTACTCCAATATTCATACATGACAACCACAGTAGCTACACTACTTGCTTAAGTTTAAGGGAAAGCCATAATCCTAAAATGTATATTATTGGCCTAAGACAGAGGGTTGACGATGAATGTTGATTCTGGCATCAAAGAGAAATCATGTCCACACCCTTCCTTTTCTTCATGCTATATTGCATAGCCATTTTCACCTTTAGCCCATTGTTGGTTTGTGAATAAACTATTTTGTTGTATTTAAATGTTCCACCTGGAGGAGGTTCTAACCAAAAGGCTTAGAAGAGTTTGTGGCCAGGGATTTATGCGTCAAAGATGATTTTACACCATGGCGACAAAAATAAAATGTGCATGTAGATGAACAGCAAGTTGCAACTAATAGTTTTCAGCTGGCAGGTTATTGTGCAGTCTAATGATTGAGTTGAACCAGCCTTAAACAGACAAGTTATGGACAAGAATATGGGGAACTGGACCACTAGGTTGAATTTATTCAGCTACAGGAGATCTGTTGGTCACAGCAGGCTCAGGTACACAGTAAAATCACTGAGGTGACTTATGAAATGTTGGGGTGCACCATTAGTAGTTAGGGGCTTTAGTCAGTTTTTTCTGCTGTTGAACATGGTTTCTTGCCAGGAGCTAGTGGTGGTGATGGTCATTTGCCAAGATCCTCAACCACTGCTGTGTTTACAATACAAGAGGTTAGAATACACACTCTTAACAGTGCTACTTCTTCAGGGATGTCTGGACACTACAGTAAGACACTATCAGAAAGTGACTAGATCCAGACCAGGCCAACTGGTTATCATACTAACTTCAGTAGAAGAAAAGAAGTGATGGAACTTGAGCAAAACATTTCCATTGCAAGAGACAGCTCTTGGTGTGTAAAGGAATGAAGTTATGCAGAACTTTAATGTTTCCTCTAGACTGGTAAGTAAACAGCTGTTAATGCTAATGTTATCTATGTAGTGATAGTACAACTTACAAATAGCTCAAGTAGCTAAGTGTAGATTGCATAGTTAGGCAACAGCAACCAAAGATAGCACACTGCCATGGTGAGTTTACAGTTAAAGTGTGAGCATCAGTGTTGTGGGGGGTTACAGTGACCTTGCTGAAACTTTAGCTTTAGCTTTTTGTTGCTTGTTCAAGTCTTTCCATTCACTTGGAAATCTAAAAACATGCAAAATCCAAGGAGAGGTCCTGGCAGGAATTGAACCAAGGATGTTGCAGTTTTATGGAATGTATTGCAATTACTCAGCTACCAGAAAACCCCAAAACAATGCTGTTTTGTGTGTTGATTTTGGCGTACTTTTTGAACTGCAGATGATATGATATGCTTATCCGGATCTCTGAATCATTGCACATCTCTGATCTGTACAGTAATTCAAATAGGTCTGGTGTGTTTGCTTTAGAGCTTAAAAGTTGGGGTTAACTCAGCTCAACTTCATAAAAATTACTATAACATTACTCCAAATGACTCCAAGGACTACATACATAGTAACAGATTGAACAGAATACTGATATTGCTCACTTTGCACAGAATATTGCACAGAATGAGTGATAAGCAGCTGTTTCATCAGTGGATTAGTTAGATTAGTTAGATTAGATAAGTAAAGAGCAAGGAGCAAGACCATTTAAAGCTTTATAGATAAGTCATCTATTCTAAAAGGTATAGCTGGTGCAGTGTCTTGAGCAGTGGGGTAATGTGATCTGTTTTCTTTGTTTTATATAAGACTCTGCAGCATTTTGTGTTAAAATTTTCTTATAGACTTTTTAGGTAATCTAATTTTAAAAAAAGGAATTACAATGAGCAAAAGTGGTAAAAGCCTAAATAAGCATTTCAGCATCTTTTAGTAAAAAAAAAAAAAAAGGTGTGACTAGCAATATTGAGATGAAAATCATATATTTTAATGATAATAGTAAAATAAGAGTTAAAATTAAGATCTGGGTCTAGAATAACTCCCATTTTTGTGATTTGTGTTTTAATTTGTTATGACCTCCAAGCGTAGAAATTATTTTTTTCCTCAAATTTAGCAAATCTTTACCCATCCATGTATTAATATCGATGAAACAGGCAATAGAGTGTGCAATGCATTGGGGTCACTTGAGGAAACAGAGATGTGCATTTGTGTGTCATCAGCATACAAATGGTAGTTGCCATGTTGATGGTTCATAATGTTTCCTAGTGGGAGCATACAGTATGTAATGAAAACAAAATTTTGTTTCCTTGAGGAATGCCATATTCAATAATATTCAATGCTGATATGTAAGCACCCAGACTGACAAAACAGGTAAATAAAACATGGTCAGAGAGACTCACCAATTTTTCTACTCTGTCAATTAAAACTTGCAAAAAAATGCTGAATGAAATAACAGAGCTGAACAAGTTGTTATTTGGTTGAAAGCAACCATACCTCATATCAAGACATTTTTTGTGCAGAGTTCTTGTATAGTCAACCATGTAGAGCCTCTGAAAGACACAACGCATGTTATTGGGCAGGAAATAGAAGAAACTATTTAAGTGTATTGCACTTTCAATAATAGAGCATGGCTGGAGTTTATATCTGCCAGTATACGTAATGTAGATATTTCTACCCTATGTTAAAACTACAAAAACCTTCCCTTTAAAGCAGTTAGATTGCACTGGCCAGTGGCCAGTAATGTTAACTGCTGTCATGTCCCTCCAGGGCTAATATATAAGCACTATAAACTCCTGTACCTCACCACTTTCCTTTTAAAACACATGAAAATAAATGATGCAGTGGTCCAAACCACTTATAGATAACATAATGAGAGTCAGACATTGCATCCATGGTCAGGTTTTCTTTATAATTATTGCCAATGCTGTTGCTGAAATATTAACGGTACATCCTCCACCACAGCCAAATGCCCAGTGGGAAAGCTAAGTTTTAAGTTTATAATCTGTTTTGAGATATATTTCTCTGTTCAAAATTGTCTAAGTCTCAGTTTTGCACCATCACTAGTGCTAATGCCTGAGATAATCACTGAGACATGGGGTTATAAATAACCGTAGTGTCTTGATTTATCCTTTCAATACAAGATGATTTTACTGACATGTCTGGTGAGGTGAGAATACAGGTTCTTTGAGGGTATAAATCCTGACTCTGGCGAAAACTGTTACCCGTTTTCCTGCAAGAACTATATGCATTGTACTAGCTACAACCCTACCAGATTCAAACATCCATCCTATCCTGAAAGATGTCCAACATGCAAGCAGTGCATCATTAGTCCAGAAGAGGTGGATAAAACTTATCATCAATGCACCATTAACCTTTTAATGAACTGGTGCTACATTTCAAGACAAAGCTGTTCTAAAACTCCCCAGGAAGGTCAATTTCACTCTGGTGTCTTGTCAACAAGAATTTTGCCTGACACTGCATCAGTAATAGGTTAAAGAGCTGTTTTGGATATGGAAAGAAAAATGTACCTGAGTCCACACTGTTTGATGAAAGTTTGTGTTCTTAAGCATGCAACATTCTCTCAGAAATAAAAAGGCTGATTTAAACCTCAGAGGGATCACACAGTGATTTACAGTGTACTCCGTGCTGGGCCTCGCTCTGTCAATAGAGGCATTCCGTTATGTTGTAATAGCTGTTGTTGATGTTGATGAGGTATTATTTGCACATAAAACACCCCACATGCTGACTATTTCAATGCTAATTATGTTTGGCTCATTTTTGATGTCTCTGTATAAGCAGTGGGTGGCTCGCTCACAGTGCCACTGTTAAGCAGTACAGGCTCTGGCCCTTCTTTGCTGCAGTGCAGGCTGGCCATGCTTCAGGTTCACACGTTAGAAGGATGTGATCTGAACATGGTGTGGTCAAAATGTCCTGCTGCTGGTTTCAAAATTTGACTCTGGTTGTATCATTAGTGAACAAGTATGATATTGGCCTTTAGGAATTAGCTGACAAGCTACAGGGGAGAAACAACTATGTGTTAATCTTATTTACCTGCAGTACTGAAGGGATTCTCATTGGCTCCTAATAAACAGAACTGTGGGAACCAATTTGTTCCAGCATTATTTTACAGCCTCTTCTTACCCTTAGGTATTTGTTGGCATAATGGCACAATAAGGTTTCATTTGTTTATGTAATAATGGCCACAATCACAGATTATTATGGTGTTGCTAAAATTTTATAATGACACTGTATTTGTAATATATACTATATGAGGATAACTCGGTATTTTTGAACCTAGATTATTATATGGGTGTAAATGACTGGGGACAAAGTATTCAGTGGAACAGTATTGGTGACAGTGTGGCCAGACAGTAACTGCTGAAATGTAATCCCAAATTAACATTTAATAAGTAATTACTAGTGTTTTAAGTTTCTTTTTTCTGACAGACTCAGTTGTTGTTTCAGTTAATATAACATTGCTCTGGATAGATTCCCTACAGACAGACCTTTTTTAAGAGTAAAATTTCATGTTTAACCAAAACATTTCTGCTGTCTGTAATGGTACCAGACTCCATTGACCAAAGAGGTAATTTTACAGAGCAGACATAAATACAAATACTGCCTAAACTGGTTGGTTTGTTTTGGTATAGGTGGTACTTTTACTTATGTAAAGGAATATGAAACTACTGCAAGTTACAATAATACAGAAAAACATCAAGGCAGCAGTATACCACCAACTCCCATGTTCTGCAGGTAAAATTACTCTCTTTATAATGATATGGTATATATTCCATATCCATAATATGCCTCCATAAATCATCAGACACTTGTAGTAACAATGCCATACCATCGGTAAAAGCAGTACTGGTGTTGCACGATGTGGACTGCATATTGGATTACGTTGAGCTGTCCTTTAATGGTTTGGTATACCACTCTTTCTCCAATACTGCCAATTCAAATGATTTACACGAAAAATAATACTCAGGTTAAAATCACGCAGGTGTCCACTAACCCTTAACGTTACTTTCTTAGCACCGCTTATTTAATGCATTAATGAAAAAGTATTACAGAGTTTTTCTAATTATAATGAGAGAAAATAATTTGTTTCATATACAGCTGTGTGTGTGATAGGTCAGGCACATTACTCTTTTTGTCTCTTTGGCCCTCAGTACTGGTTAAGCTGAGGCTGATTCCAGTCTCTGTGAATGAGTAGATAGGGAGGTGAGTGTATGTCTCCATCCTGACAGGCTCAACACACCCCCACCTCCTGGGACTCCTGCAATCATCCCTGATAGCACATTCTTCTCCCCTCATGCTCAGGCACACACAGACACACACACCCACACATACACCACCACTCGGCGAGACCGGCACCTTTTTATTTTAAGTGATAATATTTAATTTGTGTGAGCGTGTTTGTGAAAGATCCTGCCGTGCCGCTGGGACCCTCAGCTGGATATGCAACACTCTGATAAATGACTGATACTCATTTCTAACCCCGGTTGACTCACCAGGAACCTGGGCTGATCTGAAATTAAACATGTTTCTTGTAATATTTGTTCTTTAAAGCAACCACTGCTTTACTTTAGTTGCTGATTTCAAAGAGGTTACCGTGACCAGGCTGAATCCATACAAGGATATTTCTCTTTAATGACATAATATCTCTTCTAACTCTTCTCATATTAGGTTAAGTAGCACAAGACTAATAACTCAATAATCCTTCCACTAACATAATATCCCCCTGCCTTTCTGCCTATAAATAATACTCTGTAAACTGTGCCTCTCTCTTGTTCTCTACATGTTACATCTGTAGCACTACAACTGTAATTAATTGTTTGTTTCCTACAGAGGCGATGTAAGTCAGAGGTTTGTTGTGTGAACAATCTTGAGCCTCTAATGCTAATTCCAAAGGCTTTCTTTGTTTAACAGTTGGGTTTCACATTTATTTCTCCACAGGGTAAGTAATGAAACAACTAAGGTCTTGCAAACCATAAACCACGATTTCACTCTCCATCTAAAGATACAATGGCGGCTGCAAAATGGTGTGTCTTTAGATGAGTAATCTTCGTTTCTCGTTTCTGGAACAATTGTTCATTACTTACGTGAACAAGTAACTGTTAATGTAAAAGCCACCGATGCGTGAAACTCAAGATGAGCCACAATAAAACTCAAACCTCTGACTTTGTCGCTCTGTGAAACAAACAGTGATGCAGGTTAACAGTGCTGTGGGCTGTAAATATTGTGTGAGGTAAAAATGATGATATTCTGTTATGAGTGCGAAAAAGAGCTGGTCTGTTAGTGGAAGGATGTGTGATGATGTTGGCTACTGACTGTGAGGTTGAAGACGCCGTTAGGGCGTCACTGACGGACAGATCATGCAGTCTGACCAACCTCAGCGGTCGGCGTCAACGAAGCGATGACGTTTACAGGGGCAAATGTTACGAGAAGAGCATGTTTGGTCTCGGGATGTCAGTTCTGGTGATGCTGGTGTTTGTCGAGGTGTTGCGCTGTTCGGCTGAGGGTATCGCTGTGGGCTGGGTCGTGATCTTCGCGTGCAAGTCGTTTAGTAAAGGCGGTCGGTCTCGGTGATGGCGCTGACGGTGAGACGTGATGACGTGCCGGTGCCGAGCGGTCGTGTTCTTGTCGGGCGAACGGTGAAGGTGTTGAGGGTATTGACCTGCTCGAGATGGAGATATCGCTCGCCCTCCATTCACAGAGACTGGATCAGCCTTCAGTGCACTATTAACTGCAATTTGCAACGAAACAAAAGGCGTGCTAAACTGGTGCGTGTCTGCCATGCAGCTGAGCAGGTAATTTCTCTCGTTCGGTGTGTTGAGGAAGGCTCTGTGGCTACTGCATTGATGCGTTAAGTTGAGACATATTGCGGTTGATTGATGGACAACTCGTGATTTTTAACCTGGGGTGCCTAAGCAGGCTTCGATTGTGGCCCCGGAATTGATGCGTGTTGAAGAGGTGGCGGTATACCTGAAGCCTGGTGACTTCAGCGTGTTGTCAATGCAATGATCCGCATCAAACAGGTCGGTGAAAGTAACTGTTTACCGCGAGCAGGCTGAGTTGTTATTGTGAAGTGTTCTGAACCCATGGAGAAAGGTATGGAATATGCCGCTTACCGGGTTGCCATTACGACGGGAAGTGATTTTTGCCTTGCGGAGACGTGAGTTGATGTTGCTACTGCCGCGGTGTTTCTGTATTGTGACTTGCGGTGTCGATGATCTGCATGATGAAAGTACCTGCGACCAGGCTGTATTTCCAGTTGAGCAACAGTGACGGCTCTGGTGGTGCTCTGTGGAATTCTTTTTGTCAATGGTGAAACCTTGAAGTATGTTTTGATTAAACATCAAAGGGCTCTTGCTGCACAAAGGTCTTGATCTATCTGTTGGCGTAACTGAAGAACAATGGGAAAAGGAAAGCACACAGGCACTGGGGAGACTGCTGATAACGGGCAATTTGGACACATTTCGGCGGCTGCTCTGTCTGGCTACTGGGCACAAACAATGCTGTTCGGTGAGTATTTTGATGCAATGTCATTGTTACGCCAGGCGGCGGGATAATAACGCGTTCAGCTGCGGAGTTGCTGGGGTGTGCTGTCGACCGGTGGCGATAAGGGCCACGTGCTGACTGCCATAGCTGTGGGCTGTGGGCCGACCGTACCGTGGTATTGAAACTGTGTATGCCATGTCGGGCAGGAAAAATGGGTGAAATATTGATTCCCGCAGTTCTGTTCGTGAAACCGGTATCCCCGATGCCGCGGTAAAATAAAGATTAACGCAGCGCTATCAACGCCGTAGTCTGAGGCAAATATCGATTTGCTGCCTTTCATAATGTTACAACCGAGTCGTTACAGAGATCGGCTGGCAGTGCCTGGCCATAATGTTCCAGTCACGTCTCTAGTAGAACAGTGTCGGGTCGGCTGGTGCCTGACAGAAAGAAGAGGGCTGGTGGAAGAACTCAGATGCTGGCGGTGGCGCATGGTGGGGCGTCAAAATGAGCCAGGCACGTAACGATGAGAATGGATGAGGGTGTGAACCTCGTGGCATCGGCAGCTGTTACAGCAGCAGTGCCTCTGATGACGGGCGCCCGGCCCAACGGGCGTGAAATCGCTGGTCCTCTGGTTGAGTCGGTGCTCGGGCCTGACAGCTACGGTGGGCTGCCTGTCAAAAACAGCTCTTCTCTGTGCTGATGCGTCGAGCAGGTGCTTGTTGACGCGTGATTACGGAAGGGCTGGTGGCTGTCTTAATCGGCTTTCCGGTTCGATGGTGTGTGCGTTGACAATGAAGTTTTATCCGCCTCCTCTCTTCTGGACTATTGAATCTGGTGCGAGAAGGCAGCAATCTACCTTTTGCGGGGGAAAACGGCATGATTTCCGGAGGTCGGGATTGCCTCGAGAGCCGCAACTCGCCGGTGCGTCGTCGCGGCAATTGAGAGGACGTGAACGCTGGAATGTTTATGACGTGGGCACTAGACGTCGCGCACTGAGATGATGGTGCGAGGCTGGACGGGCCGCTCTTGAGACGAGAGAATATGTCGAATGCGGAGATATGAGCAGGCGGCTCACTGGGCGACTGACGGCAGTGAGATCTGCGGCGATGGCGAGCCTGGACCGCTGGTCGCGTCTGGGCTTTCTGTGTTGGCTGCTGGTGTTTGGACCGCTGCATCGACATTTTCGTGTGTTTAAAGGAAAGTGGGGATTTTATGGTCTTATGCGCCCTGGAGGACATGAACGGCGATTGGCGTGCTGGCCGCGGCCAGTGCCAATCTAACGCTGAGGAAGGTTTTGCTGGTTTGCGCAGGGTGAAATATCTGCATTGGACCGCTCGGCCTGTGGTCAATACGCAAATAGTTTCTTCATTCCTGCTGACTATTTGTCTTGTCTTTCAGGCTGTGGTTGACACTCTGAGAACTGCACGAAATGTTGTTATGGGGTGTGGTTTCGTGAGTAACAACTGTTCGGCTCTGTTCGTTGAGCCACTGCAGGCTGGTGGGCAGAAAGAACGGTGTCTCTGGGCCATCGTTTTGTTACTGTTTTATGGGTGGGTGGCACCTCGGCGTGGTGCGTGAATGGCATTCCTCAAGGAGATGAGGGCACTGTTCGCTGGCCAGTGTCCGCTGGGGAGGCGTGAACCATCGGCATGACGGCCACCGTTTGTGTGCTGATGTTGCACGATGCTCGGGGTGTTGTCGTGCGCGCTCTGACCGTTTCATCGATATTGTGGATGGTGGTTGAAGTTGACAATTTCTGCGGCGGAGGTCATAACAGGCCAAAACGCAAGTCACGAAATGGAGTTATTCTGAACCCAGATCTGGTGCAACTCTTATTTACTATTGTCGTTAAAATATATGATTTTCATCTCAATATTGTCACCTTTTTGCTAAGATAATGCTTATTTGAGCTTTACCACTGTAACTTTAGAATGAATACCTGAAGTCTATCAAAGGTGCAACGTCTGCCAGTGTCAGAGTCACGTGCCCGCAACTCGGTTGCTGCGCCGGCTGGCACAGGAACGGGCAATCTGGCTGGGTGGTCTTTGGCTCCTTTGCTGTTGCTGTCTGATCTGGCAGTGATCGCTGGGCGGCTCGCCTCATCGACAGCGTGCTGGTGCGGAAGTGACCTGTTCGATGTGACCCGCGTGTGATCGCGGGTCGTTGGAAGTGATGTTGTGGGGTTGAGCTGAGGTTAACGGCAATCGAGCGAAGCACGCCGGACTATTTGATTGCTGTGCAGATCGAGAGGTGATATGATGTTCGAGATCACGGATAAGCATCTTGGGTTCAAAAATGGCGCCAAATCCGCAAAGGCTGGCGATGACTGGGGATGCCTCTGACAGCTGACGGTGCATTCCGGCAAACTGCGGCGTCGCGGTTCAATTCTGCCGGGACTCTGGATTTTGCGGCATTTTAATTTCCGAAGTAGATGAAGACGGGCAACGACAACTAATCGGCAAAGATCTGGCCCCCGCGCGATACTCCTGGCGCTCACGTGACGATGTGTGTCTTTGATTGCTGTGGGCTGTTTGTGGTTGCTATCCGCTGCAGATGGCGTTGGCGATCGGCAGCTGTTTGCTGCGGTCTGGAGGCGATGAAGTTGCGTAACTCGTGCTTACACGCCAGGCTGATCTTGCGTGGGCTCGGCGCTCGGGTTCATCGCTAACAATGCTGCTGAAGTTATTGGAATAACCGGTTGGCTGATGGATCGGTCGCTGCGGTGGTCTTGCACCAGCGGTCGGTATCCTGATGGCACTGTTGAGGTGTTGTTCAACACTGCGGCTGTTGAGCTGCGGCGGGGAACGGTATTCATCCGCCACCACTGGCTGACGAAACCAGCCGGCAACGAAAAACGACTGAAGCACAACTGCAATGGTGCGCCTGGCATTCATAGATGCCTCGGTGTTCGTGACCTGCTGGCCATTCAACAGATCTCCTGTGTGAACAAATTCGGCCTGGTGGTCCGGTTCCCCAGCATTCTTGTCCGCTTGTCTGTTTGGCTGGTTCAACTCAATCATTGAACTGCTAATAACCTGCCGGCTGAGCAACCAGTTACGAACAATCTACGTGCACGTTTGTTTTTGGCCATCGGTGTAAAGATCGTCGGCGACTGATGCGAATCTTCTGAGCCTTTGGTGGACCTCCTCCGGGTGGTTGAGGTTTGTTCGCAGGCCGGCTGTTTAAGGTGGCGTGAGAGAAGGGAGGGGTGTGTTCTCTTTGATGCCAGGATCGGCGGTCCGTCGTCGACCTGGGCAACAGCCGTTTGGGATTATGGCTTTCGCAAGCTGTTGAAACGGTCAGTCGGTGTGAACGGGCCGGTGTTAAGGCGGGCGAAGAGAGTGGTGAAGTCGCAATCGCCGGGTTGCTGCGCTGGTTCGCTCCCTGCAATGTTGTGGGTCGCTGCCCATATGTCTGCCGCGTATTGGTGTGGCTGCCGCCAAATATTTGCTGTGATCTGTCCGGACGCGCTGATCGCGCTTTGTTCCGCGCTGGCACGCATCGTTGCGACCGGGCTGTGTCTGTTTAATGGCAGACTGCACATGTTCTGTGCCGAGTTCAGAGACTGAATCTAAGTACAGCCAATGACGAAGACTGTGCTGCCGTATCATCGTATTGTCATGGTAGTGGTCGGGTTTTCTCTTTCAGGCCTAAAGTGCCGTGTTTTAGATCATGCAGGCTCACTCAAGTGACTTTACGTAAAGGTGGCTGCCGGATTCGTGCAGGGGTGACGTGCTGAGGGTGTGTAACTGCGGTGTGGTGAACCCTCTTGCGTCTGTGTGGCACAGCTGCGGTGCCAGCGTCGAGGTGATGGGGTATCGGGCACGGTGGCTGCGCACGGTGGCTGTCCAGTGAGATGATGCTCTGATGTGTTAGCCGGGGAGGAAAGGTGACAACAGCGGTTTCCCCAAAACGAAGATGTTAACCAATGAGGCGGATATGCTGAGGTGCAGGCTGTTTTCTTCCGTGACCAATGTAAAGGAAATCGAGGGAAAGACAGACGTGGACCACTGTCGGGCTACAAACATGTGTTTGTTCGGATTTTGTTTATAAAGCTTGCTGTGTTTATAATGTTCCGTTATTTAAATGATGAGATACTTCTTTAAGTTGAGTGAAGTTTGAGCCCATTTCTGGACTGAATGCACGCGGCTGGAACGGCTCTGGTTACGCTGGTTCGTGCATGCTGTCGAGAACGCGTTGAACGAGTCGTTTCTCTGATTTCGGGCCTCGAGCATCAAACATCGTGCGGTCTGGCTGGGGCCTTTGTTCCTTCAGGCGTCGTGCTCGATAAAAATGCTCCGGCGGGGCGCCAGTAACACAGTCGGCCGGCTGAAAATCGACCGGCTGCGTGGCGGTATCGAATAGCGGAAACCGGTGACGAGGGCAGTGGACGAGGAATGACGCGTGTGACGGCAGTGAATGTGTTGACGACCTTTGCGGGCCAGGCTCCTGGTCACTGTTCTCTGGTATGACGCAGAAAACCGCAAGAGGGCTGTTGGCGGCTGGGACTGAGTGTGCCGAAGTGCCGGGCACAGTGTGCCGGTGGACACTCCAGGGCTCTGAAGGTCGGGAAGAACGAGTATCGTCGGCTTTCATAAGTCTGGGGATTTGCTCACACCGGCCCAGGTGTGGTCATCGGCACGGTGAAATGTGTGTTCTTTGGATGCTGCTGTTTGATGGGGCGAGGCGTGATGATCTTTGCGTTTTCACTGCTTATCTTTGGTGGTGTGTGGTGGTTGCTTGTGCCTCGTGGTACTGCGGGGCCAGGCTGGACAAATTGCAGTCTCGGTTCGTGTCAGTTTCTTAACGACAAATGCTTTGTTTCCAACGTGACCCGGCCATTCCCGTTGGTCTGCTGTTGACGGATTGTGTGTTGTGGGCCGACCTGTGCCATTGATGACGACGGTGAAGAGGTACGGGCTGCATTGCTGCAAAGTACGGAGACGTTGTGGAGAATCTTTCACTAACCTTAACCATAACCTTTTGTGGCCTAAACATAACCACAAAAAAATCCTGAAAATCCTGAAAGCTTGACACTGTGTACACCAATCAGTCATCAGAGCACTGGTTTAGCTGTTTGAAAGTTAATTGAACCAATAGAAGAGCAGCAGAGACAATTCCTGCCCCTGAAACATTTAGCCATTCAATGTAGTGTGACCACACTCATAGAACCCGAGAAGTGCAAAATTAAAAATTGTGACTCACAAACCTAAAATAAGTAATGCAAACCAAAGGACAGGTAATACATCTCTTTGCATTTCACATTGTAACTCTCATAATGTTATATTTATGCTGGCTGGTTTTGCAACTCCACGTTTCTCTGAACACAGAATGAGTGGGGGTTTTTTACAGGACCTGCTTTTGGATATTGCTGCTATCTACCTGTTGCACTATTGATTGTTTGTATGTGTGTATGCTGGACATTTCTTGGGGGTGTGGGTGTATGTATGGCATTTGTAATTTTTATTGTGTTGGATGAGAAGCCAAAGACAAATTTCCACAAGGTGGACAATAAAAGTGAATCTAATCTAATCTAATCTTTCTTATTTTCATTAATAGACAAAAATAAGCCATACGCTTAGACAATTTGCAGCTAGGGGCACTTGAAGTAGTAGTAGTAGTTACGATCCAGCAGAAGGTGCTAAAATTCATTATCAATTTGACCCATTGTATGCTCTAGTGACTTGTACGTAAATTAAGCTAATAAATAATAACTGAGGTGGTTACTAGTGAGCAAAGCTGTACTGATCATCACAACACTGAAAAATCTGAAATGCAAGGAGTGGAAGTATTTTAAGCTACTCACAGTGGATGGCAAATTTACCAACAAAAATAAGGCTGTTCGCTGACCAGTTGTGGTTGGGACTCTACAGTGACAAGAATCTAAGACCTCACCTACTAGCTTACCACTCAAATGAGGCAGCAGAGGTACCAGAGATGAGTAGAGTAATGTCAAATGTACAATGTCATCTGATCTCATTGTACTTCTCACCACAGTCATCCTCAGGACTCTCGGCAGAAGCTTGTAAAAAGGCCATCACAGTTATTTAGATTTATATGCAAGGGTATTGGCAGTGACATTGTTTCAGGAGAAGGTTTTCAGGATAATGACAGAGGTGGAGGCATGACATAAAAGCCCAGTCTCACCACAACCTCTACATGGGTTCCATTCAAATTCATTCGTACAATAATGCATTAGTTTACATTTGTTCAAACTTGACTTTTTGAAATGTGACAGCCTGAGTACTGATGTGAAAGCAAATTATTGTTTGCTAATGCTGACATCATGCCCATTTCCTCTGTTTTGAGTTGGACATGGAAATTACCGTGAGTCACTGTGGTGCATTAAGATATATATATATTTTTAAACTCCTGTTTCAGCATCGATTTCCAGCATATTACTCAAGGATGTCAACCTAAAATTTGATCTTTAAGCAGTGGGCTGAAATCATAAAAAGACAAATGATATATAACAGAAAAAGATCTGTTACTGCATAGGCACCAACAAAATTCAAATGTTAATTCCAAGTTTATCACAATTTAAATTTTATTTCAATAGGTTTGGCTTTCATTCTCATTGATAAATATTTAATTTTGTACAAATCCAGAAGGATTTTTAGTGTATGGGGAATAGAGAGACCATTTCACCTCCCTCAGTGGAACTCTTATCCTTTGTCTGAGCAACATTCTTTCTCGTTGGCTCTATGCGCAGAGCACCTCTCTGTCAACCTTGCAGGCACAGGGCCCAAGGCTTCCAGGCTGGGAATGGGACTCACCCAGACAGTGTTTCTTTGTAACATGACTGACACCTTGGAGACAAGCACACAGCACTGCACGTCTCATCATTGCTGTTAGACAGACCAACACCTGCAGGCTGCAGGTGGGGGCCTTGGCTGATTTCAGCAAAAAGTGGTGACTGAAATCACTCGGCTTCACTTGTCATGAAGGCTATGTTCTATGTCTGCAGCAGAAAAACAGAAGAGAAAATAACTTACTGGCATCAAAATTTTAAAAAGATGGACACAAAGTACACAATAGAGCTTTAGCTTTGACATTTGAATGAAATAGATACTGATTCAGAAAGAACTGCGTAAAAACAATTTGCATGCCAGTGGAGTTTAAATTTCCCTGCTAACACTCCTCATTTTAACTATTTGTTCTGCAAGTAGTAAGTAGTAGTAAGCAAATTTTACTGTTAAATTTTAAATTACAAAAACAAAAGCAATCTGCAGGAAAGCTTTTTGTACCTCTATGCTTTTAAAAGCATTAGGGGCTGCAACCAAAAGCTCTCATGAAAAATTAATTGTCCATGGGGAATACCAACACTTTAAACTGCAAAAAAGCTAAAAAGTAGCCACTAAGTTTGTTCAGTTTATAAATAGAGTATTTAAAATACCAGTGGAAAATTACACCTGAATGCCGAAACTGTTCTTTTTTCTCCTTGGTCATACAACCGAGGCATTCAGGGGATGGTAACCTGGTTCTAACGAGAATTTGTTGGGTAGGTTGTTTCTTAGAGAAGAAAAAAAATCTTGATACATTTCAATCAATTCTTTACTCTGAGTAATGATTTAGCTGAAATAAATAATGAGAGGTGGGAATTGGAGCTCTCTATTGCAATTAGTCATTTCATTTCTAAATATAATTTGGCTTCGTTGAAATGCCATGGCTGTGATTTCACAGTGTCTGTCTCCAAAGGTCAATCTAAAGGTTCTTCTCTTCTCTTCTCTTCTCTTCTCTTCTCTTCTCTTCTCTTCTCTTCTCTTCTCTTCTCTTCTCTTTCTTTCTTTCTTTCTTCCTTTCTTTTTCCAGTTTTTCACAATTTCAAGCAGCACATAGTCCGCCCTGAGAAATACCACCATATTGTTTGGGGGATTCTGGCACTCTATCTGCAGTAGTGTTACAGTTACATCTTTAAAGCAGCCCACACAGGAACAACATTGCCTTGGTTGCATTCATACAGAAATTCCCATATGGCATAGAAGGGACATGACAGAGTCAGGGAGCTGACAGGTAATATAGGAATGATAAATGCCAGGGGCACACTCAGTGTAGGCTTGCAAATGTGCATGATGCAAAAACAGGATTTCACATGGTAGCAAAAGCAGATTTTGGGTCCTAATTGAGGAAGAAATTAGGCTTTTCACCCATTTCAAGCTACTGTATCAACAACAAAAGCTGACAGATACAATTCCTTCCTCCCACAGAAGCATCCTTTGGGATCAAAAGAAAGTGCAACCTTTGAAAAAAACATCTCGTCTTTGTGAAAGTTCACTATGACTGAAGTATTTGTCGTTTCTAACCTAACCTAAGCAATTTCTGAAAAGCATTTCTTTTCAGAAACAAGCTCACAATGAGCTCCTTAGAGCTTCTAGCTGTCTTCTGCCATTGTAGTGCCATGAGAGCAGCACTGGCGATTACATGGTTTTGCAGTCTCAGATGGTTGCTCTGAGAAACAATTATCTGATTGCGACTTGAGGCTAAGGGATAAAAGGGTGTTCAATCTCCACAGGGGCCTGTTGTAAAGCAATATCAGGAGCAAACTCCCAGTCACAGTGGCAATGCACACCACAAACCAGTTATATTGTTGTAGAATATAACTGCTAAACACTATGAGAATGACCAGTAATTTGCTATAAACAGTTAATGGCTGCTGGATGCTGGAAGACTTTGGCTATAGGGAGGCCTGTAGAAAAGGCTCTAAATTCATTCTCAAAGTACAAAGCTGATGATTTTTCTTCAAGAAAAAGGATGCATTATGAGAAACTTTCTTTTCAGTGTCATGCACATAAATATGGGTCTCTGTTGTGCATACTGACCCACAAACTTTTGTGGACTGCCTATATCAGAAAATGTGGTGATTTTGACGAGCCATTCAAGCAGGTACATAGAATTATACCACCCTTAATGTTTTCTTGCAAAGGCCAGACTCACTAGTATCATGTCCAAGCTAAGAGCAAAAGCATGGGAACTGCTCTGTTGTTGGCTGCACTGACAAGCATACATTGCTGAGTGGATAAAAGAGCTGAGTGGATCAAACTTATTTTTGATGGCAACATACTACAGTTAGCAAAAATCTGTACATTTGTAAGCCATTTTGTGACTTGTTTCTTCTCCTGCCTGGGTCAGAACAATGCAAGAATGGCTGATTGAGTGAATGGGTGTAAATTCCTGTAGTGTTTCTCTGGCCGTTGATTTTATAGATGTTTATAGCAGTTTAGGAATTATAGATGTCATTCCACTCCCATCCCTGTCCAACCTGTAGCTGTAGCCATTTGATAGCTACAATTGTGTTGCTCTCAGGTAACCAGAAGTTAGTAATGCTGGCACATTGTGCCATGGGAAAATATGCTTTACAACCTGTGCAACATTGTGCAATATGAAGGTATGTAATGTTTGTGAGCTACTAGTAGCCTACAGATAAATCTTTAAAGCAAACGTGAATATTGTTTTGTTCAAGCTTATTGTAGTGTTTTCACTAATTGGTTAATTGGATTCGGAGGTAGCTACTGCTAAAACAATTCATTTAGTATGTGTGTATATATATATACACACACACCGATAAGCCAAAACATTATGACCACTGGTGAATGAAGCAAATAACATCGCTCATCTCATAACACATAACATACACACAATGTTCTGCTGAGGAACCTTTGGTCCTGCCATTCATTTGGACGTTACTTTGTCACGTACCACCCACCTAAATATTGTCACAAACCAAGCACACACCCCTCCAATGGTAACAACACTCTCCAATGTCAGGAGCCTCCCCCAGCAAGATAATGCTCACACCACAAAAACTGCTCAGAAATGTCTTGAGGAACACGACAAAGAGCCCAAGGTGTTGACCTGCCCTCCAGACCTCCAGACACAAATGGACAGTATGAGAAAAATAATGTGTTTTATGTAAACATTTTTTAGTAGACCCCTGAAATAAAAATATGAACAAGAAAATGAGCATAATATCCCCTTAATTCCCCCCTTCAATGCCCCCCTTAGTCATTAAACCCCTTTAATGTCTGTATTGTTGGTTATATGGAAATTATTGTGCAGTCAAAGAACATAAAAGTGACACTTGATCAGGGAACATATCTGCAAAAGATCTTATTGTACCACTAGGAGTCCTTCTGAATCACACTACAAGTTCCTAGCTAGGAGTTTCCTTTGAGAGCTGCTAAAATCAACTTTTCATAAGGAAAACAGAGAACTAAATTAAGAGAAGGGGTAAGGTTGACTGCATTGTGATGGATGGCATCATTTTTCATGAATGAACCTACTCACTGTGGCCACAGTGACTGGTGTTTGACAGGTGACCAGTCTGGATAGATGGCTGGGTAGGCAGGTAGGTAGACAAAAAATAAAAAGTAAGAATAAAACTATTTTAGAAATGTATGAATTGCATCACAGATTTCAGATGGTATGAGACAAAGTAAATTGCTGACTATTAAATATGTTGTATCTGGCATCACATACACAAGACCTGCAATAAACTGGTGATCCGTCCAGGGCACGTCCCGCTTCTCGCCCAGTGTCAGCTGGGATTGGCTCCAGCCACCCCGCAACCCCTAAGGAGAAGCAGTATAGATAATAGATGGATGAATCAAGTACATAAGCATTTGATATTTTTTCCCGCTGACAAACAAATTGTAATTCTTTGACAAATTTTATTGGATAATCCGGCAGGACTCATGAAATCACCTTTATTTATGTATGTATTGCAATTTTGTTTTAATAAGTAATTCAGAGGTGTAACAAGCTCTCTAACTGGTTAGAGAGCCACACCCACCTTATACTCTAGCTCTCTTTTCCAACAGTGGTGCCAAGAAGACCCTTTTAGGAACATAAGTGTATGTGGTTATGCCAAGGGCTAATTTGCATCAATGGGCCTAACATGCATGTCTTTGGACTGTGGGAGGAAGCTGGAGTACCCGGAGAGAACTCATGCAGGCACGGGGAGAACATGCAAACTCCACACAGAAAAGCTCAAACCCAAAACGTTCTTGCCGTGAGGCAACAGTGCTAACCACTGCACCATCGTGCCTCCCTTATATGTAAAATAAATTTTATAATTCTTATTTTTATCATCCATTAAAATATTGAATAACCTTTTCATTTATAGAACGAAAAAATCATACACAAATGTTTTAACACCTATTTTTTATTGTACAATTACTTATTAATTGATCAAATGTTTTCTTACTATTTCTGTCACACTTGTGGTCCTCCATAGTTTACTGCAAGTTAAACACTTAACATATAATACCTAGGATGTTCTTTTTGTAAAAGTTTTAACTGATTGTCATTTATTAAGTCATAAATGTTTGATGTTAAAGTTTTGAAACCAAATTTTTGGGGCTTTAAATCACATTCATCTGTAACACTTCCATTTGCTCCCTGCATTACCTTTGTATTTTTGATTTCAACAACCCCCCAGTACAACAAACAGTATAATGTATGTTACAGTATTATGGCATGGTGAAAATGCATCTAACAGATGGCTCTGATTTAAAATGAGGCACATGGCAGCTCTGGTTGACCACGACTGTTGTTTGATGTTAGCATTCACCTTTACATTAGTTTTCATTGTGGTTGCAGGTTGCTGTATTAAAATTTAATCAATGTTAATTTTTTTTTGCTGGGAAGTGTGGCTGCAGGTTCCCATATGATTAGCACTTTGGCAGAGAATGGATGCAAATGAGCTCTCATTGTGCCAATGAACTGAGGCTGGATGGGGAAGGATATGAACACAGACCCAGGCTTATTGACTTCACTGTGTTGTCCTCCACAGCCTTCTGTCCAAAAAACAGATAAAGTCTCTCTCATTATGGTAAGACATGCTAGCTGATAAGATACTTTTTTTAAATTTATTGGCTGCTTTGTTATCGGTTCACTCCCAACTCTCAAGGTACTATAACCTCAGTGACTAGCTAGACACATGTTGCAAATAAATACAGAAATAAATAACAGAAGAAACACACATAGAGCATGGCAGAATGCTAACATTTAGCATAAGGGTGTGTGAGGAAAGCAGGGATTATGTGTGGCATTTCACTGTATTTGCAATATCCTACTGTACATGCCCCATCTGGGACAACAGTGTGTAGGAGGTGCTGTGATCTTCTCTTGAGTCATCCCATCTTTAGGTACAATTCACCGTGTGTCTGCTACTTGCCATTCTTCAGTCATTTAAAATTAGGATCCTATTTGGTGCCATACATTTGTTTGGTTATAAACAACTGATTACTAAAATATCAATTGCAACAGTCCAGGGCCTCCAAAAGTGTATGGCTTGAAAACAGTTTGATACCAGGCACGAGAGAGTACAAATAGCAATTACCAGGCTCACTGACTTGTGACAGACTTTAACAAGATTTAGGACGGAAAAGGACAGATCCAGCACTATTGTGATTTTCAAGTCTTTGCAGTGGCCAAGCAGTATCAAAAATAAAAAGACAAGCAGCCTCTCCTGTCAATACACACTTAGATTAGTGGTTTCACAAAGCTGCAGAATCCTGAATGAATTTCTCTGTTTTATCCTGCTGCTGTCACTCTAAGTCATGTTGATATGTGTTTTAAAGAAGCAACCAAACACTATAACCATATCCTATAATTAATTAATTACTATCCTGTAATTAATTAACATCTAATTTTGAATTCATTGGACCCCCTCCTACTTTATAGTCCCATTAATCATGGCAGTCAGCGTACCAATCATTCTCTTGGCAGTGTTAATTGTTGAACAGTAATGAAGCTACAGTGGTCTTATGAGAATAACAGTGAGTTGTGATTGATTAACAGTTAAAGGATCATTGATTTACTGGTCTCTGGGTGCTGAATAAGCACCATCGACAGTCAGCACCAGGATGTCCTGGCTCCAGCTCTGAGCCCCTCAACACAGAGGTACTGCACTGTCTTACTGAAATTTAGAGTCCTGCTAGAAGTTAGAGCAGGATTTAGTTAACACATATTGCTGCCATTTCCTCCTGCAGTGGAGCCAGCTGGTGTTAATGTCCAAATCCCAGCCTCAGAGCGTGATCAACACTCAAGTAAGACTGAACACTGATGCAGGATGATTTAAAGCGAACATTTCTTTCAGTAACATTTTAAACACCCAATGCCAGCCTTTAAAAATCATCTCTACAAATTATGGATGGTTAAAGCTGCAATACTATATTTTTATAGTAACAGTGGAACCCATAGTTATGGTCCAACTCTGCAGCTCCCCTCAAAATTTCTGCATCTTTAAACAAATTGCCAACATATCAACTTAATAGATGATATGTCAATGTTGTGTTTACATCTTATTTCCAGTGCCCCACAGTGACCAAGAAATCAGGTTCAAGGGTAAAGAATAATTGTGGTAATGTAAACAAACAACAGTTACAATATGACTAAGGTAGGACAATTACAGTACTTGACTGGGTAAGAAAAAATAATGATTATGGTTAAAACCACGGAAAAAAATTCTGGTCAGTAACAGGAAAAAGACTTATTTTCTGTTTGCGACATCAAGGACACATTATTTCCTTCCCTGGCACTTAAGGTTGGCACTGATTATAAATCATGCCCAATGGAATTGGCTGATATGAACATAATTCCTCTCTGTGCTGAGCTGCAGATATTCCTAAAGGAGCAGTAAAATGTGATAATGTAAACTAATCTAATCATAATATTACTTGTGATCTGCTTTGCTGGCTTAAGAACAAAGCATTTTAGCCGTGTTTGTAGTGCCTCAGTTATTGAGTAAATGCCAGGTTGGTGGGTGGTGGTGTATTGGGATTTTGAAACTCTGTTGGGAGAAGAGAAAGCAGAGGGTGCATTTTTTAAAACCAAAAGTCTCACCACCTGACAAAGTAATCATTTAGTCACTGGGATTGATCCTGGTCACTTTATTCAGTGGAGTAGCAGAAATGTATTATTGCAGCTTCAGGGCAAAAACATTAGAAATGCAATTGTTTTAAATGAACACTGACTAAATGACTGTCACCTCCAGTGAGTTTAATTTGATTTTAGAGCATTAATAGAGCACCAAAACAGCTGCTTTTTGGGGAGGATTGTGTCATGACCTAATATATTTTCATGGCACTGTGCATCTTTATAATTATGGTAAGTAGGCCACAGCTTGCCAAGACATGGATGAAGAAAAGCTAATTAACAAAATCAAAAAATGCCCAGAGGTGCCACAGTGTGGCTCAGTGGTTTGCACTGTTGCCTCTCAGCACAAGAGGCCTAGACTCAACTTCCAGCCCAGTGGCCCTTTCTGTGTGCGTTACTCAAGTTTCCTCTGGATTCTCCTGATTTCACCCAGGGCATGCTGGGAGGGACTCCAGCCTCACATAACCCTGGAGAGGAATATGTGGGTAAAGAAAATTATCAAATAAGCGAATAATATCTGTCTGTATCTGTGTACATTTGTAATAAACATGGTTAAGTCTGATGTATGGATAAAACAATAACACCGTAATGGCTCTACTAGCTTGTCTCCTGTCGCCTGTGAACCAACATGCTGAGGAGCCCATTGACACGAAAATATGATACAGTAAGGAAACTCACTGTAATGGAGGAGGAGTCTGCTCCTGCCAGATACAGTGTATTATACTGGAAGTATCAAATGACATGTCAATAACTGCATTTATGTAAGTGGTCAAATACACTCACTTTTAAGAGATTTCAATGGATATTTGGCTTCTGTTTTGCACAACAGTCTATTTTAGTGTTCATATGGAAATGTGTTTGCGAGTTTGTGTTTGTCGACCGTAAGTCTCTCAGGGTTACCATTCTTTTGACAGAAAAAGCCCTGTCTTATTCAGCCCTATGGCGCACTGTCAGGTGAACACACCACAGTATCAATCAATATCATATTTCACTTTGAGACATAAAGCGTTTTGTTGTACACTGTCATGCATTGCTTCTGTGGAGCCCTTTGTATAATACATCAACTTTCCCTGGCAGCAGAAACTGAAAGCAAAACCAGCAAAATAAATATTTTACCTGTTATGTGACAGTGTGCAATGCATCAAATTCTCCTGTGTGCCCAAAGGATAATAAGTCAGGAGAGAATTATTAGTGAGCAGCCATGAGGTGGGAGAAGTGGGAGGGACGTGAGACTGCTGGGTAATGATATTTCTCATCTGGCATCTCAGTCAGTGGCCACATGAGCTGGGGCACTAGCCAAATCTCCGAGCGCAGCAACTTGGGCTTGTCTGGAACATTAAACTCTCTGCATGTACAAACCTAATTGATGAAGATAATAGACCTTTCTCACAGCAGACATTTTGACTTGTCATGGGAAAAGCACAGGTGCAGTTATTGATATAAAAGATTACTCAGATCCTTTAAGTGTCTTGGTAATCCATAGATAGTCAGCATGCACAATACCAATGTCTTATTTTTAACGGAACATATGCAGCTTACAAAGATAAACATGGGGCAGATTTACCACCTCAAATTCTTAGTCATTTTTTTGAATAATGGATGTTGGATTTCAGACAGTGGCAGACAAAAGAAGCTTCTCTTTTTAAGGTGCAGACCACTGATTTTGACAATAACTGCTGCTAGCTAGCTACGCTTCATGGGCTGATTGAAAACACTGCCCCCTGCTGTCTTTTCTTTCCTCTTAAATCAAGACTTTTTTTGTCAAAATAAATAAACTGGCTATACACACATAATACTGAGTTAAAAGGCTAAAGCTAAGGCTAAAGCTAACAGGTCCCAGGTAAAAAGTCAACACACATGTCACCGTTCCTTCAAGGAAGACCTGAGCTAGTTAGCATTAAGAGTAGCCTATGATAAAGGTATTTCAAGATCAGACTGGTGCATCAACCCTGTTTGGCTGCTTACAGTTCAGGCTGTTGCCAACCTGTGACCCCACAAACTAATGTAGTTAGTTGTGGTGAAGTAACATTTGGTGACAAATCTAAGTAGTATGCTAGTCAGCCAGACATGCTAGCAATTGCAGTTTATATTAGAGCTGATACATACACTTTAATCTATTGTCTATACTTTCATACTCATATTTTGGCTTCAGAAAAGCTAACAAGCCATTTCCAAACTCTTTACATGCCAAGTATCATTCTTGCTACAGTCCCACCACTTCAACATGTAGAGAAATCCAAATATGACAGATCTGCCATGCCTGGTTATGGTTTCTAAGCTGTGATTGGACAATCAGTGTTTGGGGGAGGAGTTTAGTATGGAGATGAGTCAGGAAGACAGATCCACACCTCAAATGGAACCAGTGATGTGGTGTCATTTACATCTTTTTGTCCTCCTTATTAGGACATGGATTTTAGAGACCTACTGTAATTCCAAGGAAAGCTCCACCAAACTAGGCAGATGACTAATTATCCAGAATAACTGAAAACACCTGAGTGGATGTTGAGGGTTTTTAATTGATGGTTAAAAAAAAAAAAGTGCCAGATTTTTCTTAAGCAGCATGACTAGTGGACTAGACCTAACTCTAACCCTAATATTAAAGGCTTACACCCACATGTAGATCTTCAAAATGTAAATATCTCTTCATGACTCTTTGTGCATGCTGACATCAGGTGTTAAAATTGCTCCTTTTATCTCAAGTTGTGGGCGGTCTTTAATTGAGATGAAATCTGTATGCTGCAGTCTCTGTGTAGTGGTGACCTGCTGCTTATACTCACATCACATCCTGAATCCAGATATAGCTTCTAAACGCAGGTGCTGCTCCACATAACTACATCATGCACATACTGTACAACATAAGAATAACTGCTACTACCATGCTCTGAGAGAATTGTTCTTGATGAGTCATCCAGAATCAGTGTACATGGAACAGTGAGAGGTATATGCACGAAGATATATTTGTAATAAGATGCCTAACTACCTGTACAGTGGAACCTGTGTCTGTAACAGAATATCTGGGCATGTGCTCAAAAAAAAAACTATTCACACATGTATCAATATGCTTGAGGCCACAGAGAACATTGCTGTAGGAGCTATAAGTGTGTAGATCTGTTCACTGACACACACACACACAGACTCAACGATCACACCCTCTCAAATCTCAGTACAGACGCTCTCTCAAATCTTAAAAATGTTGCGAAGTTCACACACTCATTTTCAGTGCTGCAGTGACTGTGGGACTAAACATATTCACACCCAGATACCCAGATGGTTTGCTGCAGATTGGAGTTCCATTGTGGTCATGGGTGGTTTGTTACAAAAACACATTTTATCATCCTTTAATGATGGTCTTGGATGAATTAGGTATGGAATGTGTCATGGAGAGAATATTACACTTCAACTTCTGTAGAGCTGTCTTTAGAATACAACATTCCTCTTAAATATATCTGGTAGGGTTTATGAAATTTTGTCTCTCAGTGAACAAGGACAGACTCACAGGTGCTGTTCAGGGTAACATGTCCATATAATTACTCAGCATTGGTTGTTCATCACAGAAGTTATCAAAATCAAGATGAAAAAAACAGCTAGATTTTTTCTTTAAAATGTAATTTGGACAACTTGCAATCATAAGGTATTTTGTTACACAAATCTTTGGATGAGGAAGCGTTCAGACAAGTTAACCAATGTGGATGAGATTCCTTTTTTTTCTCATGGATTCTGTCATAACACTGCAGACTTACATAAATGCAAAAAATAGACTCTGAATAAAAATGACATAATCAAATTGACCTTAATTAAAACACAATTTTCAATTTGCCAACTATTTATTTATTATTGTTTTCATTGATTTCATATTACATAACAATTTGTTAAAGGATAAGATATGTGTTATTTTTTGTTATTTTCTTCCTATTAATATCAGACTTTCCCATAAAGGGACCAAATCGATGTGTCAGTTCACCTCTTAATACTTAAAAAATTCCCTATACCTATATCAACCTCAAGCTCAATGGATTTCATCTCCAGCTTAGTCATTGTACCTGGTAATGTCTCAAAAAAATGTTTGAGTTTATGCCAAACGTGTATATTGTGTGTTAATTTGTTTTCCACTGTCATTTTAACCCTTCGTGCATACCTACACATTTAGCTGGTGATTTGTAGTTGCAACCCACCTACAATAAAAGATGAAACAAGAGGTTTTAACTGCGGAAAAACACAAAATCAGAATTGCATCCAGCCATGTTGCATGATTTTTCTTTAAAACTGGAGGTTTGGGGTACAATGGAGGCAGGTCCAGATAAAAGAGAAGGTGGTCTGAGGTCTGGATGATTAAAAAAAAGAGAGAGAAAGTTGATTAAAAAAAAAAATAGTCTTAGACATTTTGTTCTTTGGAGATGTCCCAATTTCTTTGTGTCAAGTCACAGAAAGGAGAGGGCAAAGATCCACTATGAGATCATGGGGTAAAAATAAGGGCATTAAAACATCAGTGGAGTAAACAAATACTATAGTAAAAATTCTAATGCTGTTCTTATCTTTTCAGGGCACATTCCACATCTCTGGACAATGTGTCCGTAGTGCAAAGGTGTAGCTGTTTTTAGTAGGTTTTGGACAATAGAGCTCTGTGGCACAAAGGAATAAGTTACACTATATCAGGCTTTGTACACAGACAGTACTACTTAGAGTAATTCAGTATTTATTTTGGCTTTTCATAGGATTTGTTGACAGAAAGAAAATATGGAATATCACCAGACAGGGAAACTACTGTATAGTGTCTGTTCACTGAAAGCTCAGTTGCTTATGGTCTATTTCTGATTGTAATTCAACTGAAATCTCCAATTTCAGACACTTGATATCATCTGTCAATACATGACTGCACCATACACCCAAGTGACCATAAGAAGGGAATTAACTGTGTAAGCAAATTCAGGAGTGTTCTCTCATATCTATCCAGTAAATATGAATCTACAGCCAGCAGCTGCTTCGCTTAGCTTAGCACAGAGATTGGAAACAGGGGTAAACAGCTGCTCTGGCTCTGACCAATGGTAACAAATCCCTCCCACAAAACTTCTAAAGCTCACCAATTAACACTTTATATCTAGTTTGTTTAGTCCACACACGAACCAAGGTGTAAAAAACAACACATAGTGGTTTTACAAGGGCTTATGTGCAAGACTATTTCTTGGCCGGGAGCAGTAACTTCCTGCACAGAGTAACAAACATGATCTATGCACATGTTCACACCGGGGACACACAATACCTGCAGTCTGCACCTACACCTACACTGAATCTCACCCAGCCACCCACCAGATGCTTCAGTGGGAGAAAAGAATATACTTTTCAAGAATCTGAAGGTTTCAGAGACATTTTCTTTCAGGCTGGCTTCACCTTTTAGAAAGGTTTTGTGTTTCATTAAGAATTTAATTCCGCATTTAGTGAATCAGCTGCCATTGTTTTGTTTACTGACTGAACAATGAAGACTTCACTCCTTTGGTTTTGAATAAATGTGAGATATCATACATTATGCAGCGGTAACTGGATCTCTACAGCTGTTCGACATCACCCTGGACACTGAGACTGCCACCAAATTAATATGAAATCTGCCTTCCATTATGAATGAGGGCCAGGTGTGCCTCATTAAATCTGGGCCCTCTGTCACCAAAACATACATACACACACACACACACACTGATACACTGCAGATCGTGGTGTGAAGTGCGTGCTGCCCTTGACTAGCTGGTGACAGGCATAGACAGAGGCAGAGAGAGGACTCAGTGGAATTCATAACATGAAGACAGCCACTGCACTCTCGCTATTATAACAAAGAAGCAGAGGATTCATTTATGGACATTAATTATTGCCGTTCTCTAACTGCACAGTTTAAGAGGCCGGTCTGATCCCTGTGTGGCAGTAGTGAGATATTTGAGGAAACACTGTCAAATAAATCATGCTGTACACGCTGATGCGTTACAGTAAAGTAATTACAGTACATTATATGCCAAGATAGTTAAAGGGCTGCCACGCTCGCTACTGTTCAGGGTCTGCGGTCTACTCCTGCTGGTTCATTTGTGTCAGGCACGACTCTGTCACATGGAGTGCACCAGGACATATTGTGCATTGTCTGTCTTTCCATCTGGAAGAGCAAGTTTTGAATTCACTGGTGGGACCTGCAGCGACAGAAGCCAGATGATTCGTGATGATTCAAAGCCCAGCTGGTTGAATCCTTCGGAGCGGCTGCCTGAGCGGTGGGAACACAGCACCAGCTCACATAGTCCTCCATCTGCTGTCCTGGAGGAACCACTTCAGAGAGCTGGCCAAGGCCCAGTGCAAGCCCTGGGCCCTGCCCAGCTCGTCCCTCCCGCCCTGGGGCCTCATCTGAAGTTGTCAGGCCGACCCCTCTGTGGCATGGTGCCAGCCGCACTGCTGGGATCGCAGCTGAAAATAGCCCACCAATTCATCACAGAAGCTTGCCAGCAGCATTTATGCTGCATAGGCACTTCTCTTAATTTTGGGATCCATTTCAGAGTGACCCAGAGAGACCGCTGACAACTTCAGTAATACCATTATTCAATGCCATAGCTGTAGACCTCCTTTAGGGCACTTAAAAGCCGCAGCATCAGTAGGCACTGGTGGTCTTAACCAACAGATGTACAGTATATCACTGTAGAGCCATTAGTAGCCTCGGTGATGCTCTGCACCTGAGCAGGGTCAGATCTGTGGCTCAAGGTCATGACCTCAGGACTGTGCAGCCAGAACCACAACAGCCTGACTTTTCAGACATGTCAGACTCCATCAGCTTGACCCCAGTCTGCAGGCTGCAGCTGTTGCTCCTCCTGCTCCACTTAGCCAGAGAAGCTGGCTGCCAGGCCTCCCCTGCATCATCAGCAGCTCATCAGGGTTGTTTGGTACCCTGATTAGAGCCCTGCCCAGACTTCACAGAGCCCCAGTTTCAGTGCTGAAGGTAATCAAGCAGCTCAAAAGGAAGGTACCAGACAAAAACAGAGGAAATATCAAAGAAAAAGAAAAAAGCAGCTCATTAGAGCACAACTGTGTAACTGTCATCAATGCATGTCATTAATGTGTTTTTATTTTTATATCCTTGATGGCTGTATTTATAAAGTTGTTGCAATTAAATGCTTGACAAACCTGCACAAAAGGCTACAAAAACTAATTTATCCAGTGTCAGAATATTTGCAGATAATTCATTTTAATTTGTTGGAGACAATAAAAAAACATAATTTAGTGATTAAACTCAAAAACAACAAAAAGTGTTCTTGCAGGACAACATAAAATGCATTAGAGGCACTGTCTGTACTTGTCTGACACTATTCCTGTAGAGCCTTGTTTGAGACAGGAAGTGTGCTGCTAGCACCCCTCCGCCCGTGAGTGGATAAGTTCCTGCCTCAATACTTCACTCATCTTGATGAGCTGTCTTCCTTGAAACAGCAGCCAGCCTACTGAGGTAACCTGTGTCTGTAGAGAAGACAAAAGGGAAGTAGATGAAGAACAGTTTGTCTGTTTCTTGCTGCTTTCCTAAATTGGTGATGTGTTTATGTCCTTGTTTTGAGGCCACTTTGAAAGCCACAGCCCTATGAAAAGTGTGATGTATTGCATGTCTTTATGTACTGCACTTTGATGTCAAAGAACGTGAGTTTTAAGGTCACTGTTTTATGTGAGACACTCATCATTCAGGAAAGGTTCATACACTCAGATTTCACCCTTAGCTTGTTATGAGTAACCAACAATTTTGTCTCACTCATCAAGTTCTTTTTGTATGTATGTAGGTAATAAATAATGATAAATAGTTGAGAGCTTTGCATCATTAGAATACTGAGGTAATGCAGTCAGATACATCATATGTGAGTGTCTTATTTATCAAAAGAGCCATGCAGTTACAGCCAGGAGGGACTCATCAATACAATCTACAATCCCCGCCTGCTGTGTGGAGCAAAATTATCACAAAGGCTCATTAATAAATATTGGTCTTTTTCTTTCAAGAATTTAATCATAGTCTACATTTATATTTGCTTATTTACTTTTAGTGAACTAATTCAGTGCAGCTTGCCAGATTTTTCATTTTGTTTGTGGTGAAGCCACAATGCTTTTCCCACTACAGGCTTCCTTGTGGCTATGCCTGCTTTTCAAGGGCAGAGAATTTTCCTAGAAAAACTGACCATCACATGTTGCAAGATCTTAGGAGGAATGTTGACAGGTCTTCTCCTGGTATTTGTGCAGTCCTCCATTAGGTAAGGAGAAAGACACACTGTGCAAAGCACTCACATAAATGACACAAACTGTGGCTCAAGCCTTGTGACCCTGTTAAATACAGCACTTATGTGTGGAGGACAGAATGTGTCAGATCTGCAGCAAAGTCACAAGAGGCTAACTAAATCTGGCCCTGATGAACTTAATGATGCAGGGAGTGTACATGGTGGCCTAAACCTGAGCACACTGTGCAGTTTTTTGTTGTTGTTGTTGTTGTTGTTTTGTTGCTGTTTTTTTTTAATTAATCTTGTACAATATGCTAACATACACTGCACATTTTAATTGGCCTTTCTGCACAGCCAGAACATGCGACTATCTATTGTCACTGTACAATCAATTGATCGGCTGCTACATGGCTGCTCAGTGTGAATGCAAACAGTCAGTTTTATCCATTGACAGTTCCAACAAAGTTTATTCAAACAAGCCGACCACATCCTCGACAATGTTGACAAAAAGAGAGAAAGGCAGCGTCACTTTGTGCCATTTTACTATGAATAGAATAACAGAGGGAAAAAGGAAAAATATGGAGCCACAGATGGCTTGAAGATGCAAATAATATGGTCTGTCTGTTCTGCAGAATTCATGCAAGTTCAGTTTTATATCACAGCAGTGTCTAGATTTCCATTTTAACCATAATTATACTCCTCAAAAACATCAAAACAAAGAATCCATCTGATAGTCTGAGGACCAGATCGTTCATTGTTCAGACAGTTGATCAGGCATTGTGACTCCCCTAAACAGCATGTCAAATAACAACTGATCTGATAGGAACTTTGGTCTGAGTCTAAAATTTGTTGATGGCAACCAACTGACCCTTCGCTAAGACTCACCCTTTTGCTGTTCGCTGCTGCTTGTCCGTCAAGCTGCCGGAGCTAGCATGGCACACAGGCTGTCGCTAACTGCACTCCCTGAAGAAATATTATTAAATTTTTGGAAAACATAAAAATTGAAAGCAACTTCAGAGAGAAGCAGACAAAGGGGTCCACAGCTTGTGTTTGAGGGATATATTCAGGATGTCAAACTGACTCAGCAGCAAAAACACTTGATAAAGCTAAAGACAGAAACTAAAGCCACAGATCACAATGCAAAAGTGAACAACCATATCACCCAGGATAGGTGTTTATTCACTGTAAAAATCATTAACAAAGACAAGAGCAGCACATTCAGTATACCTTCGGAAGCTACCATAACATAGCATAGAAGTCCTAGTTAATGATTGATGTGCCTGCGGTGATTTTGGTTTTGGAAAAGGAAAGAAATGTATACCCCCTTCCAACCTCTCCAAGTATCACACTTTATTATATGTGCACCAGGCACAGTGTTTAACAGGCTGGATTTCAGCACCAAGTAGGCAGGAGTTTGTCATTAAAATCTGGCAACCCTGGTGAAAAGAAGCAGCCATAGCATCACCATGTGTTACTGAGTGAGCTTTGCAGAAAAACAGAAGAGGAGGGAAAAATATTATTAATATTTATAAAATAAATATTATAAGGGGTAATATTTGAAAACAAAAAATAAATATTTAAACAACCACTCAGTCATTTGTTAGGCTGGAAAAAAAGAACAACGGCTCTATTATGGAAGATTATTGTTGCTTAATGGTGCTGGCAAACCAAGAAGAAAAGACATCAGATGAAAAAATTGGAGAGCAAGAATGGCAGAGAACAATGGTGTGAACATTTTGAAAATGAAAAGCTTTGAAGTTGAACAAAGGACATGGTAGTGATAGTTGTCCAGTCCCCCCAGAAAGTACTTTCATATTTAGAGAGGATACTATCTTTAGGATACAATTGATGTCTAATGACAGTAATCAGTGCCAAAAGTGCAATGTACCATTTTTTATATTTCATGAAATAATAACAGTGTTAAGGTTGGGTTGTGGATATGTCACCCAAATTCAACAGTAACACCATGTATTCTTTAAATAGTTGAGCATTTCAGTAGTTGGCAAGGTAATGGTCTGACACAACCATACATTTTAACTCTTTTTAATTCAATCCAAGGGAGAAAACTAATGAGTGTTGTTTAATTATACTTTAAGAAACAGGAGACTAGATAATCAAGCCTGTGTGCCACCCTTTAAAAAGGCAATAACACACACATGCTCCTGATCGTATTTTAGAGGGAATACATAAATATTGTGCCGTATGTTGCATGACTGTGCCACAGCTGTCAACATGACTCAGAGTGCAGGCAATTTTCTTGACAAGGAGAATAAAGGAATAATTGCTATCATAAAAGCAGGGATACATTTACAGTGGCTAATGTGTAAACAATAAACCAAGCACTATTATGGATTCAATCAATGACAATTTCTTCATTGAAACTGAGATATTAACTTCACACCAAGCTGAATCTGTGCCCATTTTCAATTATTTACTTTATGCTGTATTTGCTCTGCTGCTGCTGCTGGGTGTTTCACCAATCCCCTTCAAAACATGCACCCGACTTGATGAACATTTATCTTGACAACACAGCTGCCTCTGTTAACAGCACGACACCTCACCATACCTACAATCTATTACCTGTATTCTTATGATGTCCATCTCAAACAACAGAAATGTAATTAGAATCCAAAACAAATGTCCACTGAACAAAGAGTGATACAGTATTTTTACATGCACTGCTTCTATTTACTGTATATGGAACACTTCACTTGATATTCAGCCTTAATGCAGAGATATATCATATCTACGTAGTGAATACTATATTTGACATAGTGTTTTATTTCAGCTCCAAAGTTTAATCATTTCACTTGCTAAGGTGAACCCTGCAGCTGTTGAGAAAATAAAACAGATGTGCTAAACAACACATTTTATAGTCTTGATCAAGTTTGAGAAATTTGAGCATCAAAGTGCAGCAAACAGCACAAGACAGTTAATGTAGTGATGAAAATATGTTTTTTTTACAAAACGTAAGCTACCAAAAATCATGATTTTGGTATGCATTAATATTACACACTCTTGGGTTGGGTTTCAGACTTCACAAAATAAGGTCCATTTAGTGCATTTTCTGGAGCTTTCAGTCATGTAACCTGATCCTCATCAGCAGATGGATTTTGCCCAGCTGTCATCTGAATTGTAGATGTTCAAATTTTTATTTATTTTTTTTCTTTTTTTCCAGAGAAAGATAAAGACTTCTCAAGTAAAAGTTGAGTTTCCAAGTCAAGGGTTTGAAATCAAGTTTTCTAAGGTCAAGAATGAACTTTGGAACTAAACTTTTAAGAAGTTTAAAGAACTCAGTCTGAATTAAAAAAAAATGGAAATGGAACATTTTCAGATACAGTTTTTTTTATCTGGCAGCTGATTTGAGGTGTACAGCAGCAGCTGATTTGAGGTGTACAAAAACTGTATCTGAAAAATATTTGATATTTAATGGGCACTGAGATTCAACTCTTAATCAAATCAAGTTAATACACAGTGACAGGTCATTTACAATAGCATTCATTTTTATTTACATGCCATAAACCTACCTTTAGTTGTAGATCATTGCAGTTGGATTACAAAATATGTTTCACTTTCAGTTTAGCTGTTTTATTCATTCATATTGACAAATATATTTGAATATATTTTTAGATATAATATTTGGCAGGTCATATATATGGTATCATATACATATATTACAGTGAAAAATGACCTGTTTCTCAGATTATTGTCACTGTGCACACTTAATACTGTATTGTTTTTTTCACTTTAAATCATGCTCAGTATGGGCACAGATAACAAACAAAAAAACACCTTCAAGCTGAAGTTAGCATAGAGGGGTTCCTAATTACAAATTCAAATGTAATGTGTGTGATTTTTTTTAAAAAGTCCTTTTAGGTGTTTCTTGTGGTTGGCCATGCAGGATATTTTATTGTAGACTTAACACTAGTGTCTACTTTACACCAGCAGACGCAAAGTCAATGCTGTAAGTGCTTATAAAACACTGTAATGTTGTGTTATTTTTATAGCTTGCACTTAAGTCTATACACCGGCTATATGCTATTAAGTATATTGCATCAAGAGCAACACACCTGCAGGGATGAGTTGTGCCTGCAAGGCCGACACATTTGCATGATTCCTTTGTCTTTCTACCCAACCAGTGGCAAATTAAGCATCCTCATAATGGAACAGAAACCAGACCAAAGCACTGTGTGGTCAGGTATGTGTAGCACCCAGATGATGCATGCAGTACTGCAAGGAGAGGTCATCTAACATTTATTAAGATGTCATCTAGACTTTATCAGGATAGAGGACACTAAAGGCAAGCACATTGAAAAAACCAGGCTGTTTGGTGGAGGAGCCATCAGTAGGTGAGCTGAGTGAAAAACTGCACAATGGGCACATTTTGTGAAAAGGTTTTTGATGGTCAAGGCTACAGTGAGGACGCATTCCATCTGATGTTGGCTATAAAAATGATAGGATAATGAAGGCTTGTTTATATCGTGATACTCACTCATTTATCTGGTCTTTGAGTCAGTTCACAGCTTCCATATTATGTAACAACAAAAATTTGGGTTGTGCATTCATTTTCTACAACTGAACACATCAAACTATTGCATCACTGTATCTTTTTAGTCTCGCTCAATAGAGTACAGTTGCTGTCTCAAGATGTGAAGTTGCTATGCTGAAATGGCTCTGCTAAAAAGAATGGCAGCTGTTATTATTCTCTGTAAACCTGAGATAGTACAAAATGAAGCAGGTGCCGGAGAATTTGTCATCTGTAACATGAAGCCAGGATAGAGGAGAAAGAGAGAGAGAGAGAGCAATCTGCTCTGAAACTCCAAAACAAAAACCCCTCACACTGTTATAATAACTTCACATGAGCTCCTTCTGAAATGTACACGCTTCAATACCTTAAGTCACCATGAAAGCTGAATTATATTGTAGTGCTGAATGAATTCAAATAAGTGCAGAGCTTCAAGTCTTTAGTCCTACAAGGAGTGCTTATTGCTGCACCGTGGCTATCAGCTCCCTGTTAGGGAGGAATGGCCCGAGCCCTCAAGGTGACCACAAACCCACAGAAGCTTGAGCCTGAAGTGACACACTGTAGTTTAAAACTCTGGAAGTATTCACAGAATATGAAAATTAAATTGAATTTAAAATTTGGCATTTGTTGTTGAAGAGGAAGGAAAAGGCACCGAGATCATACTCCCTTTTAATCCCTGACATTTCCTCAAGAAGTCTTATAAAAAAATGTCAGGTAATGTCAAGAACTTTTTTTCATCATAACAAGATACAGTACTTTCATGTTATAATGACATATTTTTCTCATTATTGAGACAGACCACAGCATTTCATCATAAAAAGAAACTTTTCTCATTAAAATGACAAGCAAACCTTTGACAGCTTTTTATCATAATAACATAAGTCAGTATACTGACATAGCATAAAGCTTTATATGTGACTACAACCATAAAATGGTGGACATCAGATAATCATTTTTTTTCTTTTTTTTAACCAAATTCATTTTTTGATGTTTAAAGGGAAAAGAAATGAATTAAAAACTGCAGAAAACACATCAAAATTTCTTCAAATGTTAATACACCTTCACTCATTTCATGAATGTAAAAAATACACCAAAAAAAAAAAAAAAAGAAAAAAGGAATGTGCAAAGGTATGGGGACCATTCTACTTGTAAAACACATTAATATTCTAGGCCTTAATCGACTGGCTAGCACTAAGAAGGCAGGCAGAGAATTATCATTAGAAATTTTCAGCTGATGGTACTTCCAGAGCTCATATATTTTCTCACTCTTCAAACCTTATGGTAACGCTCAACAACACTGTACTCCTTTATACAAGTGAGTGAGGATCTGAAAATGAAGCAAGTTCATGCTACAAAGCAGGAGAGGTTATAAAAAAGACACCAAAGCACTTCCAGCTTGAAATTACAACAGTCTGAAATATCATTATTGTTACATTAAGGGGAATTGTGGAAGTCAAGACCTGATCTGGATGACCAAGAAAGTTCTTAGATATTACTGCAGGTCTGCAGGCAAAGCCAAACCCCTGAATGACTGCAAGGACCTGCAAGAAGGCTCAGCTGACACAGGAGTGGTGGTGTACCATTCCATTGTGCAGAGTTGATGCACAGACAGGGTCTACGTGGAGGAGTCATCATAAGGAAACCTCACCTGCAACCACATCAGAAATGTCTGAAGTCTACAAAGCAACATTTTTGCTTTGTAGACCAGTTTTGGAAACAGGTGCGGTGGATAGATGAAGTGAAAACTGAGCCTGTTGAACACACTCACCAAAGGTGTGTTTGGAGGAACAGCAGCAGCTATCAATGAAGAGTAACACCATTCCAGTTGTTGGTCATGGGGGTGGAAATATTGTACTTTGCGGCTGTGGGAAACTGGACTGATAGAGGGAAGAGTAGATTCCACTGAATATCAGCAAATTATGGAGGTAGGACCCATAGGAATGTCTCCTGAAATAGTGCCCCCAAAGACTCTTTTAAAAATACTGTACTGTAGAGTGTCCATACTTTTGCACCAACATGTGTCTTTGTTTACGTAACAGCTCAGCCTCAGACTGATTTCAAAACTTACTTGGCTCAAGTTGAAACATCTTCAGATCGTGCACATGAATTCACTTTATGCCACCCAGAAGGCTTCTGCTTGCCTCCACTTATGTCTTTATATAGCAATGACTACATTAAAAATGATGTTTCTTGATCTTTTGAAATCTGTTGTGAATTATTTATCTATTACATTAAAAACATGTTTTATTGTTTTGAGGAACAGGTATTGTTATAATAGGAACTTTTTTCATTATGATAAGAGAAACTGCAGCTTACAGTATGATCATATATCAAACATTATATTAATATACTGCACACGGATAATTAATTGTAAGACATAATGGCTCGTATAGATAGGAGAACCTCTGTTTTTATTAAACATTCTACCTCATATATTATATGACACACTTCACATTGGGTGCTTTCACATTTAAAATATACACGTTAGTACTCACAAGTGGGCAGTAATACAAAAAGCAGAGATATTCTTTTATTTAAAAGTGTACTACTTATCCATAATCCAGCGTTATACATATTAGTAGGTGACAAAAAAATAGACCCTGAGCTTTTATTCCACATATAAAACTTATAAGCCTACTCAGTTGTATAATTTGTGTTAAATATCCAAGGTCTTATTCCAGATAATGTCTGTTGTAACCTTTACGTGATTACAGCACACATTACAAATTAGAGCTTGTTAACCTCTATAAGCCACATTTCTGCAAATTGTCCTTTTTCTAAATGCCATTTAGTCATGTTGTGTACGATGTGCATTGTGCAAGCTTTGAATGGAAACACTGTATGTTTATTTATTTAAGCTCAGTTAGGGAAGCACGAAGGCTCCACAAGCTTTGTGTTCAAGCACAAAGCTCTTAAAGAGATGTGATCTGACCTTATGGCTCAGGATTGATCTGCGGTGAAAGGATTTTTATAGTGATCTCAAATTTGACTGAGTCAGGCCTTGCCACAGTCTGTATCATATTTTCAAAATGACATTGCCGTACTTCTCCACATTAATACATATTCTGTTGCTGCTTTATTTCATTATTTCAACATTATATTGACTGGCTGATATTTAAAGCTTGTGAGTGGCTCAGCCATCAGCATACGCCAAGATGGGACTCAATCACAGATTTCACGGAGATATCAGGTTTGTCTTCAATCTTTTTCCTTCTCAATTCACCAATAATGTCGTCAATCTGTCTGTCTCAAGATGTCCCCTTCTCTGCAGTTTCTATTTGATACTCAGCTCCCAAAAGATGGAGTTAAATTAGCATGGATGATACCTTGAATTTATTGAAATATTCTTTTAACCCTACCAGAGTTCATTCATACTGTATCTGGTTGTGACAAACCCAAAGCAAGATTAAATATTCATGTGCAATATAAAGCCAGAAATACACTGTACCACCAGAGTATGTACGTGGGATGATGCTGCTCCTTTGCATCACACTGAGGCAGGTCTTCGAAGTATTTTATAACCATGCCGGGGGAATGTAGTACAACAATAATTCAAATGTGTTGGCCAGTAATTATTGCCTCTGCTCTCTCTCTCAGGGATCTGGGGATTTCACTCGTGAACTTCCTCTCACCGGGCTTTGGAGCACCAGTCCTTGTGTGTCTTGAAAGACAAGTGTGCAGAAAGCTGAATGTCAGTTTAATTGGTGTGTTTTGCAGTTCCCATTGCACGCTCCTCGCCAGCTGCAAATTAGTTCCAGGGTGCAACTCAAGGACAAAGGGCTTGACACATTGATATGTGCACACAACCATGATCAGTTACTGTGTGAGCAACATCTGAAGAACGCTGAATGCTGCTGTGGAAGAGAACGGCTGTCTGGTGATACACTGTTGGGATAATACACTTTTAATGATCCTGAGGTGCATGGTTTTGCATTTCATTGTGGGCCCTGTTGTACACTATGTACACTCATGTACATTATGGAGTCTCTTTTGGCCTCTGGTTTAGTAATAATAGATAGTAATGATGCTAATGATGTTTGCATCAATAGTAAATCATGAGACCCGGGCCAAAGGCATCATAGGAAGCTGATATTGCTCCAGAGCAATATCCCTGCTTCAGTGTAGCATGTACTAGGCTTATACCTCAGTCTCTTTGTTCACTGCAGTGCAGTGCAATGATGTAGGTGCACTTTCACGCTCCAGATTTTGCCTTTGACAGTCATAGCTGGAATACCTGGTTCAAACATTGATGTGTAGCATCAGGTCTCCAGGAGCCCCCATCTTTGTCTATTCTCTTTGTGTTTCATGGACCTGTGAAACACAGCAAGGTGGAGGAGGCTGCCAGACAGGGAGAGACTGTGAAACCAAGAGCGCACAACCTCTGGAAATATGAGAAATATCTTGTCCATCTGTGTTGAACTGGGTCTGATAACATATATTATACATTATACATTATACATATCTGTGATTATGCTACATAAAATGTCCCAGAAAAGCAATAAAATCCAAGGTTAGGTCAGTTCATCAATGTAGTGCCCCAATATTGGCCATTGATTCAACACCTGATGGAGCCTTATCTTTCTATAATGAAGGTTTCTTTCAACTACTGGAGACAGCTCTTGGCAAGTAAAGAAATTTTATGCTGAACTCGCAACGTTTCTTGTAGACTGCTAATGCTGGCAACATGGCAATAGCAAAAACATACATCTATCTTCTTCAAAGGAAGATCTTCAAAAATCCTGTTATATAACATGGCAGGTTCCTACTTTAGATGGAAATGAGGATGATTGTAATGGTGTTTCTGGCCTGAAACTAAATCAATGAGCTAATATATATATATATATATATATATATATATATATATATACATATACATATACATATACATATATATGCGTGTGTGTGTATAATTCTCTGTGGGTTTGTTACTATCAGTGACCCCTTTCATATTACACAGTTATTTCATTCGTTGTCCATCCATCCATCCATCATCTATACCCCTTATCCTTTTAAGGGTCGTGGGGGGGGCTAGAGCCAATCCCAGTTGACATTGGGTAAGAGGTAGGGTACACACTGGATAGATATACAGCGATGATCCACAACATTAAAACCACTGATGGATGAAGTTAATAACATTAATCATCTTATTACAATACAATGTACTGCTGGGAAACCTTGGGATGTGACATTCATCTGGATGTTACTTTGACACATACCACCCACCTCAACATTGTTGTAGACCAAGCACACACCCCTATGGCAACAGCACTCTCCAATGGCAGGGGCCTCCCTCAGCAGGACAGTGCTCCCACTACACTACAAAAACTGCTTAGAAATGTTTCAAGGAACACGACGAAGAGCCCAAGGTGTTGGCCTGGCCTCCAAACCTCCCAGATCTGGGGGGTTTCAGCATCTGCAGGATGGGTTGGAACAGGTCAGATCCATGGAGGCCCCACCCAACAATCCCACTGGACCTGCCAATGTCCTGGTGCCAGACACCACAGGACACCCCCAGAGATCCCATGTCCATGCCCCAAAGGGTCAGAGCTGTTTTGGCAACATGAAAGGACTTATGCAATATTAGGCAGGGCCCACAGATACTGGATCAGATTTGGATCTGGGTATATAGTATACATATGAAGAAAGAGACAGACAAACAACCATTTACACTCACATTCACACCTACAGGCAATGTTAGAGTCACCAGTTAACCTGCATGACTTTGGACTGGACTGCAACCAAACAGAATCATTCATTAAGTAATGAAGTAAGTAGTGTATCTACAAGGCTTATATTCATGGTAAATACAAATTGTTTTGTTGAACATAACATAGTTGTTCATATTATTATACCAACTGGAGTTCATTGCTTTTATACACCTCTACATCACTGTTAGGATGTGGAGCTGTTTATGCAGAGGTGAGGAGGCTGAGGAGAACAGTTTGCGGTAACTGCCACACTGCCTCTGCGTGTTGCCCTGCTCTGATAATTGCGCCTTGCATCGCAATCACTTTGGCCCCACATCCCATCCGCAAGTGACACAGGTTGTTTTTCAAGCTGCTTCTTGGGACAGAGCAGGGCTGCAAATAGTGTAATGTTTCTCTCTCCAGGGAGCGCTGAAGCATTGTTGTATTCACTCTGCAATCTGGGGGCATCACAACACTATTTTTCACTCAGAAAAAAAAAAGAATGCCTGGCTCTCGTTGTTTAACAGTACTTTTATCCTGCAACAGGTTATTCGCTGATGATGTGTCTTCTCCCAGGTAAAGCTGCATTAATTTGTTATGCTGCAGTTAAACTGAGGATATAAGGTAGGCATGGCTGATTCCAACCCATTTTATTGAAGTCTGAAATAAATAAGTACCCAAGTGCTGTTTTCACCATTCCATCTGCTCCTCTGGATATACCTTGCTCCCATCGCAGCCATTGGGGGGGGTGTTGAAATGTTATTGCTCTGTCAGTATTATCTCACATTACCTGAGCTGCAGGATGTCACCAGTTGTGCAGAGTCTCAACCCAGTTCTAAGCAAATGGAGCCAGGCCAGTGCTGTACAGTGCAGCTGCTAATGTCTGTTTTGTTCAGTCACATTCACTTTTCTTGTCTCAATCTGCATTGCATCACTGGCGAAGATACTTCCACATTACCTACTGTAAATGCATTCTGATATATTAAATAAAAGTCTGCAAGTCAAAATCAGGGGATGTCTTGACAGGGAAATCTGAAGTGAAAATTTCATTGATAGACACAAATGCTTACATAGCTTTAAAGCTGCAATTTTTTTTTCAAGGAACACTTTAAAACTAACATTGAAAATTAAAGACACCAGTATGGCGTAAGTTCTCTGGCTATGAGCTCCAGCCTGCAGGCTGTGGGAGGATAATTAATGTCAAAACAGTGCAGTGGTACAAACAGACTTTGGCTCTGCTCTTGGCCTGACATGGCTACAACGCACCACCAGGCTTCAGAGCCCTTCCAGTGTTTCAGTGGAGACACATTCCAGCAGACTGCACTGCAACAAGCAGGCTCTGACTAGACCTCTAATGAGGTTGGGGACTGTCAACAGCCATCCTCGGTGCTTCTCCAGCCAGCCAGGGTGCTTGCTCCCTACCCACTGCCCTTCTCCCTCTGGGCCTGCCACACACTTTACACTGGCTGCACCGATTAATCAAATAAGGCCTTCTGCTGCTCACTTTTGCATTTTTTCTAAAGACTGTAGCCCTTGAGAAGTGGTCTTGATGGTTGTAATAATTGGGAACTCTGCTGGGCTTGTTAGCAAGGCTGAAGTATGGTGGCGAATGTGCTTCCATGCTGTAATTAAATATTTGCAGTAGCAGCAGTGTTTGTCCATGTGCAGACTATGGACACACGTTATTTTATCAAGACACATTTTTTTACAAGCCTGACTGAACTGTCTGTCACGACAGACCACATCCTGGAGGTCGTAGTTGTGTGTATGCTAAGCACTCAGAGCCAAGCAACTGTATTTTTATTAAATTCCAGTATATTTGTTCCAGGATAAAGAGAGGCCCCAGAAGTTCATACTGCATGCTTAAGGAGTGGTTTGAATTCAAAACATATCTCTATAATAACCACCATTATGTAGCTATCTTTTGACAGCGAATGATCAATTTAGACTACAGTGAAAAGCTTTCATGTTTTCTGTGAGGATTATCCACCGTGTAAAAGCACACTTTCTTCTGTCTCAGCCCTATAACACAAATTGATCAGCAACTAATTCAATTTTTCTAATGTTTTGAAGAATGTGGTTACAGCACAACAGCTACTTTAGCTGCCAGTCAGTACTGACTAGAGATTTTCCGAAGAAACCTTCCAGCCAACAAACTGCTCAGTTCAGTTGTTCCAAACGTAAAGTCTTATAAAGCTAGAATACTGCACATGCCTACTTTGAGGATTCAGCCCAGTTCACGAAAAGTTTCATATTTGCTTTTTTTTTTTAAACACCTGGTGTTTTTCCAGGGAGGGTTCCACTGGGACCATGAAATAATATTTTTCAATGTATCCTGCAGTAGAAACAGTGGTTTATCTTAATAAGCATCACCAACAGCATTTCAAACTGCACCAACAGAAAATCCAATGAGAAACACATCACTGAGCATCACAGTTGAAGTGCAAAGCAATACAGCTGCATAAGAGCAGCTCACTAAATATGCCACAAATTAACATGTCTCATGTAATAAATGGGGGTCTTACTGTGTTCCCCTTTGAGTGTAGGTATTACATATAGCATACACAGTAAGGCATTAACTTGTTCCTATTTGGTCATGCTTAAATCTGTATGGAAGATCTGGAATGCCAAAACAAAAAGAAAATGAAAAATATGTTAAAACAACAATTAATTTGCTTTTAGTCATTAATAACCGAATGAACTGTTTTACCATAATTGTGATATGAATTTTCCATGTCGCATGAAAATCAATTAACAATACATTAAACAAAGTGAAGTGATTACTATACTTCAGATTTGTCCAGCAGAGGGCAAGGTTATAGGGAGCTTTTTCTTTGTTTCAGTGGAGGCACGGTGTCCATCAGAATGAAAAAAAATCGACCATTCAATCACTGCTTGGGGGTGGAACCATGGATGGGGTTTGGGGTGGCTGACACAAGATGATGGCAACCAACAAAAGCTTCAAGACAGATATAGATTAAACTGTAAAGCAAACAGCTGTAAAGTTTTTCCTTCATTTGCTTCAAAATTGAAATGTTGCTTATATTGTATATTAGTGCATGAATGATAATTCTAGACTGTAATATACCAGCCAATAGCCATCTACACACCAGTACAGAATATTCATGTTTCCACTCTTGTAATTTCTAAATGGAAAATGGTGGAATATAATATAAAATAACAATATTACTGCTCCTCAACGGTCAACTGATTTTTGCTTGAAATCAAATACAACACAACTGCATTTCCTTCTGTTGGTCATGAATGAATAACCTAACAGCTAACCATGCTGGCAAGAAACAGGACAGAAACAAAAATGTGCAATGTGAATATTTTGAATATACACAGTGGAAAAATGTAATATGCTGTGGGAATTTTCGTGGATGTTTTTATTTATTGTGACACATTTTTTCAGAGCCACCTTTCAAGCATACAGGGAGTGTTTCCACCTCCTCTGTATTCTTTTACTGCTGCTTAGACAGTGAGCGTCACTGACGATTATTTATAATGGTTTAGTGTGAAACATTTCATTGGTTTAAAACAATTCAATACTTACACATACACAAATAACTAAACTTGTTATAATCCACTGCTGCTGTTGCTTGGGTTAGAATGGTTTTTTATACAAAATACCAGTAAGTGTAAGTATCAACACTGAAAAATACAGTGTCGATAAATCCTCGAGAAAGTGCTGGATGGTTCATGAACACAGTGAGAGAGTGAGGACAGCACTGTCTGCTGGTCTGTTAAAACCACTTTGGCAACAAGGGGTGTAAAGAGCAACACAGTCTCTAGGGCTGATACTGGGGCTAGTGTTTTTCTTAAGTTTGAAGAGGCACAAATACAAATAGAGAAAAAAGAGCAACAGATCTGTAAGAGCTGCTAAAAAAAGAGCAACCATTACAAACAACACAGTTTCTATCATGTATAGTCTGAACAAGCACAAAATGGTTTATACAGGATTTACCACTATAACATGAAACTGCTTAAGTCATCATGTCATAAAAGGCATATAAGCTGTAAATGTTAAATTTTGGTAAATTCTATTGTAAAAAAGAGCTGTCTGTGTCTTGGCTGATAACCTGCATGCTCCAGTCAGCATCAGTCAAAGTGGTCAATATGTGCAGAGGCGTGAATTGCATGTTTGGTCTCTCCCCACAGAGTGACGGATGCCAAATTGGGGGGCTGGCAGCAGATGGTGTGGGGTGTGAGATTAGACTGGCATTGACACATGGCAGGAGGCTATGCTGGTGTGAAGTTGCTGTGGGTGAGCGTGGAGTTCAGAGATCTCTTCCATGGGAATTAGCACCAGCGCTGAGGAGGAATGGATTTACATACGTGTCTGTATCACCAGCTCGGCTTCAGACAGTGTTTTTACCAGCACCTCGGGGGAAGAATGTTAAATGCAACTTTTTTTTTCTCTCTTAAAGGAATCCAAACAGTCAGCACACAGTACTGTATGCTTTTTATGCTCCATTTCTCCCTCTGGACTGAACTGTGTGCCAGAAGTTTATATATAACAGGATGAATTACTAAGTAATCACTGACCGGCCCTACTTTGCATATGGCTGCGCTGGGAAAAATAGACTTCTTTATGTTATTGCTACCATAAAGTAGGATGATACTGCTGCTGGAGTTCATTAATAACAATCCCAGCACATAACTCTTCTGAAATATGATGCATTTTATAAATACAGGAGCACATTGCAACAACTGTATTTTTACTGGGGCAATTAAGGACAAGAACCTTGCTCAAGGGCATGAATACGAGTGGCTCTTTGGATTCATCTCCCTGGTGTTAAATCACTAGGCTATTGACCCTGTGTAATGCCTCCTGCTGACACAGTAGAAAAGGGACTTTAATTATATATTCAAGTGAAAATGGTGGGGGAAATAATGGGATACCCCAGTGGCAAGGGGAGCTCAAAGTCAAGAGGAGCTTGAAAAGACTATTGAATTAAAAAACATCCCCTTTTTTTTTCTTTTTTTTTTTTGATGCTGAGAGTCCCCTCTATCCCTCTGCGGGCAGGTGTTCATAAATTATTATGCTTGATCATTTCCAGGCATTTGACCAGACAGACACAAAGTGATATAATTTTATATCAGGACATCTGGATGTTAAAAAAGAACTGCACAAACAGCCATTTCAACACTGTGAGTGCACATGAAAATAAATGGGATGGGTTTTGAGGATGCCAGATTTACATGAGGACTGGTTTCACCTGTGCAAGAACAAATACAGCCAGAGGAGGGCGACTGAGACAACAAAAATGAAAGACATATTTTTTTTCTTAGAAAAAGTAATTCTTGATTGTACCAACAGAGGGAAGCAGAGCACAACATTTACAAGCAGACACTTGGCTGGGGAAAAAGAGACTGCATTCTAAAATCTTTGTTTCAATGGATCTTAGTCCATGAATCAATTTATGGCAGTCACTGACCACTGAAGAGACATCTGAGGTTATCTTTGCTCTACAATTCCCCTTCAAATTCACATTATCTTTTAAGGATTAAAATGATGTTTGACAAAATACCTCGCTAAACATTAATCCCTTAGCACATGACTGATCTTAGCAGTGATCCAAGGTCACAGCTGTGACTGACACAAATTATTAGCACAGGGCAAATGTAAATCTACTTATCAAAGCTGGCCACTTGTTTGGACAGCCTATCAACCATTCAATACATCAAAGCACATGTCAAAGTAGAAAAGAACAGAAAAGATTTAACAAGAGCAAGGGGAAGTCTTTTTCGCTGTTTGGAAGATGGTTCATAGCCCATAGCTTGTTGTCAGTCTTATTCATTTCCCCTTTTTCAAACACCTGTCTTTATTTGATAATGACATCTTGCCCAGTGACACTTTTCATGTCTCTTTTCATGACTGTGTTGTATTGTCACTGTCCCCTCACCTTTCAGTAAACATTAAATTTAGACTGTTAGCTCCTCTCAGTTAGAACAAAACAACACCAAAGTAACTCTGAAGTCTCAAACAGCTAATGTTAGCTGCTGCTGTAAGTACACAGTACACAGCATGGATGTATGCAGTGAGCTGGATACGGTGTGGCACATGTGCAGTGGGCCATAGAAAAATAGGAAGCTAGAAAGCTTTTTTGGTTCATGTCCCAGGTGAGCTATTTTCATTCAGTTGAGTAGGCGGAATCTTTTAGGGTCCAAAATCCAGTTGTTGAGGTACATCAATGGTACGCAGACACAGTAACTAAAACATTCCCTTTATTTAGCTTAACAAGGCTACATGCTACCTACCTAGCCAGCTAATAGGTGGTCAGCATCAATGCCGTGAAATAAGAACTGTGATGAAAACACTTTAACCCAAATGGGAAGACTGTTTTCATCCTCTTTGCAGACACATTTGCAAACCTGTCGTGTACCTGCAAAGCTCTTATATCGGAACCAGCCTCTTACCTGCAATTATCCCTAAAAGACTTAAGACCTGACCAGCAGGCTACTAAAATATGCTCTGAGCTGCTGCTGGGCAGTACAGGCCCCCCACACCCCTGGCACCCCATGTATTTCACACACTGCCTCTGCCACTTTTTGAGTCTATAGATATTCTTCACAAAAATACACCACAGTGTGGCAGGGCAGGAAGAGATACACTCTTTTTCTGTGGTTGCTCTAACCAACAGGAGATATACTGCTAACACTGGTTCTTCACTTCGATGCTGATCAATGAACCAAGCTCTCAACCCCCTCCTAGCATGTTAGCCATAAATAAATATGATATATGTATGTATATGTATGTATGATTCTGTGCGCTTCTTTTACAACAGCTGATAGATTTGGATATAGAGCTGACTGTATATATATATATATATATATATATACATATATAATTAAAAAATAGTTAATCCGGTAGCAGTTGTTGAGCTTGCTAGCTTAAGAGGCTGAAGGATGAGGGGGCTGATTGAATGACAAAATAACATTGCAAAATAATGAGTTTCGTTTTGGTCATTTCTTACATTATTTCACAAAATTGTTTTGTCTATATTTTACACAGTTTCTTCATATTTCATTGTCACTTTATTTGTGCCCTTCGATGCTCAATACACTGAATCTTAAAACTTGTACTTTTAGACTGATAAACACATGTAGGCAACCTACAAACTAAACTCATTTGCAAATGAAATAAACATGCTATTAATTAATTATTCAAAATTAATAAGCTTTCATTGGGGAAAAAATGTCTGCAGCCTGCATTACAATAGAGGGATTCTAACTATCAAGTTTTGCAATAAATATTCATCATGTGTACTGAAGTGGGAAATAAGTAGACACAAACACAGTCAGGGGCTGGTATTCTATATGGAGAGGGGGAAGAGGTTTTGTGGAGGGGGGACTTCATCAGAGCTTCATGTGAACACAAAGAGGCGAGGCAGAAACTCGATTACTGAGAAATGGAAGTCTCCTGTCGTGTGACAGTGACAGTGTGGGGGGGCAGCGACTCCAAGATGATACCATCAAAGTCCTCCTTTATTTTGCTTGATGAGGAAGAGATGCTGCATCCCGAGAGCTGCCCGAGGGCACGCTGATGTCATCTGCCTGTCAGACACAATGTCAGGAAGCCTCGCTGCTCCCGGGAGCCGCCCATAAATGAATGAATGAATGGAATCTGCTGGTGGATTCATCAGGTCCTACAATGAAATTGGCCAAGGCGCTGATAATGGACAGAGACTGCATTAGCATTTTCCCAGATATTTGTGACCTGATATGTGCTATGATATATCCTGTGCTGATGATAAGCTCTGCACTGCCTTTGGTGAATCCATATCACTTTTCATTAGTGCTGCTGTGATGCTGTTTGGAATTCACATAGCAATATTGGGAGTTGCTCTTCGGTGCATCTGGGGGTTGGTTCATTGGTGGTGTTGCTCGCTGCTCATGCTCCACCCTTGATCCACAGAGACACAATAGAGCTACTAGACAGAAAAGCAAGAAACTATTTCAGAGGCTCATGCAAATCATGCCAGGCTAAGGGTGTGGGTATAAGTGTGTGTGTCTGTGTGTCTGTGTGTGTCTTTTGAGGACTTTGTTGCAGAGACAGATTTATCAGCAGGGCCTTTTGTGACCGTCCCCAGCCTTCAGCACCTTTGGCTCCAGCACAGGCAGTGGAGACAAACACATGTGGTCTATCCAGATTATACCTCATTTGAGATCTACAATAGCTGTATTAGGGCATTTAAATGGAGCTCTGAGTCGTCAACCTTCACACTGGTGACAGGTCACAGATGCACCGATTGTTAACTGACCGCTGCTCATTGAAGCAAACCGCGGGATAAGACATCCATGAATGCTTATGAGAGCAATTTTCCCTGATAAAAATAAATCACAACCTCAACCACTCACCGCTACCAGACAACAGTTTAATGAGATTCAGCCAGATTGCTAATTGACTTCCTGAATTCCACGTAGCCTATATCTCCATGGCAACTAAACCAGCCATCTCTTTTTATACAGATTGGAAAGGAGAAAAGTTTTTTAAAGCTTCCATTCACTCTGGTCTCTTTTCGTCTCAGAATAATACATTGATGATTACAGTTTAACTCTGTGCTCATCCTAAACTATTAACAGCTAATGTTATTAGAGGAATAATGAGGTTTAATCAATGCAACACACGATTACAACAGATTATATCTGCTAGGATCATGAGTGATAATGACTGAGATGTACAAGGCAGGACTGTGAAAAGAAGAGGCTGTGAGGTAAGGCCATTAAAAGAGAGATTATAGTGGAAGGAGAGGGAGGAGGAGCAGGGCTTGTCTGAGTGTCTGGCTCCCCGCTGACACCAACATGGCCCTCTCTGTTCTCTGTCAAAGTGACATGAAGCAGTCCTGAATCACTGCTGCTGGCCTCCTGGCGACGCCTCTGTGAATCCCTCTCCCCTCACTGACACACTGACCCCCCATACATCAGATCATGTGTCCACATCAGACGGGTAACAAGATCCAGTATGTCTCGTCCTGCTAGACCCACACAGGAAATAAGCTTCATAGCAACATTTAAATTTCACAAGAACAAGCTGCAGACACCAGCTCCTCCAAACAAACTCTTGATTTGGTTTTGGTTTTGCTGATTTAGGCTGTTTATAACATAGACCTCATTTCCTCTGCTCATGCTGGATGTTACCATCAACGTGAACTTGTCTTTTGAAAAATGCATATTATATTTCATGCAGATATTCAGTTGAAAACTTCTCATCCCTGGTGTCTAGACACCATTTGGGGTCAAAAGAGAAGCAGCTGGGGTTGTGGGAGACTTGAGAGACATGTATTTATATTTTCTATATTAAAGGGTCCTCTAGCAATTTAGCATTGCATTCTCAAATTGTTGGTGGAAAAAAGAATAATAGTCATAGTAACAGAGGTAAAGATATGATGATTTTTGGGACTAAATGGGACTAAAACTAAATAGAAATTAACAGTTTCAAAACATAAACTTTATTTAAAAAATTGTCCACAAATAATCTATAATTTGAAAGACAGCAGAATGGACAGATGAAATAATTAAGAGAGAGCTCCCTCACTCTAACTGCTGGTGTCACGGTTAAGAAAAGGTGGAGAAACACTGATATAGTATCTTCTAATTACTAAAATAATTTTGCCACAGGCTGAAAATGTCACTTGTCACACTTTAAAATGTCATGATAGCACAGTGATCATTATGTCATGTGCAATATCTGATGCAAATGTCTGAACCTTATGCCAACAGCTTATGCAATACTTGAGCAAATATTAAGTGCATCATGCCAACACATTTGGTATTTACATTTTTTTTTACTATCTTAACAGATAATGAGAGATTGTGTGAATTTTCACTCTGACTGATGCTCCAGATATTAAAGGGAAAGTGTGAAGACACCGAAACAAATGTGAAGGATTATTTCTATCGATTTCCATTGTTTCTTTTTAATTAGCCCCAGGGCTTAAATCTTGATTAGATGGAGTTGTGGATCTAAAGTTATTGATTAGTTGGTAGACACCTTTAAAGCCACTCTGCTGGCTATTACCAATCCCCCCTGCTCCCATGTGGGCAACGTTTGCCCCTGCTACCAAACATGTAGTCGTCCCCCTCTGATGGCTCCTGAAGGCATTTAATTGAAACAGACAAAATAACACCCCTGTTATCCCGTGGGCCCAATTCTATTACCTTCTTATGCACCTCCCCTGAGAGCTGTGTGCAGCCGCAAACCAAGTGTAACACCAGTGCATCATTCACACCTTCAAATCTCATCTTGGACTGATCATACAGCCCGTAGGGCCAGCCAGAGCAATAATAAAGCCGCTGTATGACATCTTCCTTATCAGAAAGCAGATGATGTTGTTTATCCACAGCATCCATTCACACAATAATGAATTATTATACAAACATCTCTGTGTGCAAATGGGAGCTCCCGCTTGTGTTCCTGGAGATCTGATATGGTCGTGCCTGTCAACCTATCTGCCAGAGTACAAGCGGAAAGGCAATTATTTGCATGATCACACAGTCATTGTGTTGCATCCAACCACAGAGAAATTTAATTATCTAATGGTAAATTCTTTCACAGGGGAAGAGTGGTGACTGTGGTGCATGTTTTCTTGCTGTAGTCGTTCATGTCTTTCACCGGTCAGCTGCATTTTCAAGTCTAGTGTATGACGATAAGGTGCTCCACATGTGAAAGTACAGGCTGGTCACTCAGCTCTTTGTTAGGTGGTTAAATGTTTGGTGCACAGCTGTTACGTGCACAGCTTCTCCTGTGCTGATTTGGCTTTGATTTTCAACAATAAAGGATGATAAAACTCATTGAAGATTAAGAATATGGATCCTGCATTGCCTTCAATTGTTTCATCCTAGTCGTGGCACAATGCTAAGCTGCAACAGACAGCCACTCTCACGCACGCTCATAAAAACCACACATCGCATCTGATGATAACACTCCACCTTTATCAAGTGGTTCACCAGTTATATTACTATAGGAAGAGAGGGAAAGCTTATTCCCCATTTCCTCTATTGTTAAATGATTGATGGCAGTTTGGCACCAGTCTCCCACCTCAACTCAAATTTCATAGCTGCAATATTTGGATTGCTATGGAAACAGCTCTCATAATGTGAGCCCCCCCCCCCCCACTTTCATCCAGACACCACGGAATCTCCCAGCCTTTATTGGGTGAGAGGATGCTCCTTGTCGCTCTCATAAAGAGCAAATGATTCCACGAAGGCATATGATGAAGCTCTACGTGCAGAGCGATGTGTTCTCTGGGGAGAGCGCCTACGCACAGAGCAATCTGCCAGAGGAAACCGCCCTCTCCCTCTCTCCAACCTGCTGCTGATATTAATTACGAATCGACAGCTACGACTGTGTCTCCAGCGCTTCCTGTGTGATGCTGGGAGGGGCTAAGAGGAGCTACGGGGAAGCTACAGATGTTGCTCGCACATTCTTATGATAGACAGTGGGAGAGGCCCTTGCTTTATTCTGATCTCTTTGCTGCAGGTGTGCTGGTAAAAGCAGAGCCACTGGAAGACTGAGAAGAAAGCCTTCATGCAATAAATCACAGCTGCCCTCAGTGATCATGCAGCATGTGCTCAGCCAAAAATTCCTCTATGCTGACTCCCATCATGTATCCCTGCAATACAGCCTACAGCACGCTGTAAATAAAAAATTTTGCTCCAAAACTTCACAAGCTGTATAACTGGTTCCTGTAGGAGAATCTTTATTTCATTCAGTCAGTAGGTTAAAATGATACATTGATAAATAAACTATATTTGGAAGAGCATATATCAAAACACACTACACTACTACACTTCTGATCTGCTATGCAGGGATTCAGCTGTATTATTGGATGTTTTGGATCCAGCATCTCCCAGTAACTACAGTAATGCTTTGGAATAAGAGCCACAGAATTTACTGTAGGAATCTGACGTTTTCAGAAATATGCTCTTTGACAGTGACGATGAGAAGATCAGGACACCTCTCACGTCTGTGTGTTAGTTGTGGAGCAGGAACTAGGACGTACTTAACCTACCTTAACATAAAGACTGGAAGCAAGGGAAAACAGCCCAAAGTTAAAAAAAATTAGCAGTTTCTCTGGCTGGACACCAAATTTTCCTGTAAATCGAAAAAAAAAAAAAAAAAAATATATATATATATATATATATATATATATATGAATGAATGTGTATTCCCATGCACTACAACTATAATATATGAATATTAGGAGTTGGGCACATCGAGATAAACAGCTGGTGGTGCTACCTCTTCAGTCCAGTGTAGTTAAATTGTGAATGTCATGAATTGTCATGTATTAATTTGAGATAAGTTACAGTCTCTATTGGTCCATATTTTTCTTTAGTGAAAATTAAGCTTCATTTGCTGTTTAAGTCATATGCTTCATGTATGTCATGATTTTTTCATTACGTGTGTTTCCATTGCATTTTGTTGTCTTTTGTTTTTATTGATACAACAACCTCAGCCCAGAATAATAACTTTTTTTGTCATATTCCACCTAAAAAGAGGCGGGTGGAAATGCAGCTTGTGATGACAAAACTTTGGGAGGCTGTGCGAAGTCACTACACCCAGCTGCTGCCTGCCAAGAAATGGTGCCAAATTTCAGTACCAGTACAAGTAGAAACTTTTAAAGAACAAATACAATACAACTTTTGCTTTGTAGGTGTTATTAGGCTATTTTTTTGTGTGTTTGAAATGAGCCATGTTAGCCGATTCTCCCTGCTTCCAGTCTTTAAGCTAAGCTAGGCTAACTCTGCCCTGACTTCAGCGGTGTATTTCCCAAATGCTGAGCTACTCCTTTAGCTACTTGTTTTGACTTTTCACATTATTAAAAGCACAGGTGTTACTAAGGATACAATGGCTCTGTTCTATTTAAGTATCCCAGTAAGTCATGACAGCGTGTACAATACCAGGACCCTGAAACTGAAGCAGCGAAATGGAATTCATCCATCCATCCGTCTATTATCTATACCACTTATCCTTTTGAGGGCTGGAGCCAGTCCCAACTGATATTAGGCAAAAGGTGGGAGACACCCTGGACAGGTTGCTAGTCTATCACAGAACTTACATATATAGATAAATATCCATTCACACTCATATTCACACTTACAGGCAATTTAGAGTCACCAGTTAACCTAACCTACATGTCCTTGGATCTGTGGGAAGAAGCCAAATTACCTGGAGGAAACACATTCAGGGAGAACATGCAAAGTCCACACAGAAAAGCCCCAGGCAAAACAGAATTATTTTTATCATTTACACTGCTACTTCTCCAATAGTCATTAATTACTTTTTGCAGAAATTTTACCCAAGAAATTCAGAAACTTTAGTACCTAATTAACCTTCGAAAACCTTATTTACATGCAACTTGTTTTTGTATGCTCATGTCAATGATCGAATAACATTTGCTGCATGTTCTAATCACTGCAGTATGCACAGTGTTTTAGTATTTGTGGACCAGCAGCTGTGGGTGAATGACTTAAAGCTCAGAGCACATACATTTGATAACACATTCTTGCAGAAGGAGATTTTCTTTCCAGTGGCTTCAGAGCTGACAAGCAGCACTTTAATCTACTCTGACAGCTTATTGTTTGTTTACATCTGTGGTTTGTGAGTTTCAGCCAGTTCCTCTGTTTTCATTTTAGTGAAGAAAGCTGCAAATTTATTTTCTGTATGGAATTAGTCAGGCAGCTCATCTAATGTCATAATGCTTTGCCTTGATGATATTCATGAATATTTCAGATGTGGGGTCTTGTGCAACGTTTACTGTGTATTTTCCTCTTTGCACAGAGAAACTGCTTGAGCAATGGCTTAAAAAGTCCCTGTGTGGCCTGTATTACATATAATGAAGCCACCAAATAAGCTACAAGAGGCTGGGGGAGGAGCAGCTAGAGGAGCTGGTGATTCACATCAGTGGACCACCACTGCTACACAAGGTTCAATACCCTTCCTTCCTCTGTGATAAAAAAAAAACAAAAAACACATGTTAACTGTTTGTTCGTGTGACTGCAAAATGATATGGCAAATGCAGTTCAACTTACTGGATCATCACCATCGTATTTACCTCAAATAAATATCAACAACAAGGATAAAAGCATATAAACGTAATGTACATGTTAAATCCTTTGAAATGGCCTTTAGATAAATAAAACACTGTGCAGTATTGTTATGGGCTTTTGGCAACACAATCCATCTTAATTTTTGATGAAAGCCTATGGGCTGACTGGTATAGAGTGGCAAACAGCACACAGCCTGCATATTTACTTCCAGCTCATTTATTCTCATTATGCAGCCCTGCAGACGTCAATGAGGGGATTTCTGCCCCACAGTGATATTCCATGATACAGAAGGAGAGAGAAGAGTAGAGAGAGAGGGAGAGAGAGATGGGGGAGCTCTCATCAGGAAAAACAAGGCGGAAGCAAGACGATGGGGGGGGGGGGGGGGGGGGGGTGAATTCATTCATGCTCTGCCTGTGAACTTTGACACCTTTGACAGAGGTACCCTCTGTTTCCAGACTCTACGTTGACGGCACCACCTCATTCTTTTCCCCTCGCTCAGTCTCCGTTGGAAATTTCACATTGGCTGTCACATAATGAGGGCCTGCCCCATCTAGCTGGGGAGGTGCCATGACTTCATATCTTGGGTTTTTCTTCCCTGCAGTTATTATGGTTTTTATGACTAACAACATGTCACCTAAGAAATGATGCAGTTTGAACATATTTTACTTCTAAAGGAGGGAAAAATCTGTTTGTAACATACTCTATAACAAAAGTGCAGGGCATCCAACCAGAATATATGCATAAAGACTGACTGCCATAATGTAGATAATTATTTTTGCATGTATACATTGTGTAATGGGATTTTTTCCCCTAAACAATATCACATACACTCACTCTTTTTATGTATCTTGCATTATAGTATAGGAGTATTTGACCACTTGTAGCACTACAGGGCAGTTTCCCAGTTTTGTATATTCTCCTACATATGCACAATGCCAAGCATGTGCAGGCTGGTGTGCAAAACACATTCTTGCCAATGGTTTCACACTATTCCACTGATCTGTAGGTGGTGGTAATGCTCCCCAAAATGCAGCAATGCACCACCAAAAGCAGGGAAGTAGAAGACTGCTAGCTTGTAAATGTGGATGTAAACAATGCAGGGTTCAAACTTTTGAGAAGAACCTCAAAGATACACTGGATGTGAGCACAAACTTTGTTTGCCACATGGCACCTTTACATTTGAAAAAAAAAAAACTGTTTATATCTTATTACTTATTGAGGTGTTAACACTTCCAAACCTCAGCTAATGAGACTATTTAGGACTATGACAGTGTGACAGAGTGTTTTGATCAGATTAGATTAAAAGTGACCACACAGCCCACCAACAGTCATTGAGAATCTATGTCAAAATTCCCAATTCCTGATTGGTTGGGAAAAGGTGTTTTCAGATACTTCCTAGCACCAATCTCCATCCACTTTAAACTTGTGCGCACTCAAAGATAGAACGAAAATATAGAAATCTTTCATACAAAATAACCAAGAGTAACTTTGACAGAAAATTGCATGTTTATGTCATAATAAGAAGCTCACTGAGAGAATTTTTAGGATGGTATATCATCTGTAAAATAGCAACAAAGTGAATCAGTTTACATATAATTCCAGCTTTTAACCTGGGCCTCTGCAAGGTCAGCTGAGAACTGGGCCTTAAGCTATACTTCATCACATTTACCACCTATAGATGAGCCAGTTCCTGCAGAAAAAAAGGAAGCAGATGTCCCGCCAAATCTAATTGGGTTTGATAAGAGCACTCACTGTAGCACGGAGCACCTCACAAAGGTATCTTGTTACATTTATTGCTCAGTCAAGCCATTGTGTAATCCATTCAGTGTGATTATGATACCCTAAATCAGGTTATTTGGATTCAAGTCAATCTGTTCATTTCCCTTCTTTGTGTAACAGAATGGCCTTAGTCTTTCCTCTGTGGTGCCAGTTGGCTGAAGATGAATCCACTTTGGAAAAGCCAGGGAGACAACCTGATTCAGAACTCTGTATTGTGTGACTTTATTACCTGTACACCCAGTGTGACCCCTCCATGTTCAGGTGGCCTTCAAATGTGAACCACTTACCCTTGGGAGAGCACCTTCTCCTCTTGTAGTAAAAAAAAATTGACTACAGACAAGTCAAGTCAATTTTATTTATATAGCGCCAATTCACAACAGAAGTTATCTTGAGGCACTGTACATATAGAGCAGGTCTAGACTGTACTCTTTATCTTATAAAATTTACAGAGAGAGACCCAACAGATCCCACCATGAGCAAGCACTAGGCGACTGTGGCAAGGAAAAACTTCCTTTTAAGAGGCAGAAACCTTGAGCAGAACCGGCCTCAGGGTGGGCGGCCATCTGCCTCGACCGGTTGGGTTTAGACAGAGAGAGGGGGGTGGGGGGATGGGGTAAGAGGACAACAACATTGCAAATACACAGACTAAGTCAAAATGTAAATAGTAATAATAATTATAATTATAATTACTAATATAATTATAATTATAGCTAAAGGAATAATAATGACAGATCCCTTGTGTACATTTTTTTGTTATCTTTGAGTCATAACACCTGCAGTCTCTTTTATTAAATACAAACAACATTTATAACCTTAGTTAAGTCACTTATGCATGAAACAAACAGATGTGTATCACAGACTGCAGTGAAATTCAAAACGACCTGGTGAGTCAGGAAGGACAAAGTGAGCTTCTGAACATTACTGCCATTGGTGAGAGGCCCTTCCCACCTTGTCATTTCCAGGTTGGAAATCTACTCCATTTCTGTCTGTGGGCCTGAGGTTATTGGATAAATTGATTTCTGGACGACCTTTGCTGCCCGCTCCTCTGATGCAAAGAGTTCTTAATGATCTTGTGCTGTCAGAGGTGCTGAAATCACAGATCCCTACAGAGACCATTAGTCCACAATACATGGGCTGGCATTATGATGAAATGAGCAAAGAGTGTTGATATACAGCAGGTTGACACAACAATATGAACACCTGTTAATGCAATGCAATCCCATACAACAGCCATGCAGTCAATGCTGCATTAGAGAAGCTTCAAATGTTGAGTTTTGTAGAGACCTCAGAGGGGTCTTTTTTTTAAACTTTCTGGTGTCATAATAATGTATGTGGATTACATTGTGAGGCATTTTAAACCTATTTTAACAATGCAATCTAGCAACTAGCTATGGTCACAAATAGATCAAAAGATTAGTGCACGGGTGAGGTCAATATTGTTGATTAAACATCATTTAATATTTATTAGTTCTTGGCAAAGTATTATATTACAATTTTTTAAAGGCTTATGGGCTACAGTATATGTTATTGTCATATTCTTCTTATTTACACTGGCCACTGTTAATATTTACAAAATTTCCTTAAGTACCTTGCTCAGTACATAACTTTGTTCAACTCTTAACAACAAAAATCAATAGATCCCTATTAAAATGGAAAGGTGACCCTGAGACATATTTTATGACATTTAGAAGCACTCTGTGTTGAATAATCACGTATAGCTGGTTTGTTGTTCCAATTAAAAAGAATTCTCAAATACTGGTATTGGTATCAGCCTCCAGTATCTACTAGGCCGAGACTAAATCAAAAGCTCTGTCACATCGTCAAATTCGTATTTTTGTTGAGACCCTGTCTTTATAGCTTAATGACATCATAAAAAAATAGTGCTGTAGCAGTAGCCAAAGCCAAGTTTGAAAAAAAGGACTTGGAACTGGCTGGGGGAACAGTCAGCAAAATGGATGAGAATTTGTCCTCCTTCTGTTATAACTACATGATTCATGTGCCCTTGAGCAAGGCATTTCACAGCTAACTGTGAGTCGTGCTTCGCTTTTTTAAATAATTGAAACTAAAATATAACGTAGGGATAAATAATGTAAAAAGTAATTAAACCCAAGACCAATAAATAAATGAACAAATAACTACATGCTCCAACTGGGATTTTACGCAGTATTAGGTAGCCTGACGCACCGTCGTCTAGAAGTATCTCAAGCTCACAACTCAGAATAGAAAAAAACACTTGCATATCACTGGACCTAGAGCAAATTTCAGTGTTTTTTCTTCTCATCCATATTTTAACATCCTCAGTAGCGGAGTTTACTGCTCCCTTCCCCTCCTCCTCCTCCTCCTCCTCCCATCAAAACCCGCTAACTCTAAAGCTTGGGAATAATGTCGCTGTCACTGTTTTGGGGGCTGGGGAGCGCTTTAACCCGGTCACTACGTAGGGAAGTTGCAGCACGGTTTTTCTACGTTGCCATGGGATTTTGTATAACCTATTGACTGCGATAGGGTCCCTTTTTTTTCTTTGAGTCTGTCTTTGTGGAGGAGGAGGAGGAAGAAACCGCTATTACTTTTTCTTACAGAAGCGGGAGGGGCGTTAGTAGCATCCAAGGGAGGAGGAGAGGAGAGGAGGTACTCCGGTTCAGACCAACCGCGAAACAGAGCAGCGTCAAACCTCCCTCTCTGCCCCTCTTCCTCCAGCGGTGGAGAAAATTCAACTTTCTGAACGGCTGCCACGACATGAGTTGCACCTGAAGGTGAGTTTACACAATTTCTGTCTTTTCATAACGCCCGAGATTTTTTTTTAACACATTACACATCACATTTTCTCCCTGTCAAGTGTTGTTAGTTGTTCCACTTGTTACCAATTTTAGCTAGCTTTGAGTACGGGGCTCACAGTTGGCACTATAATATGAACAGGCACCTGCACGGGCTGTATGCTACTCTTCATGGCAGATGGTTAAAAATTTGAATTGAGAAACGGGGTGAAACGAGGTGTAGAGACGTTCAGTCACGACAGGTGTTGTAATACCTTCAGTTTTTTTCATGAGTGGAATAATAAGTAGACTTTCAGTTCAATCATAATCAGTGGTGGGGGAGATGAACCAGTCCAGGGCTAAGCTAGCTTAATCACGTTTACCCACCTGCACAGGCAGAATGCTTTTTTTAAAACATAGAATATTATCATGAAGCTTTCAGACAGTTTTAAATTAACTAACTGATGCAAGGATGCAACGGTATTAGAGTCGATAAGTATGAATTAATGTCATTCTGAGATGAAAGTTAATTTTAACTTGTTTATATGAGTGCCTTTGATGCCTGATTATAATCACTGACTGCAGAGCACACTCTGCTATCCCTCTTATTTATCACCACACTGCCCATCACTCGGTAATGATCTCAGCCTGCTTATCACTGCCTCTCATGCTGAATACTGAGCTGCAGAACTGAATCATACCTTGTCATCCAATGTGGTGAATAGCATTATCTCATCCTGTATTAGGCATAACTGCATGTATTTTATTTCACATGGGTATGGCAGGAAAAAATGCACGAGCAGACATCTGTATAGAAGCCCTGATAATGGTTGAACTACAGTAATATTTTGTGTGCAGATTGTAATGTAGAGCAGCATGCACATGCCACTTCAGCAGATTTATTCTCTGTTGTCATGTGGCACTGGAAACAGCCACAAAAGTCTGTAAAAGGTTGTTTTACCCTAGAGAATGAGGAAAGGAGAATTTTTGATTCCTTTTTTCAGGCCGTGTCAATTTTAGCTGGCACCTCTGATGAAGCAATTCATTTTAGAGAGAAAACTTCTAACCTAGGTTTCTTTAATCTCTTTCCACACTTAATGTAATTGCCCCTTCATTACATACATTGCTGTTTGCACAAGTGTAAAGCATGCATGAGATTAGAATGACTGATGAGACATCAATGAATGTGATTAAAATCACATTATAGTGACATTTAAATCAGAAGATTGGTTTTGTGGTTGTCACCTATAGCTTTAGTAATTGATGGGGATATGGATGGAGCAGCTGTTGCTTGAAGGCTTGATGTGTTGTTTTGTTGCATTTATAGATCAGATATATCTCACATGGTTTAACACAGTGATTCCCTCAATATGAATATTAACATAGTATGCAAATTTATCACACACTGTTGTGGAAGTGCTGCAAATTCAAATGTTGGTTTTCCCAGTGTTGTTGTGGAGTCTCATTACAGATGATGCCTTTGAGTTAATCCCAGGAAACAGAGAAGTGTTACATAGTTTGCCCATAATTTGATATTTGTATTCCTTTTGATGCTCTTCCTTTATTGTTCTCAACACACTCTGCTTGCCCTATATTGTCTGTAACACAGTTTGTGGCACATTTTCCAAAATGAATAAATATGGTTCTATTGTAGTTAAAAACACTCCTGCTATTTCTCCTGCTTTTATCAGTGCTAGTGGTGCTGCTACTCTTGATACAGATCCTGCTGCTGCTTAACGTTAAACACAAAGACCTTCTGAAGGTCAGACTGCCATTAGCGAATATAATCATCTCAAGCTGCTCTTCAAGAGGAGTAGATCCTATTTATGTTGTCCCCTGCTCATCCCAGCAGGCCGTGCCATAAGCACATAGGTTCCCCAGTGTTCATAGCCAGAATTATCAGGCATCAGGTAAGTTGCCTGAATTTAATTTCTAGGCCAAAGACAAGAGCCTCTAATGGCACTTGTCATCACACGTGGTCCCCAGCCTCTCTGTATTCAGGGCAGTGGTGCTTTGTGTCCAGAAGTAGGTCGAATGCTTCTCACCAAACAATTTGAACGAGAGCCAGTAATTGGACAAGCAAAGTGTCGACCATCTCTCAGCCGGTCCATGTCAGCCAGCCCCTCTCGCCACTTAATATGCAGCTCCAACCTGACGCATTTCATGGACTTTTTTCATCCTTTTAATCATTTAGATTTACAAAATGCAGGAAACAGAACATCCTTTGTAGCTGCAGGCAGACTCATTCTTCATATGTTAGTGGTTGGCCACGAACAAATGTCTGCTCATATGTAGAGAAACATGCAGTCATGGTAGCTGTTGGGATCAAACTTCCACCTGCACATCAATGAGGTTTCACACAGTGTGATATCTGGCTGTCTTTGGTGCACACGGATTGGAACTCAGTCATACAGTCGAGTTATAAAAATGCTCGAGCTTACATCTTGCTGTGTTGTTTTCATCTTTTGAACAATCATCACAAACTGGTTGTGAGGCAGGAAGCGCACTGAAGATGTTAAAGATAGAGACAGGCTGTGATTTTTGTCTTTACCTCTCTCATACAGGTGTGTGTTTGCAGTGCAGCAGACATGTTTGTGCTGACAGTATGTGTGTGCACTCAGTGTATTGTCCTGTGGACATGAGAGAGGTAGGGGGAGAGAGTGAAAAGGAGAAAGAGAGAGACACAGAGAGCCCTTTCTTTACAGCCAGGCTGTATACACCTGGTCTTTGACTGAAAGATTTCAAGATTCAGTGTAGCCTCAATAATATGTGGGTATAAGCTTAGCTCCAAAACTGGAACCTGAACATACCGTATTTGATTTAGAGGCTTTAGTATCTGATAAATTCTGTCCACAAATTTGTGAATTTAAACCACTCTAAAATGTTTGTGCGTGTCTTATCTCTGCACAGTCGGTTGTAGATGCAGCTCTTATCAGCATCAGTGGTGTAATTTCAGGCTATAATTCAGTCTGTCAGATGGAATCTGGAGTATCAGATAGCTATTAGAGATTAGAGAAAGCAGCCTGACAACAGTGAGAAGTAGTGAATTGCTGTATCAGGCTAATCGTCCATTTAAGCCCTATCTAGAATGTGTTGCTGGTGGCGATGCAAAAAAGTGATCTCTAGGAAGAGTGTGTGTGAACAGGTACGTTGGTTTACGGATACGGTAGTGTAAAGCTATAGCTGTGATAATGACAAACATTGCAGTGATACCTGGTGGTGTTGAGATGTTGGAGTGTGTGTCCTGGAGTGGCTGGTAGATGTGGCAGGAAGGTGTGGAGCCTAGCAAGTACCTAGGCCCTAATTGAGGTTCAGCTCAGGCTCCAGCACTACAAGCAATTACAGTGACGACTCGCACTCCCTGTGCTGCAGGCAGAGTTGAGAGTGCTGCAGCGCCGTCGTTACCTGAGCCCCCCTCTTTCACGTTTGTCACCGCTGACAACTGGAAAGGCACATTCTAGCCAGTATGCTCTGGAAATATGTTTGGTTACATGAAATATTCATTTCTGTGCCTGCTCTCTGGCAATGTGCATATTTATTTACGAGATTTTTTTTATGATACCTGCAGCCAGTTCAGAGGAGAGCTAGAGGGGGTGTTGGTAATGATTCCCTCCTTGTAGCTGCTGATGGGAATGGAGGAGGATGCAGAGATAAGGCGCTGATCATCAAGGTTTATTTCTTAACAGGCCACTGCATCACAGGGGCCACTGGGTGAACATGATCAATGGTCTCTCGTGCTACACAGACAATTAATCAGTAAAGTTAATACTGAAGGACAAACCCGCAGAGAGGTTAATGTTATCTCATGTGTTCAGTGCTTCTTTTCCCAGCAGGAGGGGAATAAGAGGTCAGCAGCCAACACTGGCAGTGTGCTACATATACATCCCTGCCTTAAGGTAGAATTAAGCCTGTCATTGTCCTTTCTCTACTCATAATACAGAATATGTAACTCAGACATATTCGTATCTGCTGCCAGCTGCAGGGCTTGCATGCTTTTCATGTCTTTCATAATATCTTGTGTTTACATGTCATCATTCAGAAAAAATAAGAATGTGTCTTTATGGTTATGTCCAAGCAACGACATTAACACACATCTTCCACTTGTTGTGTTATTATCCTTACCTCCAGGCTCTTTGTGAATGTGTCTTTCATGGGAATTTTCCATCCTCTATTAGATTCAGTGCAAAGACAGTGATATGCATTGTTATTCTGCCTCATAAGGCTTTAGAATTGTAATTTTTATGTTTAATTAATCGATTTAGACTCACATGAAAACCATAACCAGTAAAGAGAACCGATAAGGGGATGTTTTATGAGAGGAATTCTAATCCCTCTGTGCATTGCTGTCAGCTTCAAACTCATTTTCCAATTGTATTGTCCTGATTCTTGCATGTCTGTTCAGATTTATAATGCCACTGTTGAATCACGGGGTTCACATCTTTTAAATTCAGTGCTTATGTTAAAAACCCCTGGTGAAAAGGGCAACACAACCATAAGATTCTCCAAGGGACAACAAACATGACAGCTATGCCTCAAAGAGTAAGAAGTTATTGCCTTAAAGTAATCGGGATACAGGGATAATTTCCATTTCAATTACGGGCTCAATTTGGGATAACTCATGCATACAGAGGTAAAACGAACAAAGAGCAGCAGAATAAAAGTGACAAATGTAGAGAATGGAACAGAGGAACCTGGTATCTTTGGCTTTGTGTCCCATGAAGGGTATTGTGTGTGGCTGCATGGATAAGGTTACAAGGAGACCCTTGGGACATGGAAGTGAAGGGCACCAAGGACGAGGGAGGACACATGTGACAGGCAGGGGACACAGAGGACGTACTGAGACAGAAGTGAAATACCTCATACTATAATGCTGTGAGGCTGGTATTGTTTGCCTGTTAATTTGATACAATTGCTCATTACAAATTCCCATACCTCAGAATGCTTGTTTTTGTCCAGCCAACAGCCCAAAACCCCCAGCCCCATTGAATTTACAGTCAGAGCAGCAGGTCCTTGTACTTGGGAGGTTGCAGATATTTTTCATTTTGATTCATTTTGGTGCCATTTTGGTGTATCAACTGAAATGTATAAGAAATTCTCAATTATTGAAAGTCAGCATCAAACTCTTGGTCTAATTCATTCACTCATTCAAACCTTTATCTTTACATTTACAATGATGTCGAGTGAGCAAACATAGTCAAAATATATGTTTGCTTTTCACAACCAAAATGGCAGGAGTGTCCAATCCAGACCAAAAGCCAAGCATCTGACAATGAAATAACTTGCATAACGAATAATTATGCATAATTTCCCTGAGAGGATGAGTCATAAAATGCTACCTACCAAACTGACAACATGCCAATGTCACACCCTTCTAACGGAGATGCCACACATGTAGATGATGACAACATGTGCTTGCGAAATTGCAATTTGAAACCAAAACTAACCAGAACAAATGCATACAGTGTAACAAAAACATGAAGCCTTGGTTTGCATTTTGGACTTTTCTGCAACTTTGAGGTGTGAAAATGGCCATAGATAGCATTTTTTTTAAACTTTTAAGACAAAATGCCAGGACTGCCTATTCAATAGTCCTTGAGATATTTGAGTCTGGACCAAAGCTGTCGACAGCAGAACAACATTCATGGCTGAGAAATATATGTAAAAAAGAGACTAGTTATGGTCAGACATCTCTCTCTGTTGTGTTTACTAAAACCTCATCACACTTTAAAAACCTCAGAATATCTATATATATAGAAAATTAGTATAGTAAATTGTATACACAGCACCTAATTGTCTTTGCATATTCCAAAAAAAAAAAAAAAAGTGGTACCATACAAATCAATATGTGATCACTTGTATGAGATAATGTGTCCCTTATGTGCTCTAGCAGTCTGTCTGGAAGTAGGTGAGTATTATGTGTCTGTGGGACAGGGTCTGCCTTGAGGGCAGCAGTGCTGCATGTCCAGAGGCTTCCCCCGGGACCTCATTACACCATGTTGGGCTCTGTTGGGTACTGTAAGTGGACTGTTGGGAACCCCAAGCCAGTGCAGCTACATGTATGTCGATTTGGTGTGAACATGTGAGCCCAGTGTCTGCTCTGCATAGTAAGAGGCTGTTTACCGGCCCAGTGAGGCCTGAAGTCAAGCACTGCACTATCCTCCAAATGGAAGATTAGAGAGCAGATCAAGCATGATTAGAATCATGAAACAAAGAGGCTGAGCTGCTGAGTGGTCAATTTGCTAAGTGGGCCAACACATGAGCAAGAAGTATAATCCTTTTTTGTTTTCTGTTGTAGCAGTTGTAATGGTTCTTTCATCCCAAATAGTCATTTAGGTTCAGTCATACAGAATGTGCAGACAACAAATGACCTAATCTGGGAGCACAAGATTTTATAGACCTTTAGTCACAGTTAAAAACTTTGAATAGAGAAAGCCTGGTACTCTAGCATTGTTCTGTTATCGACACCATAGCAGTATTGTACACAGCAGTCTTTTTTATGTGTCAGAACTGAACACATAACTAATGTTCTCAGCAGTTTTTTAATGTTGTGATAGTTTGTGAAAGTCTTTGCAGTTGTCCTTTAGGGTCTCCCACAAAGAGTCACAACTCAGCATGCCTGTTTCCTAATGTACTCAGCCCAGACTAAGCAAATGTTGAGTGAAAGAATCTTGCCAAGCTGGTACGTATCCAAATTAATTCATCAGCTTGGGGGAGCTCCGCTCTCCGCTTTTACGAGTGTGACCCGCAGACCAGCAGTTATGAACTACAGACCTTCTTGACCTCATTATTTTTACAGCTCCAGATTTCTTGGGTAGAAACCAAGACTTCTTGCAGAACACATTTTTATGGCCTCATATTGGGTTGCAAACAGTCTCACCTTGTAACATTTTCTGTGGTTTACAGGGGAATTCTAATGACTATTGGGGGATGGTTTTGCCGGCAAAATGAGACCAGTCACAAGGACTCATTCTGGTGAGGTTGAGCTATTATGATGTTGAGGCTTAAAGAAAATGGCTTCATAGTAAATTGCTAAACATTTTAGTCACAAATTAACTCATTGGAATACACACGGGGGAAGTGGTAGGGGTAAATACTGTTTCATTGCATTAGCTAATCAGTGTATTGCAGGCTTTTGTGCACACAACTGCTACAGTAAGGGTAATTCTGAGTGTAGTGCTCATTATGAAATGCCACCCAGTTTAGTGTATGCTATAATTGGAATTATTTTCCTTTTAGAAAATAGTGTGCAAACACTGTAATGTAATACCTTGGAGTAGGTAGACTGCAGTATGGATTTACTTGGATAGTTTTTGTAAATGTCTCCTTTTTAATATACTAGAAAAAGTAAATAGATTACAATTTCCACAGTAGACTCACCCAAATTCTTCCTACAACACTTTAAAGTTTTTTTTTCTCAAAATAGCATCCATGCTTTACTCTTTTACAGAAATCCAGCTGCAGGGTCCTTCTCTTGGCCATGATCCCAAGTTAGAAAACAGTGTATTTTTGTGCAGTGTTGTGTGAACGTAGTGTTTCTTCAGCACAGAGAGAAAAATACTGAATAAACTAGTACAGTAAGCTTAACAAATTGCACGGGCTAAAAATGAAAATAAAGATGACATTGTTCTGTCACAGAGGCAATACATGATCAACAGCCGAATGCTAATTTACTATGTTGGAGAGTTGGAGATATATGGAAAGAAACAGATGTTTGTTTCAGATCAATCCTGTTGATATTAAGAGGAACAAATGCTTTATAGATAAAAAATAGTGCCCTGCAGCCCCGGTAATTAGTTCTTTTGGCTTGTCTGTGCTTATTCATCAATATCAAATTGTCTTATCTGTTGCACTTGTGTTACTCTACCTAACAAATTGTTTTAGGTAGACTTTACCCATACTTTATGCTGAAATGACATTGATAAAGAGCTTGATTAAAATGTCTAAACAACATATTAGAATAGGACAGAGCAATGCTTTTTCCTCAGCAGAGGAAATGAAATTACATCTGGTTCCTGTGCAACAGCAAACATCTGTAGGCTGTGGCAAAAATCTGGGTTGAATCTGGCTTGGGTTCCAAGTGAGCCAGTGGAGAAGGAATTTTTCAGCTCAATCAAAATTCTTAAGTCTGTGTATGAGAAAACCCAGCACCATTTCTGTGTGAGTGCTTTGCCAATTTGAAATGGCTTAAAGGCTTGAAGCATTGGCTTTGAGAAACAAAAACAGATCAATAGAGGTGATCCTAAAGAAATCCTACTTTGATATCCTGGGCTTCAGCCTGGAAATGCTCCCATCAGTCTTCACATGACACACAACACAGGCTTGTTTTTTGTCTGGATGGATGCTGACTTCGTGTGCTTTCCGCTGACCCTTCCAGCTCCCTGTGGTGTGTCACAGGCCAGAGGCGGTGTGTCATCCTTCCCAGTAAGGATGTCGAGGCGGTCTTCGGTCGTATGATTCACCTTCATCACCACAACTCCTTGAGATACAGTACTGTAGGCAGTTTGTTGTCTTTAACATTGACATTTGCATTTAAATTGACTTCATGCTGCCGTGATTTATTTTCTTGAGAGAGTGACAGAGTTTTGTCGACAGCTTTGCCTCTAATTCTCTTGCGTCTGCCACAAGTATGATAAGAGAAGCAGGATTATTATTCAGTGAAATCATGGACTAACTTTGTTTGATAGTGTACTATAACCACACACCAGCCTCTGACAGACCACTTGTGTCTCACAAATTCTTTTTAAAACCGCAGATTAAATTCTAGTCAGTCATGTGTGATGGCTTTTCTCATGAATTAACTAAGTAAAGAAAAAAATATTTTTTCACATTGGAGAGAAAATTGAAGTCAGGATATTTCTAAGAATTTAGTCAGTTCAATCTTTTTGGGGCATTTTACTTAATTCTAGAAGTGAGGTAAAGACCACACTTCTGGAAACACAGCTGTGGGACTCTTTTAACACTATATTACAGATTGTAATGCAGACTGACATGTGCTCTACTGTCACTAAAAGGGGAACAACGCCTGTTTAGCGTATGTTTTCACTTGAAAAATAGATTTATTAATCTTGAAGCTCTTTGAAGTCATGTTGATGTCACCTCTGTGATTTATCCGCCTTGTAAAAATAGTCAAACAACAGAGTGCCAGCTCTGCAGGGGTCATGATAATTTCGGAGGCCGTGGTGGGATGGGATGGGATCATGGGATGACAGTTTGACACAGGATGTTTGCAGAGATCACCTCAGAAAGTGACTATAATTGACACCATTAGCCTTGAGGTCTGTCAGTTTTCTGACAGCCAGTGAATTCACGTATGCCTTCCCCTCCACTTTAGATAACAAATTCATACCTCCTGTTTTTAAACCATTTTACACCTCAGTAATTCCTTTCTAACAGCCACTTGCTCCAGCTGAGCCACAGTTTGCACCCTGTGTCATGGATTTGTGAGTGTGCTTTTCAGACTGTGAACTGGGTGAAGCAGTGGCCAACATGCCCTCATGAAACTCTGTCCACAGGTCTGATTCCCCCCAGGGTGCTTGTCTTCTTGTTGAACTGGTGCTGTATAGGCCCCTTGGCTCTGCTGTGAGGTGTAACTCACCTGCCGTTGGAACATTTGGATCATATCCCTGAGCGCTAAGCAGTCCCTGGTTCCCTATTTACAGCCAAACCATCGTTACAGATGGCTTTGCTTCTTCCTGTGGTTTACTAGTGGAAGAGGTGTGGAGAGTTTGAAGGTTACGAGCAGGTCTTCCTCTGTTGCTCCGTGCCGAATGTCATTACCAACACACAGAGGCCTCTTTAATACTTGAGCCCTTCTTTTTCTTCACCACCTGCAGTGTGATGGGATTTTAGCTAGGGTCAAACGTGTGCCAGAAGCACCACTATTAACCCTATGCATTGTGCCTTTCTATGAAGGGCAGTCCACTGGCAGACTCTTCTTCTGTTCATATTAGAACAGACTGCATTCTTTTCAGTGAGCACCGACATAGTTTGCTGGCTCTCAAAGAACCTTCATGCAGATTTTGTAACAGTGGACGCTCTTTTCTTCCCATTTACACAAGCCTCATTTTTCAACCCTGTTTAGACCAAAGCTGCTCCTCTTTGGGTTTGCTTCAGCTATCTCAGTCATGAAGTAAACAACATCCTTCCTCTCGCTCACTACACGACCAGAGTGTAAAGACTTATTCAAACAGAGAGGAAAACAATGAGTCTTCTCCGGTGTGTGTGGGAGTGTGTCTTAACTTAACAAAGACAGACTGATGCTCTGTTTGGAAGTTGACAGAGGCAAGTTAGCATCACAGTGAAGAGAGGAGGTTCCTCCAGCAGTCACAGCAGTGTTTTTTTTCATATGCTGGAACAAAAAGATGTAAATCACTACAGGGACGTTATTCACCCCTTATGTGTGATTTCACATTGGTGGTGTTACACAAAATATTAAATCAGCGCAGATCGAATTTCTCAACATCTTGAAGCTTTTTATGAGGTTATTTAATGACTTATTTCACAATATTGGTCTGTAAATTGTACACATTGATGCTGCCTGGGGTTGTGACTGTAATCTAAATTCTCTGCATGGTTTTCTAACACAGATGGTCGAACAGCTGTGATTGAAAGAATTAGTTAAAAAAAGGAGGAAAAAAACCCCCATAAACTAATCTAGCAGGCCTGGACAATCCTACATCGTTTTGTGACTGCATGCTTACTACCCTGGAGAGATGGAAACACGCTTAACATGTGGTGTGAGTAATGGATATTCATCTACTGTATGGAAACTGTCTGAGTGGTGATTCATATTGTGTGTAGCTGGAGGAGCACAATGTTGCTGAGTGTGTGTGTGTGTGTACTGCCAGTGGAGTCACATCTATCTGTCTATTTTTCTGTGGATTGTGAAATGGGGGCCAGTACTGATCAAGTCAAGCGTAAGCATAGCTCTAGGTTGGGGGGAACATTACAATGCACAGCCTGAAAAGACCCTACACTGGCCCCGACAGGAACCAGAGGGGGATTTGTTTGGCTCTATAAGTGTTGAAAATGGCATCAAAATGCCACACACACACACACACTGGCTAATTTATAAACCTGTGTGTCTACCATTTTCTGCTGCTGTTTTAAAGCAGGAGGTGGGGCCATTAAACATAGCATGGCTTTCATTCTCTGTCACCGTCAGTAAAGAGCACCCAGGTAGAAGATTTGTTTATTTGTAGATGCTTTTGCTTTGGACTTAAACAACAGTGTAAAGCATTTACAAGAAAAAGAGAGAAACAGAATAAAAAACAGTTTGGTATGTGCTTCACTGTATCAAAGAGATGTTGTTCTGAGTCATTTGATTGCTGTCTTGACCCAGTAAATTTAAGAAGGCTACTTTCTACACAAGAGCATGTTGGAGGATTCTCTCCCAGTCTGACCAGAGCCAGAAGCTCCAGTGCCCAGAATGCAGAGCACAGCAAGTCCACAGCCATCATCATTAGAGCTGCACCGCTGTGGACACTAATGGCTGTCCCTGTTGTGCTGCCTCTGCACATTCAGGAGGCTCATCTGAGACTTGAGGGTGTGAACACATGAATTAATTCAAGAGAGATGAATTCACTGGTACTGTTTCCACTAAAGGAAGATGCAGGACGTGAAAACCCTTGTAGCGAGGAGCCACCACAAGAACATTTATTGTGACGTCCCCTTTGACCAACCTCTGAATCTTCAAATAATGCTAATTGAGGAGTTTGTCCTTGTTTATCTTCATTTAAAGGCTGGAAAAGATGGTGCTGTTCACTCGTTTAAATATTGAGAAGGGGGGAAGCAGGAGGAGAGACAAACAGTAGTGGCAGTGTTAAACTGGGGGGATGGGGCTGGTAAAATTGATGGGCTATGGATGTGCTGTCCCTGGACTCTTAATTGTGTTTTAAGATTTCAAATAGCCATGTAAGGATCATCAGATGGAAAAACACCCAACATCAGAAGGTGCTGTGGTAAATGTCTGTGTGCATATTTCAGCGCAATGAAGATTTATCACCTCTATTTCTCAAGATAGTGTTAAATGCAATATTTGAAAATCAATACAGGGTCATGACAAGGCACATTCATCAAGTTATTTTATTTCTTTAGTCATGGTGAAAAGCTTTACATGGCCATCCTTCTCCAATTACATCCAAAGGCAGACATAGTCTAACCCTGTTTCTGCAGTTTTTGTAGTGGCAGTATAGATTTTCAGCAATCCAAATGAACTCTTTACTGGAGAGCCTGCAGTCATTTTGCATGGCCTTTCCCTAGTTTTAGGCACAATCATTCCCTACTCCAAATGTACACTTCACAAATCAATAAGCTTTCACAGTAATTCAACTCTGTGTGCCCCTGAGAGCTTGCGGTAAATTCACTGTATATCATAGAATTAAATCAGTGCGGTTCAGTGTTGTCCTTACTGCTGAAAAGACTGGTTAATTGATGTCACGGTCCGGACTGTGTGCTATATTATGGACTCATATACTTTATTCCATGCAAGCCACTTAAAAGGTTAACCAAATAGGATGTAGAAAAATAGCACTTGGTTTTCTGCTTGGTTTGACTGGATTTATCAGGATTTCATACGAGATAGTGCTTGATTTATGTTTTGACTTCGGAATCCAGTGTGATTCTGGCAAGTAGGACGTCATTGATAATGATTAGCTCAGTGGCTGTGCTCTCTCCCTACCTGATGCCGATCAATACTCATATTGAGGATAGATCAATCCCCCATATGGAGCAGGGGATGGAATCACCAGTGCTCTTTTTGGTTGGAGCCTGACCAAAACTGGACTTCTAGGGCCAATGTTTATAATGATTTTCAGGAGCAAAATAATCTAAGAGCAATATGTTATTTGATGTTTCATTAGTTTTACTCCAGTCAAAGAGTACTGATTAAGACAGTACTAAAACTGGGCATCTCACAGCTGAGAGACAAACTTATTCTTTATATTCTTATCTACAATATGCCTCTCTGCCAACTCACATATACTCTGATGCATCTGTCTTTGTTAAGCCAATTTCCACCAATAATATCAGCCCTCTAATATGTCAGCCTGGCTCAAATTTTTGGTTCTAATCATATTACTTTTGATTCCTGACCATTGAGAGCAATCTCATTAGTGTTGTGGAAAAGGGAAAACCAAAAGTACATAATTAGGCTGGCGGAAGGCGACAGTCACTTGTCCAAGGTTGTGTGATTGTATAAATCCTGCACTCTACAGTTTAAAAGCCTCTAAATGTCCTCTGACAAACTTGTCCTTTGATTTTTGCCAAGATATGTGCTTTTACACATGCTCACATTTGGTATCAGTGCATTGAAATACAAGCATACAGTATTTTCTTTGTCTTAAACTAGAGACTTAAACTACCCCTTCATACCCTCCTGCTATCAAGTAACTATCATCTCTATATAATGAAGCACAAGTATCACAAATATCACAAATGAATTCCAAACATAACAAACAATCTCAGAAACGTAATGTGTTGACATGGTTTTACAATTGCCTATTGGCGAGGTATACTGTATCTAGTTCACTTGCATTTTGATCAATTCTGTTTTTCAATAACCTCATTCTGGATTAGCAGCGGAGTGCTCTGGCACTGCAGACAATTGGTGATGGAGAATCAAAGCCATCTACTGACAAGTGTAGGCACGTTGCTAAGATGCAGTGTACCAACCATTGTTCATCATTAGGCACAGCTGAGGAATATGCATTATGGATGATGTAGTCATTCCACATGTAACACATTAACTGTTACAGGTTTGGAGATGAAAGCAAGGATGTCAGACAGCGAAGAGCCTGCCTCACACTGACCGCAGATCCTGCTGTGACCACAGCATGAGACAGAATGGGAGATCAATCAAAACCTTCGTTAATGGAGCCAACAGTGGTGAGGAATACTGCTTGGTCTTTTACCAGCTTCCTCAAAAGCAACAAGGTAGAATCCATTAGGTAGTTCTGTCTTTTTGACTGTAGGTTTGTGGAAAGAAGTACCAAAGAGTTGGGGCAAAGACAGTACCTTAAAGGAAAATATATTTTCTTTTGGATGTGTGGTCGATTTTTTCCTCTGTCACAGCCAGAAAAGGTCATTGAAGCACACTCTGCTCTAAGTGACTTGTTTTATTTGATCTAAATCCCCTTCAGTTACACAGTAACCTTCTAGTAGGGCAAACAATATTTAACATACCGCACAGTGTTTGTATTCTGTTTCAAACAGACACAGGCACTGACAGGAAAAACATTTCAAAAAAATTGTTAGGTGTTTAAAAGACAGGAAAAGGGTGAAAACTCTTTTTCTTTTTAAGTTTGTGACATTTTTCTCTGTCTACACAAAAATACTTAGCACTAGGAATTAATAAACTGCATAATTACTGAGTAAAAACAAAACGTTTTCTAGGAAAATCTACTGTCAAATGTTTTCTCCATGCTGTCCCAACTTCAATATGTCCAAAACAGAGCAATTCCTAAACCCTTTAATAGAGTCTTTCAGGGAAGCACAGGAAGAGGAACAAATGGCTCTATTCAGTGGCGTCCAAAATGCTAATGCCTCCGGCTCTTAACACATTTATAAGGGTTCCCATGTCACGACATGGCATAGTCTACCCCTAATGGTGGCTATGGCTGTGGACCGCATGAAAAAGTCAGACACATTACAGAACATGAGAAATATGACAACAAGACTGCTGGTTTCCTGGGGAACTGGGTATCTGAAATCCTATTTTCCTTCTGAAAGATTCACGCAAGCGTGTTATGTCACACTGAACATTGAGATTTCTTTCTTCACAATGACCTCGGTCACTGAAACCTCTCTTTGGAACAGTGCATCAGCCCATGACATTTAAAATATCTATAAAAAGTTCCTGGCATTATGTGGTTTTGTTACTATAAACCCCCCACACAAGTGTAGTCATGGATTTTTTTGGACTGGTTAAAAGGGAAAACGAAGCAATAAAGTGGCATTGGAGCTGTCGGCCAATACAGTGGGTCATATTGAATTCCAGTAACTATGTGCTCCCATATGTAAATGATGGCAATACGAGGTTATGTATTGGAGAAACTTTCTGCAAGCAAATAAATGCAGGGCAGGCAGGGTTTAGTGATTGCTTGGGAAAGTAATTACTCCTTATCTGTATGGGTGCTGGAAGGCAGTCTGCAGAGCGAGGCTCCAGCCTTCAGGCCCCTTTTGGATTGATATTATGTCAACCTCTCAAAAGGTATTTCTAGAGTGACATTTTGGCCAACCTGTGGAACAGGTTCAATGTTGTATTGATCAGTTTGAATGATTAGACAACAGAATAAATCAAACTTTTCTCTTAACTCTTAATTCCATTTTCAATATGTTATTTCATGATCCAAAGCATATAGCTGTTTCAAACAGCCGATTGACAAGACAGACACTGGATTGACATTATTGAACTACTCGGGATGAGTCGGAATCTCACAAGACTACACTCCTAATAGCTCTATTGATGTTTTGATAGGAAGTACACAGTAAACATTACTGCAAATGGACTATGCTAGGACAACAGAGTGACAAGCTGCCATCAATGTCACTTTTTAACAGGAATGAGTTACTGTGTACAAGGGCTTTCCCCATGTCTTTCCCCTGAGCAGTATCACTGTTGGATCTTTGCATACTGGTTAATGTTTGTTTACAGGTATGTTTCTACTATGAGTCACATTAATTTAACAGCAATCACCTGGATCCATGTTATCTTAAGTCAGGGACATACGTTACAGCTTGCTGGTTATGAATATAATTTGGATGTGTTGACTGATAGGAGTGGGTTCTGAGGTCTTAGATGATGTTCAGTCACAGTGGCAGTCAGCAGGTAAAATCATATAGTGTGTGATATATAAAGTTTTTAATCATAAGTCTTCAGATCCAGTTACTTCTGGTTGTTCTCAAAATGATTTTTTTTGAACATAAACATAAACAAGGAAAAGAAGAAGAATGGCTAGCAGAAAGGTTTGTGATGTGCACTGGATAACTGGAGAGGAAATGCAGCATAATCAACAGTTCAAGCTGCTGGTTGCCAACCATGTTTGTTTTGGTACAGAACATGTGACAGCTGGCATTCTCTGGAGATCTGGAGGGTCATCTATTGCCAGAACTCCAGACGATACAACCAGTCGTCCAGTGTCTTGTTCAGTGTCTTGTACAGTGTGTTTATTCAGCCATAATTGAAATCAGCCAATGTCACATAATTTTTGATGAACCACCGTTGTTGTCATTGTTCCACAGTTCTTTTCTCAGTTCCTTTCTGTGGTACTGATTGTGCACTCCATCTTCACCATTACATCATTGACATAGCTTTTAACTTGTTGACATGTGCATCGAAAGAAATAATGAGGTTAAAGTTGCTAATACCTTTTAGTCACATTTGTGTTGTTTGTCTGTGAGCTACGTGCCTGGATCACAATCGGCAAACCTGACGCTGGGATGTATTACAAACCACAACACAAATCTATATTGCCCCAGTGTTTGAAGTGGTGTGCATGATTACAATACACCTATCTATAGATAGAGATAGCATGCCACCATTAACAGTTTTTAATTTCCATTTCCTTCCCTCACCCTGCCCTGTTGTAAGTTTGATTTTGTGATCAAGCAAATTAGATTTTATTCCACTCAGTGCAGATGCTAGACTGCAGCTTAACAGCTAAATGCTGTTGCTGCATCAGTACTTGAACATACTCAGAACTTGAGGACACCAGTCTCCTTTAGCTCCAACCACTTGATACCTCTTGAGACCTGAATTATCTCCCTCTTTGCTCATTTGAAATGTAGAGCTTTTTACTGCTACTACCTCTCAACCTCCCACAGTTGAACCCTTTACACAGCATGTAGCAATGAAAACTAAATGCATGTTTTGCTTTGCTGTACTGGTGCTTTATACCTTGAACTTAAGTTTGATAAACTGGAAACATGAAAACTGCAGCTAAGGTCAGCACTCTTGTTCCATAATTTGGACACAAATTGTATTGTCTGGCCCACAGATTGTGCTATAATCATCACCAAAGCTGAGCTGACCTATTCCTGCAGAATGTTGGCAGAGTAGGATGAATAGGAAAAAAAAAAACTGTTACTCTGACTTGGGAGTGTAGTCATACCAGATAAATAGCCTTGATTAATGTTTTTTTGTAGTTTGTTACTTGAAACCAGGTTAGTGAAACCAGACACAAAGTGTTTACACTGTGTATCTTCTGTAAAATGAGCTAAATTGATTGGTAATACTGGCTTTTATTTAGATGTGACTGCCACATGTGATTGTGGTGCATTTGCAGCCATTCTTCCCACAGGTTGCTCATTTGTCCGTAGCTCTTCCCATCAAGTAGATCTTGTCAGTGTCAGAAATTTCTGATTTCTCAGACTCTTTGGGGCTGATTTGAATGGTTTTTCCTATTCAGCTGCTTGTAATTATGGTTTAAACGGTATGACATGAAGCAGTGTAGATATCTTGTTTGCTAATGGGACACTAATGTCAGTTTTCTCTATATTGTGGAAAAAAGTTCTAAAATTCTCTAATAAGGATGTCTGAGGCATTTCTTTTTGTCACATCTTCTCATCTAAGATGTGTAAAATTGGATGAAGGGTATTTTTTAATCTGTGTACTTTGAAACCTAAAAAAAAACTAAACATGTTTTTAAATTTTTTCTCTCATTGTGTGAGGTGACCTTGCCACAATAGGACCTTGACTACCATAAAACTGCTATGGACAGTATCGTCTTGTCTCAGAAAACCTTTGGATGTGTAGGGACATCATCTTCATCTGAATGAAAATCAGTTTAAAACTTTCTTTACACTGAACACCAGATTTTAAAAAGTAGTTATCAAGCTAAGTCACAAATTAACATAATAATAGATGCCACTATGTGGGAAAAATACTGCAGTTAGTTCTCCTCTATGTGACTTTTAGTACAACAAACAACAGACCTCCACCCACACACAGAAAACACAAAGATATATTCTGTCTTCAGGCAGAGCTTTTGATGTTAGCCTGACAAAGGCACCAACTCCAAAAAGCCCCTTTCACTGGATTTTTTTAATGGTCCATGTGTCCTTTCAAGTTGTGAAAAGATAACTTTCTGGGTGTGCCTTGTGTTTCAGTTTGAAGCAGGCATTTGTTTCATTTGTTTGAGCATCCTTTCAAGTGGCACCAGCTCTTAGAAACACTGCGAGCTTTAAGCTCTCGATTTGGTGACACACTCTACGTCTGTCATAATGGTTTGATGCTGGGTAGATATTTCAGCGAACCTACATTGTCCTCTGGTTACATTTACTGTTTTAAGGTTTGTTCCACATTCTGCTTTACCGGTGGTGCACATAAACAGTGAAACAGTGATAGAAGACAGCCATTTTTGTGATTGGCTGTTCAGTATTAGACCTAATGAGGAATCTGTATCTGTTTTGCCCCAAGTCAGTAGGTGGTGCTGCTTTATGCTCATCCATAAATTTCTGTGGTACCGCCATAATTTATTAAGCTGTCCGTGTCATGCATGAGGTTGTAGGCAAATGTCAGGTTCTTGCACTTCCTCAGCAGGCCCCTCCAGACACACTGAATTATTTATGATTGATTGATTTTAAGTTTTATAAGCCACTTCTGCCCTGAGTTCCAAGTATCCTGTCCTGTACATGATATGCATATGAACATATGTAGCATAAAAATATAACTAGACACTGATAGGCACAATCCATTAAGTGAAGCCAGAAGGGATATTTGCATGGAAGTATGGTTCCTGGTGTACTTAATAGAATTGTGCCTGTGGGCTACCATACCTGACATGGGCTAATTGGCTATCAAGAGAGGCTCTGAGAAAAATAGGGCTACAGGATTCCCACCAATGTATGCTGCCTTTGTCAAAAGTAAAGACAGCTAAGAAATATGTGGCACTGTTGCATGGTACCTTTTTTTTTTTTTTAAGGATACATTTTAAGTTAAATGCTGGAGAAAGTGGGATTTCCCATTGTTGCTAAGGCAAAGTAACATCGAGACAATATTGTCAGGCCACCCACACACTGAAGTAGATGTTCCAGTGTTCTTTTTATGTGCTCAGTGAATGGCCATGAGGATGAAGTTTGAAAAGTTTTGCAGCCGGCCTATTGACGAGCATGTCTGTGCAAAAACACACACACGCACACAGACCTTGCCCTCAACACCCACAGCCTCCACACACACACACACACACACACAGACACTCAGACATCTTTAATTCGTCTCAAATATTGGTTTGCCTCCTCATCTCTTGCTGTGTGTCCACGTGAGACGGATCCCACCGACATTTTCCACTGCAGGATTAACTGTGTAGCGCGACGGGCTGCTCTGCCTCAGTGCTCCTAAAGGGCTGACCCCAAGATGTGTGTGTAAAAGGGTGGCCAGCAGGACACTCCTTAAAAGGCTATTAGATCCTTACTGCTTATTATGAGTGGGCGTGCAACTAAATTATCTGCCCTTCTTTCCCTTGTCATAGGACTATAGGCGGAAAAAAAGTTGTTTTCCGGAAATAATTAATCCTACTTGTTGGCATAATAATATTGAAGAGAGCACACTGGTAATGCCATGAGTGTTTCCAGCTGAACCTTTTCTCTGACAGGTGGGCTGCTACTGATGGAGATGATCATTTTCTCATTTAGCTTCCTGCCTGCAGGACTTTTCCATTAAATTACAACTGAGCCACCCTCTCTGGAGAAGGGGATTTGATTCAGGCTAGTGTGTGCACTTGCTGAGCAGGTCTGTGCATATGAGGGTGTGTGTATGTTTGCACACACTACCAATGTGTGTATGCTGATCCCTCCAACCATTTGGAAGGCTGTGTGTCCAGGGTGTATCTCAAAGCAGAGCCAAGCCTGGTTACCATGCCTACACATTTTACTGAGGGACACTGCGTTTATCTTAATGAATTCATTATTCAAGCTTATATTTGCCTCTGTATTCTCTGTCAGCTGTGTACACACTCTAAATAGTTGTGGAGTAGAAGCCTTTCCCATTGCTAAAAGTGACCTGGGGGAAATAGCTTATTGATTCTTGGGGGAAACATGATTAAATTGAGTTCTAAGTGGACACTTCATCTGAACTTGTCTACAGGAGAGAAGATAAGAAACCATAGGAGCCAGTCTGCTTTTGTCCAGACTGTCCATGTATGTTAACTTTGGGTTTGAATTAAAATGTGAGGCTACATGAAACATGCAATGATTTACTTCTTTTTTTTTTTTTTAACAATATTTTAGACTTGAATCATGTCAAATTATAAGGACATGATTTCACATACATGCAAATAATATTTTTAATCAACTAAAGAATTTTTCACATGATGATTTGTGCTGCCTTGTAAAAGTCATGTTTGCTTTCTATGAAATCCAACCACTCTAGGTGTTGTGCAGCCAGAGATGGAACAGACGTTGTTGTGCACATTGTGTTCAGTAGGTGTGCTAATCAGGAGTAGAGATCCCCTGATCACTGCCATGATCGCTGAGAGTACCATCTGTGATACTCTGATGGCCGGCAGTCTGGCTGAGAGAGCTTGATAACAGTCTGGTGCAGTCTCTCTCCTGTCCTCCCAGGGCTGCAGTCAGCTCTGCCTTCACACTGTAGGAACTGTTTTTCTGGACTTGGAAGACCTGGAACCACTTCACACTTAAATGCAGACACCTCTTAATCTACACCACTATTACAATATTAAACATTTTGAATAATTCAGATAAACCACAGAATGTGTGTAACCCTTTGTAGTGTGCTGCACTGAGTAAATCATCTGTCAACATGGATCTGGAAATAATTGAGGGGACTATTAAAGTGCCATGGATAATGGAGAAATGCACATAAATGTGGGCAATTTCATTGCTGGAATTTTGTCTGTTTTTCATTTGCAGTCACAGGTCATAAACTGTACAAGTCACAACAGTAATGGCTGTAATATGCAGGTTCTTGCTGAGTTCAAATAGAGCTGTATTTGTTTGTAATTCCCAAACTGACCTGAAATAAAGGTATAAAAACATCATCATGTAGCATGCTGCAGTAAATGGCTCCACAGTGCATCAACTCAAGAAAACTTCTTCAGTGCCTAAGTGAACAGTAGAAGATAGGGGCACTTGTTACCATGGCAACTTATTATACAGCCATACACAGAAATGCATGGGTGTTCATATTGATTCTGAGTGCAGAGAATAAAACACGTGGTATCAGCCAAAGACAGGTTGCCTTCCTGGTATCTGTGAGTGCCAGGTTAGAGGCTTATTGACCGTTGTTGACAGACTGAGTAACAGACGACTTTTTGGTGAAATGGGCCATGTGCCCAAAGTTCAATTAAAAGCCTCACACTGTGTGTAACCAGCATATTTGCCAAATGGTGAGAAAAGTGTAAATCAGTCTTCGTGCTTTCTCAGCAATCTGGTTGTCCTTGAGGAATATTGATGGCTCTACCTTAACTCATTTTTTAAAATTCCCTTTAATGCTTCAACGTTAGTCTTAACCTGACAGGTTGAAGGAGGTTTTTTGGTATCACGGGAAACACACTGCTGCATTTTGAGGTTTTAGTGGGGCCATGAACTGTGGGTGCAACCACCCCCATTTTTCATTCTCCCTCAAAGCAGTCAGTGGGGGCTTTAGTTTTGAATGGGCATGGTGCTGTTTTTGTTTTCCTATCATTCGATCCGACCTCTCTGCAAGGAGCAGTGGGTCAAGAGAGCATCATTTTAATTCCAGTGACATGATGTGGTTGCAGACCTCCATCTTGTAGTGGTCAGACAACACTTAGTGATTGCTGCTTGAGGGAGATACGAGATATGTCATAAATTAAAGATTTTCTGTGAGGGCGCAGAGGATTACCTAATGTAAAATTGATTTTCTGAATTAGTCCCATCTAAGTTGAGTCAGAGTGTATGCTCAAAACTGTACTAGACTGGGAAATGTGACTAATGACACATCAGATGTCAGTGAAGCATGGTGACAGAAGAAAATAAGCCAGTTGGATTTATGAGAGTTTATTGAGTTACACGATCTGCTTACACTTTCTCCCTGACTTCCTTTTTAACAGTTGGTTCAAAGTGTGAATAAATGTTTGCCTTCTTGCCTCTGTAAGTGATGTCCAAATCAGTGAATCAACTGGGCTGGAAGTGTGAATGAGCCCGAGTAGCAGAGAGAAAAGGGAAGAGGCTTTCCCCGGGGCAGTGCCCAGGACAATGTCAGGTTTGTCTGGCCAGAGTGCATGAACACTAAGCTTTTCGGAACTGGCAGCCCGCCCCTGTACCTACCCATCTCCCCCGGCTTCCAGAGCTGTCCAGCCCCGGAGCATTAAGCATTTGTGCAAAGTTCATAAGGCTTCCCTCTGTTTGTGTGGCCATAATGGCAGCTCCATCCTGTTGTAGCTCAAAGAGTGCTTATGGGCTCTGAGGGCCTGGCGCTGCAGAGGCGTGTGAGTGTTCTCAGTTACTGACTTTGGCTGACTGCGCTCATTATGAAAAGACCAGTACCCCCCCCCAACATCCCCCCACAGTTCCAAATCTAAGCCTCCTATATCAGCATTTCCCTCATCATGTTCTCTGTCTACCTTTTAAACCCAAAGACCTAATTTGCTAAATGAAAACCTCAAGCTACATAAAAAGAAAAGCCACTTCAGTCCATTTATTTAAGCAACGAAGCTTCATCAAGTTAAATCAAGATACTTTATATTCAGTGTAACAGAAAAAAATGAAATAAAATGAATATCTGTCCCATCCTATAAAGGTACAATCTCACCTATACCATTTACCAACTGTCAGCATTTGTGAGGCCTGGGTGATAATAACCTTGTTACTTGCAGCTGCCAGTTCTGTAGAAGCAGCCATGCCTTTGGTTGGTTTTTTTCACCACAGTTACGACCCACATCAGCATAATTCAAGCATGACCCTCCTCCCCCTTTCATTTTCTGCCTTTCTCCCCGTTAAAACCCAAGTCTCAGACTAGGGTCCACACCATACATCATCCAGACTGGGGGCGCTTCCTCCCTTCCCCCTCATGTGTCATGGGAGAGAGACTGCGTTTTTTTGTCGGGCTGGTGGAAGGCTCGATAGGCTCGACAATCTCAGCACTCTCAGCTCACTGAGCTTCCCCCCTGACATGTCACCCAGCCTCTACTCAAGTCCATCTGTATAGTCATGGAGTTGGATCCCTGCTCACTGGGGTGGAACAATCAGGTCCACTTGAATCCAGATGCATACTAAAAAATTTTTTTATAAGCATTAGTTTTTCAGACAAATGTTGTTTTCCATAAGAAAAAAAAAAGAGCATGCTTCAAAAGCTCCAACAATACTGTGCAACAGTCTTCAGCAGTATTAGCAATTAAGGAGATTGTCACTGGCTGACAGAAGAAGATTGCGACAGGAGCAAAACTCAACAGATTTTCGCACAGCGGGTGATCCATGCTCCCACCCAGTACAGTGTTCTTTTTTTTTCTTCAATTGATCATTGCAAATAAACACATTTTTATTGAACCTTCAGGTGCAGCAAACATCTTTCATGACGCTGAACGGGGGGCGAGATGGAACTTGCATTCCACCACTCTCCTTTGTACACAGCCGGTGAATAGCCTTTAGATTGGGCTTTGTGGGAATGATTGTCAGTGGCTTAATGAGCGTCTTTGCCAAGCTAGAGGCTTTGGCAACATATGTGACTACAGTGGCTCAGTTCCTGGCCTGTCTCCAGCGTATATGACACAGCACACAACGGGCTCAACACTCTCCATTTTTGCAGAGATCAGATTTTACCTAACTCACGGTCTGGATGTTATTACCTAGAAAGTAATTGTCTCTCCTCTCATGTGGACCAGAGCAGAGAATGAAGTAAAATCTTGTAAGTATTCTATTGTATCTGAGGATGTATGTAAAGCTGTTGCAGCACATTTGGGTTAAGCACATTTTGGTCTTTCCACATGGAAGGCACGTTCTGGAGAACATTCTGGAAATTTTCTTCTAAAGCACAAAGCAAAACCATAGCTGCAATGTTGTTTTTTGCATAGTTCTTTGTATTTTTTTAATTAAGAAAAACATTCTTATTTTTTTTACAAGTGAAAATGTCAGCATTGCATTATCAGACAAAGGCCAATCAGGGTCACTTTAAGAGCGTTTCCGACAACTGCAGCCAAACTAGCTCTATGACTAAACAAAGTTCTCTTCAGCAACTCCAAATAATTGTCACAGAAAAATCAACAGTTTATAGGAATGAAAATGTTTACTTCATGAGGCACTGTCGTCATAGTTTTGAGGAGGAGGTTAATGCTTGAATTAGGAACATTCAAGCATTAACTTCCTCAATTCAAGAACAAATGTTTCATTGAAAATGCATGATAAGTTCCAGCAGCACCTGTAGTATCTGGAGCTGTAGAGGTAGAATTTAGCTGTTTTTTAAGATATATTTGTAAAAGGATTGTTAAAATAATTCTTAATAATAGAATTATTTTATAAATTAGGTTAATGAGATTAGAGATGAAATGATCGGTTGATAAAGGTTAATGGACAAAGGTTAATCAGCAGCAATTTGGATAATTGATTGATTGTGAGAGAAGTTAAATGCATTCATTAGTTTCAGCTTCACCAATATACAGATTTGCTGGGTTTCTTATTCTTTTATGATAGTAAATAGTAAAATGTCTTTTTGGAGCTTTGATCAGACAAAAAAAAGGCTTCTGGAAATATCATATTGGGGTTTTGGGAAATTAGGATTAGAATTTTTACACTATTTTGTAACATTTTATGAGTAAAAAACATTTGAACAATTAATCCAGAAAATAAGCATGAAATTAAACAATAATGAAAAACAGTCATCAGTTGCAGCTCTGAGTGAGATGAGTCATACACCAGTTGCTGAAGTTCAGTGATCAAGACCTAAGCTCATTCTTTCGCTCCACAGGATAAATCAAGGTTTAATTATATTCTGTATAATCTGGGGGATTCTGTAGTCATATTTTCAGGTCTCGTAGTTTGTTAATTCAACTAAGAAGCTTCACTGGACTAAAACCCAGCTAACTAACTAAAAGTGTACTGTGCAACAGACTACAATATGTTTGAATAATTTCCACAGCACTCACTAAACAAATACGTAGTACTCAAAAGACTGTATTCACATTCACCTAAATTCACTCTTATTCTTGCCATAGCAAATTTACATGAAACTAAACAGTAACAGTGATGACTTTCAAACTGACCCCTTTAGACTTCCAATGAGTTTTATTTAATAAGCCATTTATTATGGATCGAACATAAAATAGCGTGTTTCAGATTTATGGAGTCATTATATGTTAAAAATAATGCAAGAATACAGTATTGTATTGTAGCAACTGTATCTATTAGTGTAACCAAGTTCAGTTAGTTTCATTTGGACATAGTGTCTTAGAAGCATCTTGCTTTGAATGTTCTGTTGTCATAAAAGAATCTTGATCTGTATTTTCATTTTAGGGAGGAAAGTCAGCAGAAACTGAAAATACTTCCCTTTTCTCCCTTGAATATCAAACCCAGAGTGGAATTTATTTTATTTTTATTTAAAATATAGAAGTTTCTAACTATGTGGATGCAACTTATCATCATCAAATTATTGCTTGATAATTATTGCTTGATATTGATAATTATTGCTTGATATTGAAAGTTTTATGTTTAAAACTTACTGAGAGTCTGCCTTGTCACATTTTAAAATCTTCAGTCTTGAGTGTCTGGTCTTGAGCTCATTCCATTCGATTGGTCTCAACACAACCTCAGCTCGACCCTATTAAGTGTCAGAGAGGCACAGGAACTGGGCCACATATCCGACAGCTGTGTCAAACAGCTTACCCAGAGTAACACTGTCCAGATGCTACGCTCTAGCACGGAACAGGAAATTTAGATGCTGAATTATAGTCAGCGCGGAACCTCTCATTTCACAGGCTGAAATTAGGATTTGTACTGTATGTATATTAGGCACCTGAAGGGATTAAAAATGGATGAAGCAGCAGAGGTATTTCTGTAAAAAAGTGGTTCTGCTGCAGCTCTGCGTGTGCTGTAGGGACATCAGAAATTCTTGGTTGTTGGCAGAAATAAATTGCTTCGGGGTCTGATGGAGGTAAGGATTTGGGATATAAGAGCCATCGATCATGTCTTGCTGTGGCACAGTTTCATCTGGGGAAATTGCCAGCATCAGTCAGACGAAGTGAATGAATGTGGAGAGGAGCATGCTGTGTTAGTTCACACAAAATAATATTCCAGTCCCTGCAGTCCAACTCGTGAATTCATCTCTCTGCCGGCTACTCAGCGAGGATCACACACTAATGTGATTATTGTCCTGGGCAAGGGGCACTCCTGCGGGACTTCAAAGAGAGCAGATCAGAGGGAAAATGAAAAAAAAGCTGTAAGCTGTGATGCAGACAGGTGCAGTGCACCTTCTGAAATCTTTTCTTTTGCTTTAAACATATTAACAGGTTCAAAGTGAGGACTACATGCCACATACAGTCTACAGTTTATAATTCATTATCATGTGACATGTTCTGATGATCAGTTAGTGTTTTCATTCTGCACATAAATTATGCAACAGATGAGTATTAAAAGTCATAATCTGAAGCAAAAATAATGGTTAGCTCTGATATGGAGGGACTACTGTAGGTTTTTATATTCAATACAGTTTTCAGGCACACAAAAGAGCAACTAATTACAGGCTGGAAAATGCCTTCATACTCTTTTGTTCATGAAAACATGAAAAGCTTTTGGATAAATGCACATTACTGACAAGATAAAAAACCTCTTGTAGCTGAAAACCTATTCAGTTTATTTCTGTCTTTATTCAAATGAACTACATCATACCTACACATGTTCCAGGGTGTGCAGTGCCAGCTAGTGACATTATCATCTTTTACTATAGCACTGTGTGTAGTAACATCAGGCTGCAAGATATCCCACTTTCTCTCTCTAGCAATGAAAGTTCATGTGGGGTCATAAAGGTCATTCTTCATTAGTTCATATAGAACACAGGGGTCAGACACTGAACTGTTCATCAGTGCACCCGCTCTATATCTGCAGCAGAGCCCCATTCCTCCACAGCTGAGAAGCTGAGAGCTCCTCTGCCAGTCATTTGCCCAGCTCCAGACCCTGTCCCCTCAGCATGCTAAATCTACAGACCTCTGAAATATTAATGATATGATAATTGAACTGTCATGCTCTCTGAAGTGCAGTAAAATCGAGCTAAATCTCAATTAGACAAGCATATTATCTAATATTGCTCCCACTTCCTAATCTCATTTAGCATCTTGTTTCTGTGTTTTATCCTGCCACTAATATTTTAATAATAGATGAATTGCATGGCCGAGCTTTTAGTAGAATACTTAAAAAGCTTATCATTGCCAAAGGTCAGAATGGAATCTAGTTCTAATGTGGAAGAGTGTGGAGGAAAAACAAAATCTCTAAACAAAAATTCAATTCTACATTTAAAAAAAAGTTTTACCACTTACGCATGCTTTGTTTTTCACTGAGAGCCAGACAGTGTGTCAGATTTGCAAGCTAAATGAGCAATTGATTGGACAAAAAGAACAAAACGACAACTGAAAAAACTGTGCACTCATTACGCACATCAGAAGCAATGCAAGTCAATTGCCGCTTAGTGTTAATCAGCTCTGTCGTTGTTTTAATTGTTCTTGAGTGATCAAATGAGAATCAGTGTGGAGGCATTATCAGGGCCGTGAGAGGGGAGTGTGGAGCTGCTGTCTTCATGTTGCATGTCTTTAGCGAAGAGAATATTTTAATCTGGCCTGACAAGACGAGGATCTATTTAATCCTATTACAGGCTTGCACATTAAACTACAGTAGGCACACACTTGTCTGCCTGTTGTCTTTGTGCGAGAAAGGAGCAGATGGTGCCAGCTCAAGAGCCTACTGTAGTGAACTTTGAATGGTTGAGCCTGGACCCACCCCGTTACTAAACAACATATCCACAAGTGTAGAGAATGTTCTAGGAAACAACTTGTTGGTGTGACCATTTTCTGTGAAACCCTACTCATACGGTCCTTACAGTGTGTGATGCATTTTGTATATCTGTAAATTTGTTAATGAGGTCACAGTTAAGGTGTAGTATAGGGTGAAGTATAAGGGCCAAGAAACAGACAAACCTTGCCAGTTGTATAGTAGTGTGCCAGAATTGTTTCCCTAAGAAAAAAGTCAGTAAAAGCTGCACAGTAATTGAACAGTAATACAGTATTCAGTTAAAGTAAAGAAAAGCTGAAAGACTCTTGGACACATAAACAAAAGAACAGAGGTAGGTCTGTGCAATATACAGTAAATTAATTTTCTTGATAAGAAAATTATAAATATATTATTGATGAATTATATTCTTGATAAGTACCCATCACATCACAAAAAGAAGGTATTTTTCACCAATTATGTGGTAGTTTTTGTTTTTTAAATAACAGGAAGGTTCCATTAGGAACAGTGAGGTTGGTTTAGTTAGCTCAACTCACTACATGCCATTGTTTCTATATCAAAAGTTGATATGGGAGAGCCGAGTGACCCCTCTGAGGAAACTGTTGCTGTTTGCACAGAAAGTGACCACACAACTGTAACAACAAGACGAAATGTAGGTAACAAAATATTGGTAGTGTGGTGGTTGTTTGACTACTACTACCTTGTACTGTTAACAAAAGCTAAAAACCTGTGCCAACTAAGAACTGAAATACTACAAACTACTTTTATCATCAGAAGTATCACAATCCCATAAAGAATGCAGAATGCAGGTGCCTACACTCTCAAACACTAGCAATTAGACTCATCCAGAGACGTTTAATTGATTTCTCAAGCAAAACTGTCCCAATTCTCATTGTGAACAAGAAATCTGAAGATGTTATTGTAAATGGACTGTACTTATATAGCAGTTTTCTAGTCTTTTCGACCACTCAAAGCGCTTTACACTACAGATCATATTCACCCCATTCGCACACGTTCTATATATATATAATGTTCTTTCTAAACACATTCACACACATTCACACACCGATGTGACACACACACATCGGAGGCAATTTGGGGTTCAGTATCTTGCCCAAGGATACTTCGGCATGCAGACTGGAGGAGCCGGGAATCAAACCACCGACCTTCTGATTGGTGGGCGACTGCTCTACCTCCTGAGCCACAGCCACCCATGGGCCTGTGGGCTTCGCGAAATTGAATTGGGCATTGTTTTTCACAATAGTTTTACATTTTGTACTTTAAATTATTAATAGAGAATATAATCAACAGATTTATTTAATGGATTATGAAAGTAATCAGCAGTTATACCCTATATACACCTATACACCTATACAAACCAATGGTCCTTTTTTTGATAATCAACTGATCAGTTGATTGATTGATAGATACCTTTGAAAATGAGGGATTGTAGCTGATACAAAACAGACCCAAGATGCTAGCACCCTGAGATTTCTCACTGCAGGATTAAGGATTTAGACAGACAATTAGAATAATTTATTTAAAGTTACTACCTGGGAATTTTAAGCTTAAGAGAATCTTCGAGCTCAACATAGTGATTCAATTTATATTGTGACACAGTGTATGATACCACTATTGACTAAAAACTTTATTGTGGTACCATTTTTTTCCACATCATCCATGTCTAAGGTAGAGCTTTTAACTCAAAATGTAGCTAATGACAGGATTTAGGAACGCTGGCAGTTTGAAAACTCTCTGGGTAGCTTTTTACTGTGGCAAGCACATTAACGATGATGGGTAAAATTAGGTTAGCCTTTGTGTCAAATTGGTCTACATTCGAAAGTGATTTAGTCTTGTTGACAAGGAAAAAGTTTCTCAGAGTGCTCTATATCTGTCACTCAGAAACAGCTTTAAAGTATGGAGGCAGATTTTACTTGGCCCACATCGCTTCATTTCCCTCTCCGTACCCCCTCCAAGGCAGAGCTTCTGTCCCCTCTGAGCCTTGGCTAAGTAAGGTTAGGGTTCATATTGGCCTTCCCACAGTGAGCAGCTTTTAACCTCCTGCCAGCTTCATCAATCTCAGGCTGGTGTGATCGCTGCTGAAAGGGGCGGGGATTAAGAACAGCCCGTGGCCTGTAAATCAGGCGAGCTGGAGGGGGCCCCTCTCGTGTGCATCATATACGTCCAATAGGAACCATACCCTCTGACTTCAGTGTAGACATTGTCACTTGCAGCAGATAAGCTCCGAGCGGACCTCCCTCAGCCAGATGGTTGAGTTGGTTCTCAATGAATGTTTAACGAGGGGAGAACAAATTAAAAGGCAAATGATCAAGCACAGTTTGAACAAAGTGTAATCCATCTAAGGTGTTGTGAGGTTGGTAAAGGATTTTGGCCAGCACAACAGGACAATGAGAACACATAGTCTTGGGGGAATTGCAACCCCCCTCCCTTTCCACTTAACCAGGCCAATCTTACCAACAAAGCACAAGCCAATTAGCACAAAGCCCTCACCTTTTGATTTTAATCTGTGTGTGGCAACATAAATCACCATGTCTGGGAAAGACTGAAACAAAGGAAAGCCTAAGGCGCTTTTGTAGATGACTTATGACTCTTAAGACACCAATAAGCCTGAATTGTGATTGAGTGGGGTGGATTTATATTATATATAGCACACCCAAAGTCTCCAGCCTTGCTGGTGATGCTGTAGGTGGGTGGGGCAAGGGTCACTAGTTGATTCGAAAAGGTCAGTATCGAGTCACAGACAGAGTTAATACCATTACCATGAGGCATGGTTGAAAAGTTCAGAGTGCATTTCATCTGGTGAATTATTCAATTACATCTCTTGAACAGGAGTTTGACCTCAGTGTTTCCTGTTGAGTTTGTTAAGACAGTAAGATTAGGAAATAGCAAGAGTTGGTTTTAAGCCTTATTGTGAAAAGCAAGCTCTTTCCTAGACATCGCATAGCTGGTTGAGCATGCACTAGATACTGTATAGCTCATATCTTGGTTACAACTGCTTGACAACCTACACATGCCCTCTTTGACATTAATTGGTTAACCTATCAACACTGATACAGTAATTGCAATATTCTCTAGGAGTCCCCACAGACGATGATTATGATTTTACATTTCTCTAAAATGGTAATTTTTTGTTATTATTTATTATTCTCTTTTGGTTATTATGGTATATGTTGTGTGTTCAGCTAATTAGTACAGCATGACCTAGTGAGCTGGGTCACATCCAACACAAGAAAGACTAATGAACTGACACCCCAGAGGGTTTACAGATCATAGACACATAAAATTCCCATACATCGCTCTCTTCCGTCCTCCTCCCTGCTCCAGTTCTGCACTCTGGACTGATCATGTGCTCATTATAGTCCAGACTTTGGTCTGTTAGCTGGAAAATGATGCAGAGCTCTGTACTCTGCAGCCTGTCAGTGTGTGTATTTGAGTGTGTACAGCTTACTCGGTCTAACTGTTAACTATGTATGTGGTTTATTGCTCACACCCCTCAGGCAGCAATATTTAATAATAATAATAATAGATAAATGTGTAGCTGCATTGCTAATCTCTTTGAGTCATTGTTATCAGAATCATGCAGACGCTGATCAAAACAGCAGAATGATTAAAATCGTCTGTCTTAACTCTGATGGTAATTTTGATTCCAGTCTTGGCTATGTTTTGGAATAAATGCCTTTTCCTTCAGTAATGTTGAACATCTGCTATGCATTAATAAATCCACAGGCTCCTTCATTTGTTTATTTATTTATTTTCATTGTCACAGGAAAAACACACTTTCTACTACACACTTCCAGACATCAAACTACAAAACAATTTGAGTCCCAGGGGAAGGGGATGATAGGAGGCTTTAATGTGAATTTTTCTTTGTCGCAGCAAAATATGAACCAGTGCAGAAGAGAGTCCCCGTTGATGCAAATGAAAATGTGCCTGGTTATGCCTGGCTGAGCAGAGAGCAGTCGGGCTCCCAGTCACGGGGGATTTGTTGTGTTTGGGGTTTGCCTCTCTGTCTGCCAGCGCGTGGGTGGATTCATGGGGCCTCCGTCTGTGCTGCTCTCACAGGTACGGCATCTTCAGCGCGCCAGAGAAATGAACTGAGGACACAGAGGACAACACTTGTTTCTTCAGGACGTCCAAGATTTACAGTGAAACCATGAGGTTGCAGAGGAGCGCGGGAGTGGTCGCCGTGCTGGGCTTGATCACCTGTATTTGTGCCTTTCACATGACTACTGCCACTGACATCCCACTCGAGGGTGAGTGCTGACTTGTACTATAGCACATCACTAATTAACATGCGTTCACAAAGGATGCAGGAGGGTACATGCTTGTTTCAATGACTGCTGTAGTTTTTTACTCAAATAACACAAATAAATTATTTTCCTATTACACTGTTACAGTTTTACAGTGCAACAGTTCGCAATGAATCACATAAATGTTGAGATAATAAACACATAACTCTACAATAAAGACACATAGAAAACTCAAAGAAAGTCATTTATGAAGCATTCAAGTGGGAGTCTTAAAATTCTTTATGCTCATCTACAAAGAACTTATCCTGGGTCTCACTTGGAAGTGCTTTTATCAGGAAAAAAGTGTTGAATAATTTAGAGGCAAATAAATAACACCACAGAGAGCTGTTGGAATCATCAAGCAGTCTGTGCAAGGAATATATTTACAGCTATTATCTTGTTTGCATCAGGTTTTTGGTGTCTTTTGTGTTGGATCGGAGTGTATCCCAGTTTTCAGTTTCGCTAAATTATTCACAAACACTGTATCTCTGAAGGGCTTGATAGAGATCAGTTCAAGCAGGTTTTCTGAAAAGGCAAGAGCATTTTTGGCTCAGTGATGTCAGAATAGCTTTTTAATTCAGTCTTCTGTTTTGTGTTACCAATGTGTGCGTTTATAAGCGTTTGTGTATAGAGAATACTTGTAACAAGACTGTTTTTGTTTTGTTTATTTTCCCCCTGCTGCCGTGGATTTTGTAGTTTTAGGTCATGTAAACAGTAAGTTCACTCTGCCATACTGTAGCTGGTATTAGTGACGTCCTCAACTCTCTGTCAGTTAATCTCCTGGCTTGCTGCACAGCAGCAGCTTTACTCATAGCCATATGTGTTGGATCTGATTCTCATGTGTCATCAGTCATGATTCCATAATACTGGTATTTTAGCTTCTAGTACCGAAGACATTTGCTTTTCTTTTACACTTAATACACACACTGTAATCATTTGTACTGTGTTGAGTGTTTTCCATCTTTACCCCATGTCACAACTCTGTCACCATAACATCATATCAGACCAAATGAAGAGTTTTATGCCGAAATAAAAACAATCTAAGAAAATGATTGAATAATTTAAATAACAAACATTCAACTTTGTTGACAAAATTATATACTTAAAGTATTTTGAGTAAAGTTATTTTTTAATAATATGTTTTGGGATAGAACTCTGCATATAGCAACATACAGTAATGCACATCTTAGTACAGGGGTTTCCAACCTGGGATCAAAGGCTCCCAACTGAGTAGTAGCTTTTTTCTTATGAAGCATTGGACATTTGTACAAGTTCAGACTTGTTAAAGATCCTTCAGGTTAAACAATCTGAGAAGTAAAGTTACTCTTCAGTTGACCTGCTCACAGGTATGTCCTCACTGAGTATGTTTACATGTACACTAGTACCTCAGTTATGACCAGGTTTTTGGAGTATCCTGGTTGTGTTTTGCTCATTGAAACATCCCCATTTAAGAAATCTGGACAAGACCTGATCCTGGTTTTGAGAAACATGGATATACTACTACTACTAATTGTAATAATATAAAGAGTACGGTCTAGACTTGCTCTATATGAAAAGTGCCTTCTGTTGTGATTCTGCGCTATATAAATAAAATTTAACTGAACTGAATTGAACTACCTTGAGTACTCTGGTGAAGACCAGCATACTGTGGCATGTAAATACCCTATAGAGAAATCAAGACAAACCTGATCGTTCATGATCAGAAACCTGGATACAGTTACAATCATGCAACAGAGATATGAATAGCCATTTTTTCATGTTTCTTGTAAATGCCATATCTTGAATAAATTTAATAACAAGATAAGGCTCAAAACTATGATATTAATGCATATGTAAACACACTCAGACCTTATGATGAGGGGTCACAACAAGGCATTGCTTTGTTTTAATGAATCACAAGCCAAAAAGATTGGGAACCACTGCTGTAGTATCACGTTTAATACAATGTTCTTTTGAATTGAGTTTTGTATTGAGGCCTGTGTTGTATTTCTCACATTTCCATGCTTGTTTGTTTGTTGCCCAGTTGAGCAGCTGCCCACCATCACAGCTCAGTCGCCCAGCTCTCTCATCGCCTTCCCTTTTGATGAGAGCTTCCCCGTGACGTGTGAAGCCAAAGGGAATCCCAAGCCAGAGTGAGTACTGAGCCTTGCATCACTTCAGATGGGAGGAGGAGAGGATGGAGAGCTTGTTAGCAGCCAAACAGACACCAGTAACAAACAACAACAACAACAGTTGGCCATTGACATGATGTACTGTATTTTGTTGCTCTGATTTTGTGCACCAACTCTGGAAAATGAGCAGGCTGCAGTTCCAGCTGTAGGAGTTGACATTTCAATACTGGCTTCTTTATGTAGATTCAGATGGACAAAGAATGGCCAGGAATTTGACCCCTTTCTAGACCCCCGGCTGATGAAAGAGGAAAATTCTGGGACCTTTGTGATACCCAATGATGGGAACCTTACAGAGTACCAGGGAACCTATCGCTGTTACGCCTCAAACAAACTGGGGACTGCCATATCGAAGGAGATTGAGTTCATTGTGCCCCGTGAGTAACATACGTCTGTGTGTGTATGTGTGTGCGCATGGGGTGCTCTGTTACAGTGCTTTCAAAGTAATTCAGGACCAGCAGTCCTGTGTAATGACTGCACCTCTCCATTGTGAGCTTTTCATTGTATTGGACATGGCAGAAAGTCATTGAGGCTCCCGAGATCTCCACCCCTCGCAGCATCTCATCTAGAGCTCTGTACTGGAGAAAGCATCGAATGTGATCCAGCCTCTCCATCATTTCCTTTGCTGCATTTTTCATTTTGTTCCCAAGCACAGTATATAAATTCTCAAAGAAAATCCACTCTGCGGGGGACTTTGACTAAATTTGGCTCGACTTCAACCACTCAGCAGTGGTGACAAGTCGCACACAATGGTCATAGTTATGTCTGTTTTGTTTCTGCTGGCCAAGAACTGAAAAAAAGGCCCACAGAATTCAATCTGTGAAAGATACAGAGCTCAGGAAACACATGTTCACCACAGAATTGAAGAATGATATTACTGCCATCTGCTGGGGAGGAAGATTTAATATAATTTGATAATTTGATTTATTCATTCATGTCTGACTTCAGCTGCTCACTATAGGTTTTGTCTTTAATCCAGATGTTCCAAAGTTTCCTAAAGAAACACTTGATCCTCTTGTGGTGGAGGAAGGCCAGCCTTTTACTTTACAGTGTAACCCACCAAAAGGAATACCACCTCTGCAGATCTACTGGATGACTATCAGTAAGTGATACTTTTTATGATAGATTAATAATGCAGTTTACTTCAAAATGCAAACATATTCCAGTGAACCACCTGTATTCTCACCCATGATATGCTGTATTTAGGTAGACAGCAAAGTACTTCAAGTTTTTAAACAATTCTTCTCCTCACCTCCTGAGCTTATTAAGCCCTTAAAGACAAGCAAGCACAGATCTTAATTTTAGATTTGCCTGGCAATCCCAAAGTTCCCACAGCTACTAAATATGTAATTCTGTGGAAATGTGTATAAATTCATGATGAAGTCCTGGTTTTGAATATTTCCCTCTTTAACATCATATAGTTTCAGTGAAGAGCTGGAACAAGCTGCATTTGTGATGCCGTCAAGCAGCGTAGAGTAAGATGATTTTTCCAGGCACATACCAGCAGTGGTGAAAAAAACCTTACTTAAGTAAAAGTAAAAGTATTATACAACAAGATAAAAATACTGCTGCAGTAAAATGTCATCTATGACTACATTGTTATATCAAACTTTATATACAGTTTGACAGTTTAGTCAAATGATTCCCAACTTAAGGGTCAGGCGCCTTCTATATTTATCTGAGGGGTTGTTAAGATCACAAATGAAGAAAAAAAATTTATATACAAATTTGTATATTTGTTCGTAGGTTTCTATAATCTTTGCTTTTTGAGAAATACTAGAAAATTTGACCTCTTTGTCTCTCAGTTGTTAAATAAGTTTAAATTGAATTAAATGAATTAATTCTTCAGTGTAACTCGATGATTTGTGAAGCATGTGAAAAGAGGTAGACAAAGTAGACACTGTTTTATTTTATAAACAAAACACAAGAGTTATAAATATTTGCAGCCCCTAGTTGAATCTATAAAAATGCACTGTATTTTATAAATCTTTTGTAAATATTAAAAGAACTAGTTCTTATGTAAAATATTAATCTGAAAAGTAAGTAGTAACTATAACTGTAAATATAAATGTGGTGGAGTAAAAAAAAGTACAAGATTTGCCTCTGAAATGTAGGGAAAGTATAACACAATAAAATACTCAAGTACATCAAAATAGTACTTAATTACAGTACTTGAGCAACTGACCAGCACAAAAAAGTGTATATTATGGTGTTCAAATAGAGGTAATTTATATTAGACTTTGTTGTGGCTGTTAAATGCTCTGGTTTTAGGACAATGACCAAAATCACAAGTTAAGACCTATCTAATATCAACCTGTCTCTGTACCCAGATCTCCAGCACATAGAACAGGATGAGAGGGTGTCAATGGGCTTGAATGGAGACCTTTACTTCTCTCACGCGGTTGAGAAGGACAGCAGGAGAGACTACTGCTGCTTCGCTGCCTTCCCAAGAATACGAACCATTGTTCAGAAGACTGCCATGTCTGTCATTGTAAAGACAAGTAGGTGTCACTTAAGCTTTTTTGTCTTCACTCCTGCACTGTTTTCCTCTCAAACCAGCATGATGCAAACTTTGATTTGCTTTCAGAGCACTGATCATTTCCAACATGTTCATTGATATCCACATTCATGGCAACACTTCAAAAGCCATCCAAGTGTCGTGCTGTCTTGTTTTGTGCACCTGTTTGGTTTTATGTTGTGATTTTGATCTTAGTGATGTTTGTCATGTTCCATATTGTCCTCATGCTCATTGTATTTTTGCTTCATCCACCTCCATTTCAGAAAAAACTGATACAAGTTCTGAAACTGGTAAGTTAAACACCCTTGTGGTGTGCTTCATCTATAAAGTGTGCACAACGCAGGTGTGTTTATATTAATTTATACAATGTATTTAGGCGTAACTGCATTACACCTCTGATTTGTATTATTTTCCGCAATAATTCCTTAGCTAATGCAATCCTGGAGAGAAGACCTACACTTTTGACGCCCTCTGGTGTCAAATCAGAGATACAGCTGGTCAAAGGAGAAGACTTGAAATTGGAGTGCATTGCTGAAGGATTGTAAGTATTATTATGTTTTTCACTAACTTCATCCATCCATTTTACTCCAAAAACAAACTAGAAAAATATTTTTTGAACAGATTTTAAATGACTGTAAGCCATTTGCTTTCAGTGTTTCAGATTTTAGATTTACTGCAATCATTTTAAGAATGACTTGTCACATGTTTGTTTGCCATTTCCTCTCGTGTGTAGGCAGTGCCTAATTATTTTTGATTCACCTTGTGTCCCCTTTCTGTTAGTCCAACTCCAAAGGTCGAGTGGGTGAAGATGGGTCATCACCTTCCTGTTAAAGCAAAACCGGAGAGTCATGGGAAATTGTTGATTGTACCAGCAGTTGAACAGGAAGACAGTGGGAAATACATGTGCAAGGCAAAGAACACATTAGGAGAAGTTGTCCATTACTTCACAGTGACAGTAGAAGGTAATTACTACCTGCAGTGAAGTTATAGTGTTGCTAGTTGCTATCACATCAAACTTATTTGAAATCCTTTAATATTTGCTACTTGAATAATGGACTGATTCACTTTTTTAAAAAGTGTTGTGAACAGAATCCGTGTAGGAGCTCTAATAATACAATTTCTAATGGTATTAATGGTAGCGTATTTAAGTGGTGAAAAGAAGTACTCAGATCCTTTACTTAATTAAAAGTATGAATACAACAATGTAAAGAAAAATACTCCATTACAAATTAAAGTCCTGAATTTCAAAATTTCATTAAGTAAACGAACAGAAGTATTGTGAACAAAATATACTCAAATTGGACTTCTTTGGGCCTTAAACAGCTATTAAAATAAAATGGGAAGTGCAAGGAGGAATGTCTTTTTGACAGCTCATTGACATGTGAAACCTAACTAGACACTTTAACACAGCATTGTATTTTATAAGTCTCTCATATGTTTTGTATGCAACATCCTAACCAACTTTAGCAGATAAACAATTTTAGTGGAGTAAAACATTTCTCCCTGAAATGTAGAGCAGAATTAACATAAAATGAAAATACTCAAGTAAAGTATGTCAGTTATACTTAAGTGCAGTACTTGAGCAGCTTAACTGAAAAAAATATATTATAGTTTTAAAATATAGGTCATTTATATCGGACTTTCTCTGGGCTGTTGAAAATCACAGGCTAAGATCTAAGATAAATGTACTTCACTACTTTTCATCACTGATTACATTTAGAGTACGTTGTACATGGCTATGTCCTGTAAATAAAGACCTTGGAGTGACTGTAGTCATAGGCAGGTCTCTATGATCATTTGGTGAAAAATAATACCTTTAACACACCAACCCGATGATCCAGCTAGGTGTGAAATACTGTCTCCTGAGTAAACCAGAGGTCATTATGCAGGTGTTAGCTTTTCATCAGACATCCTGTAAATAAACACAATATCTACTCTCTTGAATTGTTTCTATGGATCCCGATGTCCAAATAGAGGTGTATGTATAAATATCATACGCTCTTGTTAACAGAATAAAGTGATAAAAACTTGCACACAATGCCTATAATAGGCCAACAATGATTCTAGTGAGACCGTAGACAGCGCCTCTTTGTGTCTCTATGTGTCTGTCATGGGTAGGCCTGTAAATGTGGCTTTTATAGTAAAGGGGCTCTAATATTGAACAACATACATTGCACAGATATTCCTGTGATTATGTCCTCTCTCTAAGTGTCTTTCTTAACAGACACTCATCAGTTTGATAACATCATGCCGACTATATGTTCTCAGAGCCTCCAGAGTGGGTGTCTGAACCTGAGAGTCAGCTCAGCATGATCGGCTCAGAGGTGCACATCCAATGCTCCGCCAATGGGACTCCTCAGCCGACTGTAACATGGAAGGTGAACGGTGTACCTCTTAACGGTCAGTCTCACTTAACCCTTAACAACCTTTTTATATAGCATCAGTCCTAATAGCTGTTTAGTGTTGAAGTCACATTGTTTGTATTGTTTGTCTTTCTTATTACATCATATTACATTAGGTATAACATCACGGAGGGGGGTTTAAGAGTGTTGTAGGGCCACAAATACCTAGAGAATACATACTTGCTCTACACCAAATTATAAAGATAAATGTTATTTATTGTGGTTAAATGTCACAATCATGGAAACCAATAATGTTGCAGATAGATGTCTTAAAGGATCACAATTGAAAAATAGATTGGACCACTTTGGGTGTGAGAGATTCTGTGCTCAAATCCTGAACTAAATGTAGGGGAAAAAGGTATTTCTTGTGTCATGTGTAATTAAACCTAGTGAATGGAGTATTAATCACAGCAAGAATATTAAAAACTCTGATGTCATTGTGATTATGACTTTGAGCAAAGATAAAATACTGAGTTTAATATTCACATCCAGTAACAAATACTCTTCTCTTTATAGACAGTTCAGATTGCCTTGGAAAAAAAAAACATTGATCAACAGTTTCTACAGTATTAGTCAATAAAAGAGAGAACACCCCCTGTACTGTACAGTCATGTGTGTGTAGGGGACATATGCAGGATTGGGCAAACTATGAGAAGAGAAGAGAGGACTTTAATGCATAACTAGAGATTTTTCCACTACAAGGGCATCAGGAGAAAAATCAGTTTGTGGAAATACAGTGACAAATTTGTTAAAGCAAAGGGAGGGTCAGTCAAGCAATAGCGGCATGGTGTACACTGCAATTATGGTCAAAATGTATGGAGGATAAGACAGTGAGTAATGTGTGTGAATTTAGAAAATTTTAAGTTGCAGATTTAAGTCCAGTTGCCTGTTGATATTTTTTTTAACCTGCATTTAATATAAAAACAGTGTTGCAACATAAATGTTATCTTTAACACTGGTGTGTTATCTTTGGTTGATTTCAGAAGTCCCAGCAGCCAACAGGAAGATGTTTGATAACACCATAGTTTTGTACAACGCCAAAGCATCTGACAGCGCTGTCTATCAGTGTGAGGCCTCCAACAGGCATGGAAACCTTCTGTCCAACGCAAACATCATGATTATGAGTAAGTGTGACAGCTTTTAGTTCTGTGAACAACAGTTTTCATCAGTCCTGTTTCACCACCATGTTTTTATCAAGTACATATAAACAAAATCGAAAGACGTGCCATAAAAAGTATTTGTCTCACAGTGTTTCTGAGTAAGTGCAGCGAGTCACTTGGAGGCTGCTGACTGATGTGTCAAGCTGAAGAGCTGGTGCTGATGTTGGCATATGCCCATAAAACAGTGAGGAGCCCAGGGAAGGAGAGCTGTCTACAAGCTGCACTCCTTCATTCAGACTAGTGACTCTCCCTGTGGAGCAACAAGCACCGTTCTCTGACATTTATATGCTAACAAGTTTCCCCTCAATTCCATACTGATTTCAGTGCCATAAGACAAACATGTGCTGCTTTGCAAGTGCAGATAAAAAACAAAAAGACAGAATGTTGCTTTCCATTGCTCTGCAGAAATGTGGGGAGTTTGTTCTTGGTGACACAGGAGTTAATAAAGCTGGACAGCCTCTGAATGCTAAGTCCCAGCTGCTGCCTTTGTAAACAATTAGGGGAGACAGACCATTTTAATGGGAGGCTTTGGCTACAACTGATAAGGTGCATGCGCTCGGCTAACTCATTATTCCATTGTTTTCTTCTTTGATTTCATTTTCACGTTTACACATTTCTGACAACTTGACAGCTGAATCATTTTTTTACACAAAGGAGCATACAATTAACACAAAATAAAGGCAACAGTGTTTGTGTCACCTCATTTAACCCATGATTATCTGCCTCATTCCATTGCTGTTTTATCTGGTTTGAAAACTGCTAAATTGTAAACTTGATCTTGCTCAGTGTTGTTATTGTTTCCTAAAAGCCCTGAAAGTACAGAAGTAATGGGCCACACCTTGTTCCATCAATGATGTAAAATCCACATCAGTACATCCTCTGCTTCCTTAACAACCTTTGATTGATGACTATACCCTGCTGCTTGTCTTTACAGATCTTCCCCCCATGATTTTGACCAATGAGGGGGAGGATTACTCTGCTGTAGAGGGTAAGGGAGTGATGATGCACTGCAAGGTCTTCAGCTCTCCTCCTTCCACTATCACCTGGTAAGTGTGCAATTTTTCCCCGTCTCCTATACACCAGCAGAGAGCAGTAGATCTCAACTACTCGATGCATTCAGTCCTTCTGTACACTGTTTCTGTATCAATGTCCTGCTGTTTCTTTAAAACAGCCTGTCACTCAGCACTGATGTTGTTTTCAGCAACTTTTATTTTGTTTTTGCTGCCAGTGTGTAGTGTTTATCTAGTTAGACTGTTGTTGTGCTCCCATTTAATTTTACCTCAGAAAACTTTGAGACCATAATTGATGTTTTTTCCTGAATGTTTTCCAGGAGCAAAGATGATTCCTCTGAATCCGTGGAGGGGCCGAGGTTTACCATTCACGAGAATGGATCCCTGGAGATCTACAGTGTAGAGAGAGACGACACAGGACAGTACACGTGTTTAGTTAAAAACACAGAGGGATCGTCTGCCATTGACGCCATGCTCTATGTGAAAGGTAAACAGATTTACATGTAACAGCGTTTGCAGCAGCTCACAGTCCTTGAGATGTAACTAACTATGATCCTGCCTATGGAAGATCCCACTAGAATAGTTGTGGCCCCGGAGGACCAGCAGATCTTAATAGGTACCACGGCCCAGCTCTCATGCCTGGCAGAGTATGACAAGTCCTTCAGTGACGACTTTGAGCTCCTATGGGAAAAAGATGATATGGAGATAGCCCTCAACTACACTGAGAATTCAAGGTAAAGTTCTGGATTTTCTTTCCTTTTTTTTTTCTTTTATAGTATTGCAGACTTGATACTAGCTGGAAAGTTATTTTCCTTTTCAGTTTCATCAGTCAATATTGTGTCTCCATCTTTCTGTCAACAGATACTTAGTGGAGGATGGTATTCTTCAGATCATCAATGTAAGCCATGGGGACCAGGGTGTGTACACATGTGTGGCAAGAACTCCAGTGGACCGAGACATGGCCTCAGCACTGCTCTTGGTGTTAGGTGAGCTAACAGAAACAATATTTCTGTTCCAGGGCCAGAGGATCAGAGACCCCCTCGTGCTACATTAATGTATGACACAGTCATGCTCGGTTCAGTATGTCAGGAAGGCAAAGCGGAGAATGAACATGCAGACCATAGCTTTATTAGTGCAGTGCTGTGTCTGACAAGTGCCCTTTTGAGATACTGTTGAGTCTAAAAGTCTAAAAGAAATAGTGGCAGCCCATGCAGCAATGCAGCTTACACACACCCAGACTCTCAGCATGATTTGATTGAACATTTGTTCCTTTGGCCTTTTTTTTCTCACTGCACAGATTGATGTGTCTGTGATTTTCCAAAGTCATGTTGTTGTGTTGGTTTTCAGACGTCCCTGATGCGCCTGAGAACTTGGTATTGTCTGAACACAAGAGCAAAAGTGTGAAACTGAAATGGATCCCTGGGGATGATCACAACAGCTCAACCACAGGTAACAGGGAACATCTGTGTGTGCAGGTGTCATATACAGTACATACTGAATGAGTGCATCTTGTGTTGAATGATATTAATATGACATTTTTTGCCATCATTCTGCATGTAAATGGATTTGTTTGATTCTATCATGTACAATGTGAACCTATTATTGATTCATCCGTGCATGAATTACGATTAGTCTCCCTGAGGAATACACAAGCCCAGATCAGGGTTTGAGGAGATTTCTGCACAGCTGGTGGTTAGATAAGCAGTCCTTTGGCAAGAACCATAGCAGCAAGGGAAGACTCTGATTGTCCTTCTACCTGTCAACAGACTTTATTATTGAGTATGAGGAAAGCCAGTGGGAGCCAGGAAACTGGAAGGAGCTGCACAGAGTGCCTGGGAACCACAACTCAGCCGTCCTCAAACTCCACGGTCACGTTGACTATCGCTTCCGCGTGTCTGGAGTTAATAGTGTGGGGAGGGGTCCTCCCAGCGAGCCCACGGAGAGATACAAAACCCCCGCAGCAGGTCTGAGGCTTCCTCCTTTCATTGTTTATTATACTTTTTGATAAGGTCCTCCAGGCCACTTGAGCTGCCAACACTGCTGCTCTGTGAACTTTAAAACACTCAGACCTGCTACATAATTGATTCCACTCTTGTTGAAAATCAGCTCTCTTGTGTGCCTATTTCGCTGGAGATTTCTTCCACTATTCCGACAAAATCTATATTCCTTCTTTTCTACAGCCCCTGACAAGAACCCTGAAAATATCAAAATCGAAGGTCATTTGCCACATGAAATGGATATCAACTGGGAGGTAAGGAATAGAGTTTGCTCTTTTATAATCCTCTTACTGCAAATTCTGTAATGTGGGTTACCTTTGAGTTATTCACATCTATTGCAGTTTTTGGGAGTCAAAGAATTTCTCTAAGAGAACAGAGATGACATTTTATCAATGTTTCATAGGCAATTATCAATAGGAATTTAAGAAATAGAATTGGCCCACTTTTGATATTTCATTCTGTGGTTCAGATCTTTAGAGAAGCCATTTCCTAGGATCACTGTGAAAGATTTTCCATTGAAAGCAGATCCCTTTCTTTGATTAGAAAGAGAAAGGAGGGCTATGAAAAAGGAAAATTTCTTTTAATGTGTACAGTAATACATTCAGCGTTATTGTAGAAAGATGAATCTCTCCTTCACTT